>OZ025301.1:256213455-256813455 GCA_964019185.1 Maratus speculifer
TTTGACAGTAGAAACCTCAACTAGTACGTCCCCAGATTGCAGTTTTTAACCGACTTCAAAGAGGAGGTTATGATTTCGACCTGTATGTATTTGTTGTTCATGCATAACTTTTGCAAATATGAACCGATTTTGATAATTCTTTTTTTGTTTGAAAGCGTATGAAGCCCATGTGGTCCCATTTGAATTTCATAAAAATCTGATAATTAGAACTTTAAAAAAAATAAAAACTTTAAATTTCAAATTCATTTTGAAGCAATCGACCAATTAGAAGTGTTCCTTTTGCATGCTTTTATGTTACACTTACATAGACATACGATCTTTTCACTGTTAAAAGTTTGAAGTTTTTGCTGCATCTTCACTCCACCGCTTTTATGGAATATCTATTTTGACCAATGAGAATTCACCATAATACAATGAAGTAATCATTTTCTATAAAAGCGATGGATAGACGTTAAAGTTTCACATTTTTAACAGTGTTCAAAATGCAAAATCCTAACTGGACGAGGGCCAGGATTCACATAAATTTTGCGCTGTTTGCGAAACGAGATTTATTAACAAGAAAATTTATTTAAAACATTGAAAAATTTGCTAAAATTCAGGCTTCTGATTCGTTAATCTGGTTTCGCTAACAGCGCAAATTCTACCTGTATTCCGGACA
Source organism: Maratus speculifer (assembly GCA_964019185.1). Lineage (NCBI taxonomy): Eukaryota > Metazoa > Arthropoda > Arachnida > Araneae > Salticidae > Maratus > Maratus speculifer. The sequence goes on from OZ025301.1 coordinate 256,214,114, forward strand.
AGTTGTCTTATGCAAGAAACCGGAAATATAGCATCTAGGGGATATAGTGTGGAAATCGGCTATCTCAGGGCGTGTTCAGAGCAACTTACAAAAGTAACCAATGTTACCGACCGATTGTAGGGCAGTACGAAAGCAAATTGTGGCATCAATGAAAACTATTCTGTTGAATTATAGCTGACGTCACACTTCGCTTTGATTTTCATTTCGTACTTGTCTACAATCGGTAAGTGGTCGGTAAGTAACCGGTAAGTTGTGCTGAACACGCCCTCTGTAACACTTAAAAAAAGCGCTAAAATGTTCTATTTTTTTAAATGTGCAACAATGCTAATGAAATTTAAAGATAGAAGCGGCATTTTCTAAAAATGCAAGAATTATTGCTAGTCTAGATAATGTATCACGAAAATGCCGCAGATGTCGCTGTGATCGACACTTTAGAATTCAGTAGCATCGTTGCACATTTAAAGGATACAAATTTTTAGCACTGCTTGCATTGTAAAAAACTGAACCCTTTTGCTGCATCGTCACTCCATCGCTTTTATAGTAAACGATTACTTCGCTCTATTATGGAGCATTCTCATTGGTCAAAACAAAGAAATTCCATAAAGCGATGGAGTAACGATGCAGCAAAAGGGTCAAATTTTTTAGTGTCGATAGCAGATTTTCACTCCATGTATTCCAGACTTTCTCCTTCGAACAAGGAAAAGTTATCAAAAATGAAGGCTTATGATTGATCAACCTTCTTTTGCTTAACAGCGAATAATCCTTCTGAATCCTAACCACTGTTGCAGAGATGCTAGTTTTTTTTCAAAGTACGAAATCTTAGCTGGAACAATTCTCGTATCCACCAAAGTGAAAGATCCACATCGATCCAGACATGAGAATTCGATATCGAAAAGCTGAAAATTCATCTCTAAAGAGCCTTACACGTTAAAGCAAGAGTGTCTGTGTATCAGGGTGCTTGTTATGCCAGATTCAAAAAGTGATTAAAGTACATTGCTATGTGCTAGATTTACATTTGGACAAATATAAATGATGAAAAATTTTGATAAGCTTACCATTAAAGTTAAGCTAGTTAACTTCTTTCACGCATAAAACAAACTCGTTCAGGCGACTACCACCAAGTTCTGGAATAAAAATTCTTAAATTTTCTGTACTTTGGAAAACCGCGTTTATCAAGGAACATTCTTAACTTCAAATATTTCTACTTTCATATAGACGCATGTTGAATCATGGTGTGATTTTGATAACATCTTCCTTTTTAGTTTTTATGACTGAAAAGGGTATTTTAATACATACGAACATTTAGAATTACTTTGCTATGCATTGAATCATAGAAGCAACTTGACGCGCTCTGATTGTGTACGCTTACTTTAAACTGTAAAAAATCTGATCCTTTTGCTGCATCGTCACTACCCCGCTTTTATAGAATATCTCACTTTTGATCTATGAGAATGCTCCATAATAGGCTGAAGTAATCGTTTTCTATATTAGCGGTGGAGGGACGATGCAGCAGAAAGGACAAATTTTTAACAGTGTACCCTGTTTAAAATATCTTGAAAAAGACTATCAACTTAAAGACTTTTAAAGACTATCTATTTTCTGACCAATGAAAATGCTCCATAGACGTTTTTAGATCGCTCTCATTAGTCAGAAAATAGATAGCCTTTAAAAACAAAGATAATTTTTCAAAATAATTTTAACGTTTACTGATGGATTGTCAGCTTTTCAATGCCCATTTACGAAGTCTGTAGATTTCAATGTGGACCTTAAGGCACTACACTAGTCTCAGAAAAAGACCCGGATGTTAGTGTAAAGACTATGGGTGTATTCTTTTCAAATATCTCGGTCAAATTTTAATATATTTACGTGATTTTTTTTTTTTTTTTTTTTTTTTTTTTGCATAGGATAGCCGAGAATTATCTACAACCGGCCTAGTTTTTACTTATTCGATTTTGCTTATGTATGTTTTATATAATGATAGTTTCAATTTCAGAACCGTTTAAACCGGTTTTGAAATTTAAAATAATTTTTTGAAAAAATCTGAAACCAAAATTGAAAAAGTAAAAATTTGGTCAGTTGTGAAATATCCTCAACTACCCTATGCAAAAAAAATCACGTAAAAATTTTAAAATTTGAGCGAGATATTTGAAAAGAACGCCCCCATAGACTTCACATTATCTTCCGGGTCTTTTTCTGTGCCTAGTGTGCGGCCTTAAAGTTTGCTCGATGCGATAAATTTCCGAAATGTTAAAGCTTAAAAGGACAAGTTCTCGAATCCACTAAAGCGGAAATAGACATCGATACCAATCGACATCCTTAAGTTGTTGAAAAGATCAAAATCTTTTAGTGTATATTTTGCTCCGGAGGAAAAAATTATCTCTACATATCAATACAAAATAAAGTGCATAGTTTGTTTGTTTGTTTGTTTATTGAACAACATACATCTGACTTGCGTGCTCGACATGAAGCCTGCTTATAAGCCATCGTCAATATACAGGGACGAGATAGCAGACAAGGAAATATTACAACACAAGAGAAGTACAACCAGGAGCTCCACACAAAGAGTGTGTGCAATGGAGCCAGTGGGATTCGAACCCACAACCTCACGGTCAGCGGCGTGATGTCTTAACCACTCAGCCACGGAGGCTCAAGTGCATAGATATGTGTAGCAAAATTATCTTTAGATTGAGATTTGGTTACCGGATTAGACACCAGAATGATTTCAGATTTTGTTCATGTAGGATTCCTCGATGTGAATATGACGACACATGGAGCACAGTATACGATTGACTGAAAAGATTCTGGACAAAAATGAGTCATCAAAAGGGTCCTTGTGGCCGAGTGGTTAAGAAACCACGTAGCCACCACGAGTCCACGTAGCCAAGACACCTCTTGAGAGCATAGGAGATTGTGGGTTCGAATCCCACTGGCTCCGTTGCACACACTCTTTATGTGTAGTTCCCGGTTGTACTTTTCTTGTGTCGTAATATTTCCTTGTGCTATCTTGTCCTTGTATGTCCACGAATTTGTAAAATAATATGGATTATGTATTTATGTCTGTGTAGAAATAAAGGATCAATCGGCGTACAATCGAATTCTACCAGGAAATCATCATCAAATTTTATAATAGAAAATACCCAGTATTGCGATACATTGTTAAAAATTTAACTTTTGCTGCATCGTCACCCTATCCCTTTTATGGAATATCTCATACAACACTGTAAAAAATTGTACCCTTTTGCTGCATCGTCACTCCCCCGCTTTTATAAAATATTTGTCCTTTGACCCATGAGAATGCTCCATGATAGGCTGAAATATTCGTTTTCCATTAAAAGCGGTGGAGTGAGTTTCAAATTTTTAGTTGGGACAAAAGCGTCCGTGAAAAAAGTATTTGGGCATCGAATGCTGTCACTCTCTTATAGATGCAGCCAAGTACAGGTTATGATTTTCGGATTCCTCGTCGAATCATTTCCGATGCCTTTACTGTATTTATAGGAATTAGATTGTTGTTGTTTATCTATTGAATCATAGAGCGATTTTTGTTAAAATCTTTCTTTTTGCTTTTTACTGACTGAAGGGGGAGTACTTTTGACTACATTAGAAAAGTATTTTACTATTCATTGATACATGGAGTCATTTTGCTGTTTACTCATATATGGAAGCGCTTTGCCGCGCTTAGGTGTAAGGACACTTTACTTGAAGCATTGTCACCTTTCGATAACCACTTCCGATGTCCGTACGATTAGATGTTGACTTTAAGATTTCATGAATGCGGTAACTTTTCGTCGTGCCAGATCTGAAGAAGTTACCACATCCAGAAAACCTAAAGATTCACAACGATACTAACCGATATTGTAAGTGTCTTTTGAAAAGTTGACAATCAAGCAGTGACAAGTAAAGCGAATATATCAGAACTCAGCAAAGTGCGTTCATTAGTAATGCGTTGCAAAGAGCCATCATATGTCAGTACACATAATGATGTATTACGGTATAAATAACTAAAAAGTAGAAAATAAATTTAACTTTTTCAAAAAAATGTATAACCGACTCCAAAAAAAGCGCTAAAAAGAATTAAATAATTCTATAATATTCTCTAATGACAAATCGCTATCCAATAACCACACATTGACTGCCATGTACCGGTATAAAACGGTTAAATTTAATATATAGAATTTAATATACACCAAACATAGGTTTTCCAGAGAATATTTTTTACAAGAGATTAATTTACATATTTTTGATTTAATTTTTGAATATATACATATAAAAAGTAAGGAATTACTTTTTGAAGTTGGTGCCAAACTATCTTAAGTATAGCAAGAATTGTGGATATATTATGTCTAGTACCATAAATAAAATGGGGAAATCATTATCGATTGTGATTGTTTGGCATCAACTTCAAAAAGTAATTCCTTACTTTTTATATGTATATATTCAAAAATTAAATCAAAAATATGTAAATTAATCTCTTGTAAAAAATATTCTCTGGAAAACCTATGTTTGGTGTATATTAAATTCTATATATTAAATTTAACCGTTTTATACCGGTACATGGCAGTCAATGTGTGGTTATTGGATAACGATTTGTCATTAGAGAATATTATAGAATTATTTAATTCTTTTTAGCGCTTTTTTTGGAGTCGGTTATACATTTTTTTGAAAAAGTTAAATTTATTTGATAGTATGATCATCCCCAAGAATAGATTGGAATGTTTTAGCAACGAGAAACGGTGAAGTCTTTTTAAAGGAGCAATCAGAGTGGCTATCAGTACGTTTTACGATAAAGAAGCGAGTGAAAGAAGGCGTCTGTACACTTTGTTGCTCTCCACGAGGGAGAGAAATAGAAGGAAATGAAGCTTTTCCATCCATTATAAAAAAATATAATTCAGACCCCGGCCGCACCACCCACTACCGAGCCCAACAAGGGGATGCACATTCGTGCACCAGTGCTAACCAGGGCCCATACGGTCACAAGACAACCCTATGTCAGTCTCCAAACTTAACGAGATGACTAGTAGTTGCTCGATCACTTGATCCCTAAAGCCAGTGACAAAAGCCAGCTGACCAGCCGATTGATGCATACGGGACCAATATGCACCTCCCGTCCACCTGAAGCAGAGACCAAAGCAGTGTGTTGGTTTCCCTCAACTGCCAGGATCCCCCTTTGCAGGGACACGGGTCGCCACGCACGGCCAACACGTGGGTGGTTTACAATTCTCCATGAGTCGATATGCAGGATGATATCGGCTCATACAGAATTGCCCTCACCTCCGAAGAGGAAACCACAACGAGAGTAAAACAAAGAGGAAAGTAAGACCAGAGGAGTGAGAGGAAAAGGAAAGGAGAAAGATCACTCAGGTGCTCCGGGGTTGTGAAGCCCGTGAATACCTAAAGAAGGTATCCCCCTGGGGGGTACGAGAACTTCGGACTTGTGCATTCATTAATTGTTCATCAATGCAAGACAACTAAACTATTGAAGTATTATTGAAAATTTGCAATACATATTTTTGGCTGTTCTTTTTTATCCATTATTTCTGCAATTAATTTTTTTTAAGTTTATTTTATATAATGCATTTTCAATTCTCTTTAATGCGTATTAATTTAAATCGACCAACTTGAAACTCTGGATGTAAGAGTCATGTATATATATATATATATATATATATATATAAGTTATGGACTTTTCAGTTCGCTTTCAATTGCGCTAGTTAACTCATCTCCGATTGATCAGAATTAGTATAAGAGAAATTAGTAGGTTTCACTCATAGTAAGTGAAATAAAACATTTGTATATGTTAGTAAGGAAGATAATCGTTAAAAATTTTTGAAATCGCGTTAAAGTTTTAGAAATGGATTCAATGAAGCAAGTTAAATAATTGACTGGCGTAGTAAAACTGGCCAATGGAAGCGGAAGATTAGAGATTTACTTGATTATCACGAAGGAGCACTTGATATTAAAGATGGGAAATTAAAGAAACCTGAACTTTAAGTAGCAATGCTCAAGCTAAATATATGGTTGGTTGGTTATATAGGGTTTTATGGCGCAAGGTCCCTTTGGGGACATGCTGTGCCAAGACAAAGACAAAGTTAAAACGTCTTTATGAATGAGTATGATTTAAAAATGCGACATCATTATGAGAACTAAAATTGATAGTATAAATAATACTAGCAAGTCATGGATAAAAACAATGTAAGTGCACAAAATAATGACATATATAAATAAAACTGTTTAGAACAGTCTACAGACCATAGTTTAAAAAAAAAAAGTTATAATTAAAATGTGTAAACGTCAAAGTGATGATTGTTAAATGATAAACCATGTATAAGATGATACCTAAAAATACATAAAACAATTTGACGCACACAGAAAGTTAAAAAGTTATATCATTGAGGCTTGTATTCTTCGAATACGACATTTTCTTCGTCTTCACTCGAGTCGTATGATGCCGACTCCATAGCCTCTTCCGCGTATGTATTCAGTTGTCTTGGATCTTTGAGATTAGTGGTAGATGGGCTATGGCATGATTTTCTCTGTTTTTTTCTTCACAGTTTGCCACTGTGCAGAACCCCGAATAGTTTTATTCTCTTTAGTTTTCTGGATAGGTTTTACTGTTAGACTAGTTTTGGGTTTCTGGGAATTTGAAGCAGATGAAGCAGATGTTTTCTCATTTTCAGATTTGGTTAACTTTTTTACTTGACTTGATTTCTGCGATTGACTAGTCCAGTATTCGATTTTTACAGGCTCTGATGAAGGTTTCCAAAGCACTAATTTTGGCAAAACTCAGGTAACAGCGGTAGCGTGGGCATCACGGGTCTTTTTCTTTATAATGTTAGATGTTTTTTCAGGTGAACAGCTTGGTGGAGAAGATGATTCAGTTTGAGTACTTATGTGTCTTACAGGTTTAGATTGTTGCCTGAGTAAGCTAGAGTAAGTAACGCCGACAGATGGGGTTCTAGATTCGACAAGTTTACGGGCTTCAGGATAAGAGAGTTTTTGGGTAATTTTGACTGCAAGAATTTCCTTTTCACGGATCCAATTCGGACAAGAGCGTGAGTATGCTGTATGGTCACCCTCACAATTAGCGCAGCGTTCAGAATTTTTGCATGATTTATCATCGTGGCCGACTTCTGCACAATGTGCACAGGTAACATTGCCACGACATTGGCCATTGTTATTGGTATGGCCATAACGCTGGCATTTAAAACATCTGAGAGGGTTTGGTATGTATGGTCGGACTGGGCAGTTTAGATAGCCAGCTCTAATTCTTGTTGGCAATGTTGGTTGGTTGGTTGGTTGGTTGAATGGGGTTTAATGGCGCAAAATCCCTTTAGGGACATGCTGCGCCAAGACCAAGTCAAAATAGAAAAAAAGTTAAGAGCAAGTGAAAATATGCCAAATTAAAACCAATTAAAAGTCTACAGTCCTTTGTTAAAAATGCATAATAATACAGTTGGCAATGTTGGACTATTGAAAGTTAGAATGATGTGTTTAGTAGGAATTATCTGCTGATTTCTACGGATGGTGATACGGCGAACATCAATGATATCTTGGTCTTTTAAATTTTCAAGGAGTTCATCTTTGGTGGAGTATAAAAGGTCAGGTTCGGATATTACACCGCGGCTCGTATTTAATGTTTTATGAGTTTGTACAGAAACAGAAAAGGTGCCTATTGTGGAGCAATTAGAGAGAAATTGTGATTGTTTGGCTTCAGAAACCTCTACTAGCAAATCAACAGATTGTAGTTTTTTGAGAGAATGACCATCTCCCAAGACAGACTGAAATGTTTTGGCAATGAGAAAAGGTGAAGTTTTTTTAAAGGAGCAATCGGAGTGACTATCAGTACGTTTAATGATAAAAAAGCGAGTAAAGGAAGAAGTCCGTACAGTTTGTTGCTCTCCACTAGGGAGAGAGATAGAAGGAAATGAAGTTTTTCCATCCATGATAAAAATAATAAAATTCGAATCCCGGCCGCACCACCCACTCTCGAGCCCAACAAGGGGATGCACATTCGTGCACCAGTGCTAACCAGGGTCTATACGGTCACAAGACAATCCTATGTCAGTCTCCACCCTTAACGAGATGACTAGTAATTGCTCGCTCACTTGATCCCTAAAGCCAGTGACCAAAGTCAGCTGACCAGCCGATTGATGCATACGGGACCAATATGCACCTCCCGTCTACCTGAAGCAGAGGCCAAAGCAGTGTGTTGGTTTCCCTCAACTACCAGGATACCCCTTTCCAGGGACACGGGTCGCCACGCACGGCCAACACGTGGGTGGTTTACAATTCTCCATGAGTCAATATACAGGATGATATCGACTCATACAGAATTGCCCTCACCTTCGAAAAGGAAACCACACTGAGAGTGAAACAAAGATTAAAGGAAGACAAGAGGAGTAAGAGGAAAAGGAAGGGAGAAAGATCACTCAGGTGCCCCGGGGTTGTGAAGCCCGTGAATACCTAAAGAAGGTATCCCCCTGGGGAGCTCAAGCTAAATAAATAAAGATACATAAACTACATTCTGATTTGTATAGTAAGGCTAATAGTAATATATTGAATTATTCTTCTAACATCACCAGATGTCGGTGGATGATTAAAAGCTGATATTTATGTTTGTGGCAACAGTGTTGTTAAAAACTTTTAGGTGAACACTTTTGCCAACAGTTTGTAGTTATTGTTATCGCAGACTTTCCCGGCTTTGCTTGCATCTTGTGATCTAGCTGCCTGATCAATTCGTCTTTTCTAACATGTAATTTATAACTCAACTAATTTTCAATTGTACATTTTTATGTACTGTGCTGTACCTTTCTCAGAAAAAAGAATTAAAGAATTAGGTAGAATGTTATGTGAGGTTTGAGTAATCATGAAAACACAACACTAGTGACCTCATGCTGTCAGCGCATCAATAATGGATTGCAGAGTTAGTGTTTGATCGAGATCTAGCCGAGTAATCTCGTTGCATCACCAGCTATTTCAAGCTTAAGCTTGTAGTGTTCCAACGACATGGATTCCAACGACACGAAGAGATGCCAACCGGGATTGCAAAGCAATACGGAACCGAATTACGAAGCGATTACGCGGGGGGTTGGCGAGCGTAGAGAGCAGGGGTGCGGAGGTTGGTTGGTTGGTTGGTTGAATGGAGTTTTCTGGCGCAAGGTCCCCTGTGGGACATGCTGCGCCAAGAACATGGTATGAATAAGACAAGGTTAAATTTTAAAATAAAATGTAAAAAGTGAAAGTTGAAATAAAAATATGTTGTAGATATGAGTTAAGTTGATAAAGGCAAGGCGGTGATACATGAAATTAAAAACCAATCAAAACCTGACAAATATATTTAAAATTGTAAAAAAATAAAATGCTAAAACTAGTTAAAATTCTAAAACAGTAAGATAATGACACAATGACCAAATTGGAAAAGTACTACAGAAAACCTAAAATACAACTAAAACAAAGACCAATAAAAAAATTAATTTAACCAGGCACATACTCTTCAAAAATTGTGTTTTCGTCTGAATCCGAGCCACTGCCGTAAGACTCGGATTCCATAGCTTCTTGGACATAATGCTGCAGTTGTCTGGGATCTTTAAAATTTCTTTTGCATGGGCTGAGCGATGAATTTTGCAATCTTTTAACGACAGTCTTCCGCCGTGGGGTTGCTGGAGTTGGGGTTTTTATGGTATCTGATTGTTTTTTAAGCATATGTGATTTTTGTAATGTTTTTGATTTTGTAGCAGTTTGGATCCCAGCCTTGGTTCCTTCTTTCTGAACACCAGTTTTCACTATTTGACTAGAGTTGGGTCGGACCGTGTTGGACTTGGGCGATATTTTTGTACAGGTTCCAGCTTTGATATTAGTTTGGGGATCAGATGATTTTTTGGATGGAGAATTTAATTTCTGTTCTCTTTTTTCTAAACCAATTATTTTAACCGGTTCTGTGGATGGTAGCCAGCGTTCTAATTTAGGGGTTCCAGACAATTTAGTAGGGAGACAGACATCACGTGTTTCTTTAATTGGTGTGCTAGTTGATTGTGATTTAGTAGATCTATTAGGTGGATATGAGGAGTCAGTTTGGGTGCTTACATGTCTAACAGATTTTGATTGGTTTTTAAGTAAGCTGGAGTAAGAAATTCCGACAGATGGGGTTCTGGTTTCTACAAGTTTGCGAGCTTCAGGATAAGACAAATTTTGAGTAATTTTAACTGTGATAATTTCTTTTTCTCGGTTCCAATTAGGACAAGTACGGGAATATGCAGTATGATCTCCCTTACAGTTTGCACAACGTTCGGTTTTTTTACAATCTTTATTGTCATGGCCCACTTCTGCACAACGTGCGCAGGTAAGAGATCCACGACATGTACCATTAGTATGGCCGTAACGTTGGCATTTAAAGCAACGGAGAGGGTTAGGAATGTAAGGTCTGACAGGACAATTCAGGTAAGCGGCTTTGATTCTAGTTGGTAAAGTAGGACTATTGAAAGTGAGAATGACATGCTTTGTAGGAAGGATTTGTCCATTCCGACGGATAGTGATACGACGTGCATCAAGGACATTTTGATCTTTTAAATTTTCTAAGAGTTCATCTTTTGTAGAGAATAATAGGTCTGGTTCAGAGATGACACCTCGGCTTGTATTTAGAGATTTATGTGTTTGTACAGAAACGGAAAATGTGCCTATTGTAGAGCAATTAGTGAGAAACTGCGATTGTTTAGCTGTAGATACTTTTACTAGTAAATCTCCTGATTGTAATTTTTTGAGAGTGTGGCCATCCCCTAAGACAGACTGGAACGTTTTTGCAATGAGAAATGGCGATGTTTTTCCAAAGGAACTATCAGAGTGGCTATCAGTGCGTTTAATTATGAAATACCGAGTGAAAGCAGAATTCTGTGACATTTGTTGCTCTCTACAAGAGAGAGAAGGAGGAAGTGAAGTATTTCCATCCATAGTAGATAAAATAAAATTCAGACCCCGGCCGCACCACCCACTCCCGAGCCCTACAAGGGGATGCACATTCGTGCACCAGTGCTAACCAGGGCCCATACGGTCACAAGACAACCCTATGTCAGTCTCCACCCTTAACGAGATGACTAGTAGTTGCTCGATCACTTGATCCCTAAAGCCAGTGACAAAAGCCAGCTGACCAGCCGATTGATGCATACGGGACCAAATGCACCTCCCGTCTACCTGAAGCAGAGGCCAAAGCAGTGTGTTGGTTTCCCTCAACTGCCAGGATCCCCCTTTCCAGGGACACGGGTCGCCACGCACGGCCAACACGTGGGTGGTTTACAATTCTCCATGAGTCGATATACAGGATGTATCGGCTCATGCAGAATTGCCCTCACCTCCGAAGAGGAAACCACAATGAGAGTGAAACAAAGGGGAAAGGAAGACCAGAGAAGTAAGAGGAAAAGGAAAGGAGAAAGATCACTCAGGTGCCCCGGGGTTGTGAAGCCCGTGAATACCTAAAGAAGGTATCCCCCTGGGGGGAGGGGTGCGGAGGCCCCTATTGTTTAAAAGAACTGTAACTGCTCATTCCAATCATGCATGTTTGGGGCGCCGCACCCCACTTCCCCCCCCCCCCCAAAGGGGAATTTTTTAATTTTTATCCACAGCACTCGTGTTGTATATCTTTAGAAAGGTCTGAAACTGCCTTTTCCTATTATGGATGTCTCGTGTGTCCTCCTACGCTCTGAAACCAGGGGGGGGGCATATTTTTAATTTCTTTACAACACCAGTCGTGTGACACATCATTTGAAAGGTTTGCAACTGCTTATTCATATTATGGATGTCTTGCGTGTCACCCCCCAATCTGCCCCCCAGGGGGGACATTTTAAATTTCTTAACAACACCAGTCGTGTGACACATCATTTGAAAGGTCTGCAACTGCTTATTCAGCTTATGGCTGTCTTGTGTGTCATCCCCCCCACTCTGCCTCCCCCAGGAGGGGGCACCTTTTTAATTTCTGTACAACACTAGTCGTGTGACGCACCATTTGAAAGGTCTGCAACTGCTCATTCATACCATGGGGTATTGGCGAGCGCAGCAAGCAGGAGTAGCCTGCAACTTGGAATCGCGTAGCGATTACGTGGGGGGTTGGCGAGCATAGCCCCCCTAGTTTCTTGAAAATTTAATTACCCTTCGAATGGACATTTTTATGGGATCTGATCCTTAAGGATCTGAATTAGCAAAGATTATAAGACATGGAGGTTTTCATTTACTTATGTCGTATCTTTGAACCATTGGTTATACCATGCAAGGAAGTGGTATCAAAGAGGCACTTTCTTTAATTTATGCACCGGATTCCACAAAAAAAGTGCTCAATGAACACGTTTACGAAAGAGCAATTAGAGCGCATACCTTAGCTCATCTCACTTCAGCAACAACAATATCTAATAATGTGCATGGAAATCAAAAGAATATGATTGAAAACGTAATAAATACTATTATTCCGTATGGTGATATTGAAAATAGTGACGAAGATGTTATCAGTTTAATGATGGTTGGTTGTATAAGGTTTAGTGGCACAAAATCCCTTCAGGGACATGCTGCGCCAAAACAAAGACAGAAAGAAAACAAAATCCAAGAGAACCAAGATCAGGATATCTGGATGGGGTATCCCATCCAGATATAGTGTAAAAAGTTAAAAATTTAAAAAATTTAAAAAATATTACAGCATAATATAAATGGTAAAATTAAATCAGTAGAAGACTCATTTGGATAGGGTTCCTATCCAAATGTCGTTAACACTTCAAAGTCATAAGAAACCAGGTCTAAGTCATAAGAACAAAAATAGAGATAAAAAATTCATATTTCAAAATAAAATCCTGCATGTTTCAAAAAAGTAAAAAGTGCCCCATGAGATATTTCTCCTATGAGGTTTGTCAAAATAGGTGATGATGAGTTAAAATATATTCTGTACAAGTGCCGGAGGCCCGGGCAGTCAGTTAAAAGATGATGAATGGTTAGGCAATCAAAATGACAATGAGGACACATGGGTGCATCCTCCCTAAATAACAAGTGTTTATGAGTGAGTCTAGAGTGTCCAATTCTCAGACGGGTCAGAAGAACATCTATTTTCCTGGGATAGTTTTGAGGCCATGTTATGATTGTTGGTTTGATGTGGTGCAGTTTATTATTGTATTCTAAATTCCAACTTTCCTGCCATTTATTATGAATGTAGTGTGTTATAATTAGTTTAACGTCTGAGAATGGAATCTTATGATTTAAAGGGCTAAGGGCACGTTTTGCTGCCTTGTCCGCTTTTTCATTTCCAAAGATACCCACGTGTCCAGGTACCCAGCAGAATAAGATATTGTAACCTTGATTTGTCAAATTATTATAAAGTTCCAAGATTGCTGAGACATAAGGATGTTTATTAAAGGATTTTATTGCGTCAATAGCACTATTTGAGTCTGTATAAATGATGAATGAAGTCTTATGATGGTGAGATACGTGGTACTTGGCTCTCTCTATTGCAATCAGTTCAGCTGAAAACACTGAAATAGAGGAGTGAAGACGATAACTTAAAGATGTGTTTTCACAGAATACCCCACAACCAACAATGTCTCCATTCTTGGAACCATCTGTATAAATGTCGGTGTAGTCATTAAAATTTGAGCGGTGTGCAGCAAACAGTTGTTGAAAAACAGCAGGAGCCAAGTTCTTTTTATCATACCCTTTGAAGGGATGAAGGGTGGTAATATTAGGAGGTTTCCAGGGAGGAAACATATGTAAAGGGCATGGTCTCACCTCGATGTTACTCAAGGGAGTATTGTCAATAATGTTCCTTATCCTGAGACCAAAAGATGGAATACAAGATGGTCGATGCTGATAATGAATATCATTGTCTGTATTTAAAATGTATGTATGAAGGGGATGATCAGGATGTGACAGGATACGGTAATATAATTCTAATGAAATTTTTTCACGAGTATAATGCAATGAGGGTTCATTGCAATCAACATAAAGGCTTTGGACAGGAGAGGTACGAAATGCACCAGAGCACACACGGAGTGCACTATGGTGCACAGTGTCGAGTTTTTTTAGAACGGAAGTACGAGCTGAACCGTAGACCTGGCAGGCATAGTCAATTTTAGAACGTATAAATGAGCGATAAATTTTAAGAAGTACGGTCTGCTCCCCAAGAAGTGTTCGATAAAACTTTTAATAGGTTTATTGATTTTTCACATTTTGGTTGGTTGGTTGGTTGGTTGTATGGGATTTTATGGCGCAAGGTCCCTTTGGGGACATGCTGCGCCAAGACAATGTTGAAAAGAAAACAATGTTATTCAAAATTAAAAAATCACACAGCAATGAGATAAAAGACTAATTAAAAGAGGACAAAAATCATGAAAAACATTAAATGTCAAAAAATTGTAGAATTTGGTTAAAACATAAACAATGAATAAGATGAGTGAATTTACATAAAAACCAAGATTAAAAATAAACGAATTCACAGTCATGATATAATTAAAATCAATCAATGATGGTGAAAAAGTAGATCGGAGCAATCAATAAAGAAATAACAACATGAAAGTAAATAGAATGTAAAAATATTTTAAATACAGAGTAAAAAGTGAATGTTACACTAAAAACCTGTCGTACATGAGAATCAAGTGCATAATTACGAGAGTTAAATATAAGTATCAATGTCATTTTGATCGGAAACAGTAGACATGCTACTGTCTCCGTCGTCCAGTATTTCATCCGGCTCGGGATGAAGGTCCACAGCATCGTCATCCTCCATTCTTTGATTTTTTTTGTCTTTTTCCTGTGAATTTGTCTGACTTTTTGAGATTTTGTTCTTTTTTGGTGGGGGTATTGCAGATATAGTAGATTTAGTTTTTGAAATATTTTGCTTTAAAGAAGTTTTAGTTGTAATTTGTGCGTTCCTGTTATGAGATGGTATTTTGGAAGTATTAGAATGTAATGATCTTGGAGAGGCAGTTTGTGAAAAATTGGCAGAAGTGGATTGTTGTGTATCAGGCACAAATTCTTCAAATACAATATTTTCATCATCCGAGTCATTGCTACAGGGGTCGGATTCCATTTCCTCATCCACGTAATGCTGCAACTGCTTTGGATCTTTAATATTTTTTATAATTGAGCTGATGCCAGAGCTTTTCTTCCCCCTACCCACAGTCTTCCATTGTGGAGAGGCTGGAGTTGAGGTTTTCTTTTTAAAGGTTTGTATAGGCGGTTTTTTTAAATTATGTTTTCTGGGAGCATCAGGTTTCTGTGGAATATTGGTATTCATGGCAGGTTTTGTCTTAGTTTGGGGTTGAGATGACTTATTGGATAGAGCTGTCGGTTTCTGTTGTTTCTTCTCTATGTCAATTTTTACCGGTTCAGAGGATGGGGTGTTGGTCGATTCTTTAACATGGGTACTGGTTGACTGTGTTACAGTTGATTTACTGGATGGAAATTGGAAATCAGTTTGTGTACCTATGTGTCTTACGGCTGTTGATTGCTTCTTGAGTAAGCTAGAGTAGGTAATTCCGACAGATGGGGTTCTATTTTCAACTAGTTTACGGGCATCAGGATAAGACAAATTTTGAGTAATTTTTATAGTGATTATTTCCTTTTCACGGTTCCAGTTAGGGCACTTGCGGGAATATGCTGTGTGATCGCCTTTACAGTTTGCACAACGTACAGAATTTTCACATGTTTTATTGTCGTGACCGACTTCCGCGCAACGTGCGCAGGTAAGAGATCCACGACATTGGCCATTGGTATTAGTATGGCCGTAACGCTGGCATTTGAAACATCTGATAGGGTTTGGTATGTATGGTCGAACTGGACAGCTTAGATAGCCAGCTTTAATTCTAGCTGGTAAATTGGGACTATTGAAAGTTAAAATAATATGTTTAGTAGGTAGTATTTCTTCATTGCGACGGATAGTGATACGACGTACATCTATGACATTTTGGTCTTTTAAATTTTCTAAAAGTTCAGTTTTAGTAGAGAATAACAGATCAGGTTCAGATATAACACCACGACTTGTATTTAGAGTTTTATGTATTTGTACAGAAACGGAAAAGGTGCCTATTGTAGAGCAATTAGAAATAATTTGTGACTGTTTAGCTGTAGAAACTTCAACTAGTAGATCCCCAGATTGCAGCTTTTTGATAGAATGGCCATCCCCCAGCACTGACTGGAATGTTTTTGCAACGAGAAATGGTGAAGTCTTTTTAAATGAATTATCAGATAGGCTATCTGTACGTTTAATGATGAAAAAACGAGTGAATGATAGAGTCTGTGCAGTTTGTTGCTCTCCACTAGGGAGAGAAGTAGAAGGAAAAGAAGTGTTTCCATCCATATTTAAAAGAATAAAATTCAGACCCCGGCCGCACCACCCTCTCCCGAGCCCTACAAGGGGATGCACAATCGTGCACCAGTGCTAACCAGGGCCCATACGGTCACAAGACAACCCTATGTCAGTCTCCACCCTTAACGAGATGACTAGTAGTTGCTCGATCACTTGATCCCTAAAGCCAGTGACAAAAGTCAGCTGACCAGCCGATTGATGCATACGGGACCAAATGCACCTCCCGTCTACCTGAAGCAGAGGCCAAAGCAGTGTGTTGGTTTCCCTCAACTGCCAGGATCCCCCTTTCCAGGGACACGGGTCGCCATGCACGGCCAACACGTGGGTGGTTTACAATTCTCCATGAGTCGATATACAGGATGTATCGGCTCATGCAGAATTGCCCTCACCTCCGAAAAGGAAACCACAATGAGAGTGAAACAAAGAGGAAAGGGAGACCAGAGGAGTAAGGGGAAAAGGAAAGGAGAAAGATCACTCAGGTGCCCCGGGGTTGTGAAGCCCGTGAATACCTAAAGAAGGTATCCCCCTGGGGGATTTTTCACATTTTGTCCGTAAATGTAAGATGTGCGGTAAAAATGTTAGTTTTTTGTCAAAGTAGAGGCCAAGGTAACGAACACTATCCACAACAGGTATTTGGGTTGAACCAATAAAAATATCAGGATCTAAATGCAGATCCCTACGTCTACAAAAATGCACACAAGAGGTTTTGTCATGAGAAATAGTAAAACCATTTTTGTTAGTCCAATTAATAATACGAGTGATTGCAATTTGCAGTTGTCTCTCAATAAAGCGCATATCCTGTCCCATACACATGATACGAAAGTCGTCAACATAAAGGTCTCCTTTGACTGAAGGGGGTAGGTGGCTCAGGATGTTATTTATTTTTATAGCAAAGAGGGTGTCACTCAGGACACTACCCTGAGGCACACCCTCTTCTTGTACATGGAAGCCTGATAAAACTCCTCCAATTCGAACTTGAAAAAGACGAGTGGCGAGGAAATTTTTAATAAAAATGGGGAGATTCCCTCGAATGTTGAGGTTGTACAGGTCATGAAGTATCCCATACCGCCAAGTTGTGTCATAGGCTTTCGCCATGTCAAAAAATACTGACACCAAATGGTTGCGTTTAAGAAAAGCAGTCCGTATGTAACTTTCAAGATGAATAAGATTATCAATAGTAGACCTACCACGTCGAAAACCACTCTGAAAAGAAGCTAGGCAATTATTAGATTCTAAAATGTGCACAAGGCGAAGGTTGACCATTTTTTCTAAAAGTTTGCAAAGGCTGCAAGAGAGTGCAATAGGTCTGTAATTATTTGGGTCAGTGGGATCTTTTCCTGGTTTAGGGAAAGGAATGATGATAGCTTTATACCAGGCCTGAGGAAAAACTTGTTCAATCCAAATTCTATTAAAAAAGGCAAGTAAGTTATTGAGTGAAGCTGTGGAAAGATGTTTTAGCATAGTGTATGTAATCCCATCATGACCAGGAGCAGATAAACGGCTGCTTTGCAGACATTTTTGTAGTTCTACAGTGGTAAAAGGTACATTATATGCATGAAACTGGCTCGAATTAAAATTAATGCGGATAGTCTCCATTTGTCGTTTGTATGATAAAAAAGGTTCATGGTAAGAGTCAGAGCTAGAGTTAGATGCAAGTGTATTTGCTATTGTTTCAGCAATATTTTTGGGTGAAGCTATAGTTTGGCCATTGTGATTTAGGACTGAAATATGATTTTCAGAGTACAGACCCATACAGTTTTTTACTTTTTCCAGAGAACTTTACTTGAAATGTTAGAACTGATGTTTGATACATATTGCTTCCAGGAGTCACGCTGGCTTTTACGACGCACTCTTCTAGCTTCTGCCTTTGCTTTGTTGAAGGCAATATAGTTCGTATTACTGGGGTACCTCCGGAAGATGTTCCAAGCCTTCTGTTGATTTTTCTTAGCTATCTGACATTGACTATTCCACCACGGCTTCTTGTGCCTAGGATAAGCAGTGGAGATAGGAATGCTATTATTTGCAGCATTGATAATACACTGAGTGATATTATCAAGCGCATCGTCAATATCACAGTCAAGCATGTCATTAGTAATGTTAGCTTCATTAGTAAAGGTTGGCCAATTGGCTCTGTCGTAAATATAACGCTTAAAATAATTTTTAGAATCTCTGTTAGGAGTAGTATGTGTGATAAATATAGGAAAATGGTCACTGCCGTGCAAATCATTAGAAATCCAAAAGTTCCAGTATGGATAGATAGAAGGGGAGCAAATAGCGAGATCTATAGCGTGAAAAGTACGAGATGGTTCATGAAAGTATGTATGATCTCCATTGTTGAGCAGGCATAAGCCATTGTCAGAAATAAGGTTTTCTATAACATCACCACGTGCATTATTGTCAGAATTACCCCAGATTTGGCTATGAGCATTAAAATCTCCAACGATGATGAATGGAGATGGGAGTTGAAGAATAAGGTTATCTAGATGTGCTGATTGTATAGACAGATTAGGTGGTAGGTATATTGTACAAATAGTTATTAACCGGTTAATGTGCACACGAGTTGCAACTGCTTGTAAATTAGTATTTAAACTGATATAGGAATGGGGTATATTGCGAGATATGAAGAGAGCCACTCCTCCAGTGGCCCTATCACTACCAGTGAAGTCTTTCCTGTAAGCAGCATAATTGCGTAATTTCGCTTTGTCATTTGGTTTTAGGTGGGTTTCCTGTAGAGCTAAGCAGAGTGGTTGGTGGTCAGAGAGAATGTCACGGATTTCATCATGTTTATTAAGATAACCACGGCAGTTCCAAGAGATGATATTATTCATAATTAGGAGAGTTAGTGTTGTGTATCTAAGTTATCAGGCACAAATTCTTCAAATACAGTATTTTCGTCAACATCCGAGTCATTGCTATAGGGCTCGGATTCCATAGCCTCGTCCGCGTACTGCTGTAGCTGTTTCGGATCTTTAATGTTTCTTATGATTCAGCTGATACCAGAATTTCGCTTCCCCTTTCCAGCAGTCTTCCATTGTGGAGAGGCTGGAGTTGAGGTTTTCTTTTTAATCGTTTGTATAGGCGGTTTTTTTAAATTATGTTTTCTGGGAGCATCAGGTTTCTGTGGAATATGGGTATTCATGGCAGCTTTTGTCTTAGTTTGGGGTTGAGATGACTTATTGGATAGAGCTGTCGGTTTCTGTTGTTTCTTCTCTATGTCAATTTTTACCGGTTCAGAGGAAGGGGTGTTGGTCGATTCTTTAACATGAGTACTGGTTGATTGTGTTACAGTTGATTTACTCGATGGAAATTGGGAATCAGTTTGTGTACTTATGTGTCTTACGGATTTTGATTGATTCTTAAGTAAGCTGGAGTAGGAAATTCCAATGGATGGTGTTCTGGATTCAACAAGCTTGCGGGCATCCGAATATGGCAAATTCTGAGTAATTTTTATGGTAATTATTTCTTTTTCACGTCTCCAACTAGAACAAGTGCGGGAATAGGCTGTATGATCGCCTTTACAGTTTGCACAGCGTACGGAATTTTCACATGTTTTATTGTCGTGACCGACTTCCGCGCAACGTGCGCAGGTAACAGATCCACGACACTGGCCATTGGTATTAGTATGGCCATAACGCTGGCATTTAAAACATCTGAGAGGGTTTGGTATGTACGGTCGAACTGGACAGCTTAGATAGCCAGCTTTAATTCTAGCTGGTAAATTAGGACTATTGAAGGTTAAAATAATATGTTTAGTAGGTAATATTTGTTCATTGCGACGGATAGTAATACGGCGTACATCTACGACATTTTGGTCTTTTAAATTTTCTAGAAGTTCGGCTTTAGTAGAGTATAACAAATCAGGCTCAGATATTACACCACGACTTATATTTAAAGTTTTATGTATTTGTACAGAAACGGAAAAGGTGCCTATTTAGAGCAATTAGAAAGAATTTGCGACTGTTTAGCTGTAGAAACCTTAACTAGTAGATCCCCAGATTGCAGTTTTTTGATAGAATGGCCATCCCCCAGCACTGACTGGAATGTTTTTGCAATGAGAAATGGTGAAGTCTTTTTAAATGAATTATCAGATAGGCTATCAGTACGTTTAATGATGAAAAAACGAGTGAATGATAGAGTCTGTGCAGTTTGTTGCTCTCCACTAGGGAGAGAAGTAGAAGGAAAAGAAGTGATTCCATCCATATTTAGAAATAATACGATTCAGACCCCGGCCGCACCACCCTCTCCCGAGCCCTGCAAGGGGATGCACATTCGTGCACCAGTGCTAACCAGGGCCCATACGGTCACAAGACAACCCTATGTCAGTCTTCACCCTTAACGAGATGACTAGTAGTTGCTCGATCACTTGATCCCTAGAGCCAGTGACGAAAGTCAGCTGACCAGCCGATTGATGCATACGGGACCAAATGCACCTCCCGTCTACCTGAAGCAGAGGCCAAAGTAGTGTGTTGGTTTCCCTCAACTACCAGGATCCCCCTTTCCAGGGACACGGGTCGCCACGCACGGCCAACACGTGGGTGGTTTACAATTCTCCATGAGTCGATATGCAGGATGACATCGACTCATACAAAATTGCCCTCACCTCCGAAGAGGAAACCACAATGAGAGTGAAACAAAGATGAAAGGAAGATAAGAGGAGTAAGAGGAAAAAGGAAAAGAGAAAGATCACTCAGGTGCCCCGGGGTTGTGAAGCCCGTGAATACCTAAAGAAGGTATCCCCCTGGGTATCAGTTTAATGAAATACTAACAGAATATGAAGGACGAAGGCCTACAGCCAAACTTTGGATACAATATTTTCGTATGGTATCAATAGCGAAGGCGTTTATAAGATCTGAACGTATGAAAGATTGGCAAATACATTTGAATAGCGTTAAAGAAATGGTTCCTTACTTCCACTCATCAGGACATTTTCCTTATGCCAAGTATGCTCACTTGTATCTCCAGGGTTATATACAATTGGAAAATTGATTTTTGTTGCTAGTGTTTTCGGCAGGTTTACGCAAGGATTCTTCACCATTAGACGCTCTGAAAAATTTAGATGTGGAACTTCGACGAATATGATAATTGAGAAATCACTAATGAAATCAATGAAAACAAATGGGGAGGGTGCTCGAGGAAGAAGTACGCAAGAAAGTGTAATGAGTATATGGGTTTATAGCATGCATGCAATGAATAATGAGTGTGAAGGTTTGGAAGATATTGCTAATGTTAAAATGGAGATTTTACAGATCACAATATAAATGCAAATGATTCACGCCTGAAAATAGATACGGCAGATGTTAAAAAAACTGTACGAATGGTTCTCATTACATGATCCTTTTCATCAGGTTCAGAAAATAATGTCGATCTCAAATGGAATGATTGGTGAAGACAAAATAAACAGTCATAATGCTCATGAAGTTGGAATCACTTCTATGACTAAAATGATATGTTAAACTTTTAATATTATCAAATTGAAACATGCTGATAAAGTACTCCCTCTTTCAAGGCGAAGGTGGACTCTCAAAAAAATTTCTTTTTCTTTTGAACTGATTTGCTTGAAAATAAAATATGTGATTACAATTGTAGTTATTTGAGAAAAGCTAAAATTGCAAGGAAAAATATTAATTACTTTGGTAATTATTAATTATTAATTATTGAAATAATTAATTAAAAATGCTCCATGAGCATTTCTTTTGCATATAAAATAATAATTTTTATTTATGAGATACCTTTCAGACCTAAGAGTAAAACTTAGTTGAAATCCTAAACATAAATAGAAAATAAAAAATTATAATAATAATAAGTCGAAATACCAATTTTTATAGTGAAAAAACACTGTAAATCATACTTTTGATGAAGAATTTACAGCTTATGAGGTCCGAAGTACAATTATTTTAACTAACATTTTTTTTCTATGTATTATGAGGTAATGACATAACAAATTTTGAAGAACTCAAAAAATAAGGGATGCGCGTGGAACATTTTGAAAATTGAGATTATCCCAAAATTGTTATTTCGAAAAAATCCACTGTTAAATTAGAAATAGCAGTATTTCAATAATAAAGAACATTAAATACCATATAATACATGAATATTACTTATAATATACTTATAATAAACTCATAATAAGCGCTTCATGAGTTGGGAAATAAAAAAGTATTTTTCGAAATTTTGGATGATTTTTATCGATTTGAAGGTCCACCTTCGCCTTAACTGCCAGAAGTGCTATAAAATTTCATGATGAGAAAGTACCTATAGAGCCAGTATTATTATTATTCCAATGCCTGAGTGTAACTAAAGCTTTTAAAAGTCAACTAGAACTTAACTTAACTTCGAATATGAATTAGCTCTTTATCCATTATCACTTTTTGATGAAATTGGAATGCATAAAACACAAAAATCGGTCATTTACAAGTGCTTGTAATGTGTAAATGTTTAATTTGACAACACAATGCTATTTTTATCATAGATTGAGGTTATCTTTTACATCACGTTGTGTGGGATCAACAATAAACATTCGATCTTATTTTCAAGAAAATACATTCATTATGTAATTAATCATGATGGTCACAATGTTATTATTGTATCGACGGTTAAAGTGATTATAAAAAATATAAAAGCGGCAGAACAATGTCGCCGGAAAACTCAAACATTTTCCGCTGATGTACTTTTTATCGACTTATGACTGTTCCGATGAAACAACAACAATTCCTTGCTAATTCTCATAACAAGATTTGGTTTATATCTTGTTCATATCATCATATATCGGTTATATGAAAAATTAAATGCTGCTGATATTTCTGTTAAACGACCTGATAATGATGCTGACATCCTTATAATTGAAACAGCTATAGAACAGCCAAATACAAGTACAACTATTTTTTTTGGTGAAGATATCGATTTGTTAATCATATTAACTGCACGAACGCTTACTGATAAAACAGTATTTTTCTTGAAATCGGGAAAAGCTCAGATAGAAACGAAAATGCATTACTCGCAAACTTTGGAATTATATCCGAAGAGTAGAGCTCATGTATTATTTTTACATGCCATAACCGGTTGCGACACAACGTCACCTCTCTTCAAAAACGGTAAAATTCAAATATTCAAGTTATTGAAAAAAAGTAATGAGTTAATTTGCCGTACTGAAGTATTTAAAAATATCGGCTCTTCTCCGGATATCATTATTGCCAATGGAATTCGTTTTCATGCAATGTACGGAGCTCCTAAAAACATTGATTCTATAGATAGCTATAAAAATCTAAATTTTGCGAATTATTTAAGAGTACACGACACAATAAAGTTGTACAGTTATCCTGTCTTCCACCAACATCTGGTGCTTCTCGCCAACATTTGTAGCGAGTTTACTTCCAACTTCCAAGTCCTAATATGTCCAGGTAATAAACTTGATTCCGAAAACTAGGGATAGGTATTGAACAATACGGACTTGGAGCCAATTAAAACTCTTCTTGTCGCCTATGTGGCAACAGGTAATAGCCATTTTTGGCTGAATAGCTGAACTGAACTGATTTCACCACAAAAACTTTTTATCTTTGTAATTTGGCAACAGTCTACAGGTGTTAGTGTGACTTGCCCTTCCGACGATGTAGTTTGCACATATTTTAAGATGTCGTTAAATATTGTTATGTTATAGTTGTTAAACCCTTTTGAGTTTTGATTCTATAATTTAAAGTAAGTTACATTCCACCGTAAACGTACAGTGTAAACCCGGACGCTGAATGTTTTCATCTATAAATAAAACAAGTTCGAAATTGCACGTGAAGCGTAGCAAATGAGGTGCGTTCGTTCGATTATGAAGTTTTAAAAATATCCCTGTCATATATCAATCTCATAAAATTGTAAATAATTAATTGCAATTAAAATGCGCACCAAACAATGTTCTCTCTATAATTTATTATGTAAGGGAATACTTTTGTGTGGCCTTGTAAATCAATAACAAATGTTCTTTGCACAACAGATTATGCAAAATGTATGTTATAATATGTACTTTATGATGCATATCAATATTATTAAGTTTGAATGAGTGTAATATTATAAAATGCATTTGAAACTTTTTTTTTCCATTGACTGCAATGTAATGGAGTACTTTTGATTGTCCCTGTATTTGATCTATGCATTCTATTTTCAAAAAATTTGAAATGACTTGACAAAATTATGTAATAAGTATGTAATTTAAATTTCAAACGATTAAAATGCATTTGAAACATTTTTCTCCATTGACCGTAATGTAACGAAATACTTTTGATCGTCCCTGTAATTGATCTATCCATCCGATTCTCATAAAATTTGAAATGACTCGACAAAATTATGTTATAATTATATATTTTAAATTTCAAAAGATTCGGTTGGGTAGTTTTTGCGTTGTTATATGCGGAAGGACAGACAGACGGACGGACTGAACGACAACAATAGGTGCTAAGTATTTACATAATTACGAATGCACCTAAAAACAGCGTGGTTGAACAACTAGAGGTTACTTAGGCCTAATCTCATGCAAACAACAACGTGCTTCCAAGATCTCCAATATGATAAGTTCGGAACACATTATGTTTCGCACCTGTTTAATTATAAAACGCCAACACTGTAAATAGATACGATGTCTCCAAGTATGATTACAATTATTTTTTTATAATTTTTTTTCGTAATGGCTGTTTTCCGTTTTGTGTCAATCGCGTAGTGTTACTTCTACTATAAAATTAATCATCACCTAATATCTGTAATTATTTTGTTTTGTATACTTGCACCTTGTTATGGATACATTTATTTTTTCCTTGTCTCGTGTTATTGCAAATCATATCGTAATCGCAACACAATTATTGTGTAATGTAAATTTATATTAATTTCAATCAGGCTTATCATATCTAGTAATTTTTATTTCCTTATTTTGTTGTCCTTCGAAAATAAAATAAAGATATGTCTGTGCATCAAGAGACAAGAATTCTAGCCGTGCAGGCGAAAATGCATACGTTTCAAAACACAATATCAAGTTATTTTTTGCACAACTCGATTCGGCATTTACACTAAATAAAATCGCTGATGAAAAAACTAGGTTTAATTATTTATTCAATATTTTAGACACAGAAACCCTCTCTTCAGTTAGCGACCTCATATTCACACCACCCGAGGTGAATCCTTTCACTACTTTAAAAGACAAGTTGCTAACTATTTTTGAAAATTCAACTGCCTCAAAAACGAAGGCGTTCCTACAAGAGCTCATTCTTGGGGACCAAAAACCAAGTGTGTTGCTAAGAAAAATGAAGGATCTTGCCACCGGCCATGTTATAGACGATTTTCTGAGAAATCTTTGGCTGCAACGCCTGCCAAGCAACATTCAAACCGTTTAAGCAGAGGGGGTGATGAAGTGGACAAACTTGCTGTCTTTGCAGATAAAGTGTCAGAGGTTGGTTGGTTGGTTGTATAGGGTTTAATGGCGCAAAATCCCTTCAGGGACATGCTGCGCCAAACAAAGACAAAATATATAAAAAACATGGAATTAAACGATTATTTAAAAACAAAAAGCTATCTGGATGAGGTAAATATAGTCATAAAAGTGTGATAAAACAAGAATGAAATTAAAGACAGTGAAATGCAAAATTGTTAATTTCAAGAAGGCATTTGGATGGGGTTTCCATCCAGAATGTCAAAGATAAAAAAATAGTGAAATCCTAAATCATAAAATAAAAGCCCGCGTGTTTTAAAAAAGCAAAGAGTGCCCCATGAGGTGTTTCCCCAATGAGGTTCGTCAAGACTGGTGATGATGAATTAAAATAGAAACGATACAAGTGTCGGAGGCCCGGACAGTCCATCAGAATATGACGAATGGTTAGATAATCAAAATGGCAGTGTGGACACATGGGTGCATCCTCCCGTAGTAAAAGATGTTTATGAGTCATTCTAGAGTGTCCAATTCTCAGACGAGTCAGAAGAACGTCAGTTTTTCTTGGATAGTTCGGAGGCCAGGTCATGATAGTTGGTTTGATACAATGAAACTTATTATTGTTCTCGAAATTCCAGCTCTCTTGCCATTTATTATGAATAAAATGTTTTATAATTAGTTTAACGTCTGAGAATGGGATTTTATGATGCAATGGATTACAAGCAAGTTTTGCCGCTTGATCAGCTTTTTCATTACCAGGAATGCTCATGTGTCCAGGAACCCAGCAAAATAAAATTTTGTAGCCACGTCTAGTCAATTTAGTATAAAGGTCCAGGATGTCTGAGACATAAGAATGCTTTTTAAAAGATTTTAATGCGTCAATAGAGCTATTTGAGTCAGTATAAATTATGAAGGAGGTATTTTGATGATTAGAAATGTGCACCATGGCTCTCTCAATTGCAATCAATTCGGCTGTAAATATAGATGTAGAAGGGTGAAGTCGATAACTAAGGGTCATACTATCACAGTATATACCACAACCTACAATATTACGATTTTTTGATCCATCCGTATAAATGTCCAAGTGATCGCTAAAAATTGCACGATGTGCAGCAAATAATTGTTTAAAGGCTGTAGGGGCTAAGTTCTTTCTGTCATAACCTTTGAAAGGATGGAGGGTTGTGATAACAGGTGGATTCCAGGGAGGATACATATGCAATGGATATGTGCTCACCCCAATATTATTCAAAGGGCTATTGCTGATTATGGTTCTCATTCTGACTCCAAAAGACGGGACGCAAGATGGACGATTTTGATAAAGAATATCATTGTCAGAGTTTAAAATGTATGTATGAAGTGGATGACTAGGATGTGAAAGGAGACGGTAAAACAACCCCAAAGAAGTTTTTCACGGGTATAATGTAATGAAGGTTCATTACAGTCAACATATAAGCTTAAAACAGGTGATGTACGAAATGCACCAGAGCAAACACGAAGTGCGCTATGGTGCACTGTGTCAAGTTTTTCAAGAACAGATTTTCTAGCTGAGCCATAGACCTGGCAGGCATAGTCGATCTTTGACCGGATCACAGCCCTGTATATTTTAATAAGAGAAGTACGGTCTGCTCCCCAAGAAGTGTTAGAAAGTACTTTAAGTATATTCAGTGATTTTTCACATTTCGTCCGTAAGTTTAAAATATGAGGTAAAAAAGTAAGTTTCTTGTCAAAAATTAAACCCAAATAGCGAACACTGTCCGCAACAGGTATTTGGGTTGAACCAATAAAAATTTCAGGATCTGGATGCAGATCCCTACGTCTACAAAAATGCACACAAGAAGTTTTGTCATGAGATATAATAAAACCATTTTTATTAGTCCAATTAATAATATGAGTGATTGCAATTTGCAACTGTCTTTCAATAAAACGGATATCCTGTCCCATACACATGATACGGAAGTCATCTACATATAAATCTCCTTTCACTGAGGGAGGAAGCTGCTTAAGGATGTCATTTATTTTAATAGCAAAGAGGGTGACACTCAGGACACTTCCCTGGGGTACACCCTCCTCTTGTTCATAAAAGCTAGACAAAGTGCCCCCAATTCGGACTTGAAAAAATCGAATGGCAAGAAAATTTTTGATAAAAATTGGCAGGTTCCCGCGGAAGTGCATGTTAAAAAGATCTCTGAGAATTCCGTATCGCCATGTTCTGTCATAGGCTTTCGCCATGTCAAAGAAAACTGACACCAAATGGTTGCGTTTGAGAAAGGCTGTTCGAATATAATGTTCAAGATGGAGTAAGTTATCGATAGTTGACCTACCACGTCGGAAACCACTTTGAAAAGCAGTTAGCATATGGTTAGTCTCTAAAACATACACGAGGCGGCAATTGACCATTTTTTCAAGTAATTTACAAAGGTTGCTAGAGAGTGCGATAGGCCTATAATTACTTGGATTGGAAGCATCTTTTCCAGGTTTAGGAAAAGGAATCACAATAGCTCTACACCACGCTCGAGGAAAAATCTGTTCCATCCAAATTCTATTATAAAAAGAAAGCAGAGCGTCAAGAGAGGATGCAGACAAATGCTTGATCATGATATAGGTGATGCCATCGTGACCTGGGGCAGATAAGCGACTATCTTGCAAACTTTTTAAAAATTCTGACATAGTAAATGGTACATTATATGAAAAAGAGTTATGAGAATTAAAATCAATCCTGGTCTTTTCAGTTCGTCTTTTGTATGATAAAAAAGGTTCTGGATATGCGTCTGATTTTGAAATAGAAGCTAGGGTAGACCCTATAGTCTCGGCTATGTTCTTAGGAGAGGTGATAGTTTGACCGTTATGTTTTAAAATAGAAATGTGATTTTCAGAGTAAATGCCCATACATTTTTTCACTTTAGCCCACAGTTCTTTACTGGAGGTATTTGAGTTTAATCTTGATACATAGTTAACCCAGGATTCACGTTGGCTTTTACGTCGCACTCTTCTAGCTTCAGCTTTTGCTTTTTTATATAATATGTAGTTATTGTTATTTGGGTACCTCCGAAAAAGACCCCAAGCTTTTTGTTGTTTCTTTTTTGCCGCCTGGCAGTCACTATTCCACCATGATTTTCTGTGTTTATTGAGAGGAAGAAGTTTTTGGAATGCTACCATCAGCAGCACTGATAATACATTGAGTAATATTATCAAGTGCTTTGTCAATATCATCAGCTATCATGTTATCAGTAATATTTGCAAGAGCAGTAAAAGTTTGCCAATTAGCTCTGTCATATACATATCTTTTTGGATAGTTATTAGAACCACCATCAGGACCAGTCAATGCAGTAAAAATAGGGAAGTGGTCACTGCCATGCAAGTCGTCTGAAACCCAGAAGTTCCATAACGGATAAAGTGATGGGGAGCAAATGGAAAGGTCTATCGCATGGAAAGTACGGCTCGGTTCATGAAAATAAGTATAATCACCATTATTAAGTAGGCATAAGCCATTGTCAGAAATTAATTTCTCTATTATATCTCCACGTCGGTTATTATCAGAGTTACCCCACAGTTGGCTATGGGCATTAAAATCTCCTACCATTATTAAAGGCATGGGGAGTTGGAGAAGAAGAGAATTCAGATCTGCTGGTTGAATATTTTGATTTGGAGGTAAATAAATGGTGCATATTGTTACGAGTTGTTTAATATGTACACGGACTGCGACAGTTTGAAGGTTAGTATTTAAAGAAATAGGAGAATGGGGTAAATTATTGGAAATAAAAAGAGCCACACCACCAATGGCCTTTCCATTAGCTGTCATATCTTTCCGGTAGGTTGTATAGCTGCGTAATTTTGCTTTGTCAGTGGGCTTTAGATGAGTTTCCTGTAGGGCTAAGATCAATGGTTGATGGTCCGAGAGAATATAACGGATTTCGTCGTGTTTATTGTGATATCCACGGCAGTTCCACGATATAATATTAGTCATAAAAAAGAAAGTTAGATAAATGTATCTATGTCATTTTGTTCGGAGGTAGTAGACATACTATCTCCATCGTCCAATTCAGCATCCGGTTCAGGATGAATTTCCATAGTGTATTCATCCTCCACAATTATTTGATTTATTTTATTATCTTTGCCTAGATTTGTTTCATTTTTTTCTATTTTATTCCTTTTTGCAGGAGTTTCAGATACTGTAGTGGGTTTAATAGTTTGAAGATTATGTTTTGCAGAATCCGATCTACGACTTTGTTTTAAAGATGAATTTTTGATAGCAATTTTTGTGTTCTTTTTATCTAGTGGAATTTGGGGAAGTTTAGAGTGTACAGATTTTGGAGAGACAGTTTGGTCAGGCACAGATTCTTCGAATACAATATTTTCATCAGCATCCGAGTCACTGCAGTATAAATCGGCATCCATAACCTCATCCGCGTAACGCTTCAGTTGTTTTGGATCTTTAATGTTTTTGATTACTGAACTGATGCCAGATTTTTGCTTCCCCTTCCCCACAGTCTTCCACTGTAGAGAAACTGGAGTTGAGGTTTTCTGTTTAGTCGTTTGTAGAGCGGGTTTTTTTTGGTTCTGTTTTCTGGGGATATCAGGTTTCTGTGGTATTATGGTATTCGTGGCAGCTTTTGTTTTATTTTGGGGTTGAGGTGACTTATTGGATAGAGCTGTAATTTTCTGTTGTTTCTTCTCCAAGTTTTACTGGTTCAAAGGATGTGGTGTTAGTAGATTGCGTTACGGTTGATTCATCTTGCGGATATGTTACATCAGTTTGTGTAGCCGTGTGTCTTACGGCTGTTGATTGTTTCTTGAGTAAGCTGGAGTAGGTAATTCCAACAGATGGGGTTCTATTTTCAACAAGTTTGCGGGCTTCAGGATAAGATAAGTTTTGAGTAATTTTTATGGTAACTATTTCTTTTTCACGGTTCCAGTTAGGGAACTTGCGGGAATATGCTGTATGATTTCCTTTGCAGTTAGCGCAGCGTTCGGATTTTTTACATAAATTATTGTCATGGCCCACTTCTGCACAACGTGCACAGGTAAGGGATCCACGACAATTTGTTTTAGTATGACCAAAACGCTGGCATTTAAAACAGCGGGTAGGGTTTGGTATATAGGGTCTGACTTTACAGTTTAGATATCCTGCTTTAATTCTAGGTGGTAAAGTAGTGCTATTGAAGGTCAGAATAATGTGTTTAGTGGGAATTACCTGCTCATTTTTACGGATGGTGATACGGCGTACATCTATGATATTTTGGTCTTTTAAATTTTCTAAAATTTCATCTTTGGTGGAGTATAAAAGATCTGGTTCAGATATTACTCCGCGGCTTGTATTTAAAGTTTTATGTGCTTGTACAGAAACAGAAAATGTGCCTATTGTAATGCAGTTTGAGAGAAATTGCGATTGTTTGGTTGTAGAAACCTCAACCAGCAAATCACCAGATTGTAGTTTTTTGAGAGTGTGACCATCTCCTAAAACAGACTGGAAAGTTTTTGCTATGAGAAATGGTAAAGTTTTTTTAAACGAGCAATCAGAGTGGCTATCAGTACGTTTCACAATGAAAAAGCGAGTATTCTTCGAAGACAGTACAGTTTGTTGCTCTCCGCTAGGGAGAGAAGTAGAAGGAAAAGAAGTGTTTCCATCCATATTTAAAAGAATAAAATTCAGACCCCGGCCGCACCACCCTCTCCCGAGCCCTACAAGGGGATGCACATTCGTGCACCAGTGCTAACCAGGGCCCATACGGTCACAAGACAACCCTATGTCAGTCTCCACCCTTAACGAGATGACTAGTAGTTGCTCGATCACTTGATCCCTAAAGCCAGTGACAAAAGTCAGCTGACCAGCCGATTGATGCATACGGGACCAAATGCACCTCCCGTCTACCTGAAGCAGAGGCCAAAGCAGTGTGTTGGTTTCCCTCAACTGCCAGGATCCCCCTTTCCAGGGACACGGGTCGCCACGCACGGCCAACACGTGGGTGGTTTACAATTCTCCATGAATAAAGTGTCAGAGATCAGCACCTCTCACAATGATCATACAATCGCCACATTGTCTGAGAACAATGAAATAAAAATTCTGCGTCTTCAGGTTTCTGAACTTTCTAAAAAGCTGGATGCATTAACAGCTTCTTTTTGAGAGAATCGCTCTCATTCTCCACACCGTAACAGAGAAGGTAATTTTTATAGAAACCGCAGTTCCTCAAAAGACCGCAGATATAATTCTGATTTTTGTTACTATCACACAAGTTTTGGCTTTATAGCCCGAAAATGTACAAAACCATGTTCGTTTTCCCAAACAGGAAAATACACGAGTGTATCACAGTTCACAGTACCAGCATGTGATCGCACACAACCTCCACACAATAGTCGCTTATGTATTTATGATCCAGCCACTAAGACAAATTATTTAATCGATTCAGGAGCATATGTCTTTGTAATTCCCAACGCCACCAAATCAAACCCATCAACTTTTTGTCTTTTTGCTGCCAACAATACAAAGATACCCACTTATGGGCAAAAACTTGAAGTTGAGCTAAACCTTAGACGTAGCTTCAAGTGGGAATTTGCTTTGTCAGATGTTAAGTGTCCTATTATTGGATAAGATTTTTTAAGTCATTTCGGGCTATTAACCCATATCGTACCAAGCATTGAAAGAAATATTATTTTTAAATAAAATCTTAAATATATGCTTCATTAAGCCTTTGTATACACACAAAATCAAAAAACTTACCAATTTTTTATTAGCTTGATTGGTACAGGCTATCCTAAAAATAGGACAATGGTATAAACCACTGCTATTCATTATTAGATGAATGGAAAGGGACAAAACATCTTAAGCATAGTCCGACGTTACATTTTTTACATATTGTGGTTGGTTTTCCTGTACAAGGTTTTAGCTGGCATCTTCTTTGTCGGTTTTCTGGGTATTTTATCAACACGTGCTCATTCAGAATCCTTAAAAAATCTGCATTACTCTGTTGAAGACCCAATTTTCTGTAAGATGGATTTCTTGGAATAGAAATCCCCAAATAGGCAACTGTTATGTGCCTTCGAAAATCAAGCAGGCTCAGACTATTTTCTCTAAATAACTGATTGAGCTTCCATGAAGCAACAAGCGCTGTTTCAAATGCATTAACAAATAATGGCCAATACCATTTTTCCCTTGAATTGAAGTAAAGTAAGATGCTGCATGATTATCAAACAAGTCAACTCCATTTTTGTATTTATTGTAGGATGTAATGCACACAGGTGTCTTTACCTGTTTTCTACCACCTTTTACTCTTCTTTTTACTCTTGAGATACTTTTTGTTTCTTCGAAATTAGTGATTACAGAAACAACCCGATTGTCATTTCACCGAACTGCGGCTATTTTGTTCCTTGTATCAAATCTACTGTCAGAAATTCCACGTTCCAATTTCGACATTGCATTTGAAGACATAAGTGGACACTTAGAGATTATATTTTCTCTAACAGTACCTGTAATGAAGAAGTTCTTGGTTGCCAGAATGGATAGCAGTTCATGGGAAGTAAAGAAATTATCCATGTAAATTTTATGTATCTCAGGATTTGCAATTATTGATAGCAAGTTCTGGACAACTGTGTGAGATAATGGCTCATTCACTTTTTTTGACATGGTTGATTCTTTTTAACCTTTGGATTTTTTTCTTTTGCCCTTCTAGAGTTTTCATAGCTTGGCATTTGGATGTTGATGGTGTATTGTCGATAGATGCAGGTTCTGTTTTATTCTGCTTTGCACCTTGGTACGGTATAATATAATACGGGAATCCGTTGAAAGAAGTTAGCAATCATAATTTATATCCAAATTTGACTAGTTTTCCTTTTATATACATCTTACAGCCATGTTTTCCAAAGTATCTAAACATTCTTTCATCAATACTTAAAAATTCCGAAAATACTCCAAATTGTTGAAGGCTTTCATTTAACAGATTATAAAGTGGCCTCACTTTAAAATAGCGATCATTCCGATCAAGTCGCAAGTTATCGTTAAAATGAAGATATTTCTTTATTTCATAATATCTGTTCCTTGACATCGATTTACTTACAAGTAAAGTTCCAGTGTCGGGTGCATTTTCCCAGTACATTTTCTCTTGAGGTAAAATATGATAACCGCTATAGAAAAGAATTTCTAAAAATTGTTTCATTTCATCCATGCTTATTTCAAAACCATGATTATTATTTTGTCTGGAATATTTAATTGATTCTTCAACCGTTAGCTCAATCATTTTCAAACAGGTCATTTCAAAAAGTTCAATAGGAGATTTACCAGCCACATTATCTTTAACTCTTTGTAGTCTCTCATGAGGAAATGCTTTTGGAGCACGTTCGAACTTAGATTCGCATTTTTCCCATTTCGGATTTACAGAAATGTTTTCATTTCTATTTGGAACTAAAATTTCAATCGTTCCTGCAACCTCTGTAGAATCTACTTCATCACACATGATTTCTTCTACTTTCCTTACAGATGAATCATCAATGTCCTTTGTGTCACTCATTAAATCAGAATCCGGAGGTACAATAACTAATTCATTGTCATTGTCTTCAAAATCACTATCATTTAATCTCCACAAAAAGTCCAAGGCTTCCTGCGTAGTTAAAAATTTACGAGACATTTTTAAGCATTAGGATCTAAGTAGTTTCCTAAACGAAGCAAAGAGAAACGGCGTACACAATAATTTCACAATGCAATTTTTTTTACTTTCTTACACGGGGAATACCCTCACACAAACCACGTGACCACGCAGGGCACGTGTACCTAACACCTGCAGACACACGTGATCTGCAGGTGTTAAAGAAACTATTTAAAGATTATCCGTACAAATGTTTGGAATATCACAGAGAAGAATGGATTATTCCCATTACTTACTTAATGTAGGGATTATGTATCAGTGGATTATACCATCGTCCTATTTTTAGGACAGTATGAAATATAAGGAAAATAGACCATTTAGATATATATTTTTAATATATCTTTTTTATCTGTAGAAAAGTATAGAATATTACCTCAATAAATTTATATAACCGTTATTTTTAATAGTAAAATCTTTTAAAAAATAATGTATTGAATATGTAAGAAATAAATCTTCAAAAAATCACCATTTTGAAAAATTAAAAAAAATATTTAACATTAATTTAAACTAACAATAAGAGCAGAGATATACTTAACAGACTTTTAAAAATATATCTCCTTTAATTTGAATTAAAATACTCAAAAGAATTTATATAAAGGCCATTCATACATGGTGTCCTATTTTTAGGACGATGGTGAAATATGGGTTAATTGATCTTAAAAACCACTGACCAATCATTCCACTAACGAAATTAACTAGTAAAGACCAATTTATAAAAGGTATATTTACGTCTGTCAAAAGTATCTGTAAGGATTCAACACTTCATAAAATTCTAAACCAATTTCCAAATCTTACACGTCTTCGCCCTTTTTAACAGCAACATTACTCATATTACTTACCATTTTACTGAAACTTCTGGCCCAACTGTTTTTAGTAAGCCGCGAGGACCTCACCCTGCAAAACTTGCTGCAGCTAAACGGGAGTTCCTATTTATGTTAGAAAAGCGTATCTGTCGGCCATCTAAATCTAATTGGGCATTCATTTCCTTTGCACCTTGTTCGTAAGAGTTCGGGTAACTGGCGTCCAACCGGGGATTACAGAGAACTTAATAAGATAACACGTCCTGAAAAATATCCAATACTCTACGTTCAAAATTTTATTCATAATTTGCATGGTGCTAAAATTTTCTCAAAACTAGATATTGTGCGGACTTTTCATCATATCCCTATAATATAATTATTTTTCTTCATTTTCAAATTTTTTTTCGAGTACGGCATTTGCACTTTCGCCGATGCTCAACTTAAAAATGCCGAAGCCATCGTACCCTGTCCAGCGTATTGCACTCTTCTCTTTAATTTCTCGACAATAAATATTTTTTCAGAGATTTTCGCTAGGATCCTGTACCTACCCCTCCCACCCTTTCTTTCCTAGTAATTTCGACCTTGTGCAAAATTTTTCTCGACCTGAATTTAAATTTTGAAAGTTCGGCAACTGTTTCACCGACGCCTAGGGAAATCATGCCGCAGTCAAACATATTATGTAGTGTATTTATATTTTTTTCTTCAATGTTGGCCTTTATTACCATTTAGCCTGTGATCAGAAGCATCCACACATTCTTCGACAGCGAATACTGCTTTTTATATTTACCTCTTTTTGTTGTGTATCAATAAATTACTTTAAATTATATTAATTTTTATTTTTATTTATTCTTTTACACAGAAGCTGGAGCTTGCGGGGGCTAGTGATACATACACTTTGTCCTCCCTTTTCCAAAACTTTTTCCGACAGATATGCAACGGGCTTGGCCGCATGGATGGTACCGAGGGGTCCTCTGGTTCCCGTGGTTTTGTCATTTATTATCCTTTACTAGTTTTATACTATAAGATCTTATTTCATTTTATTATTTCTAATCCTTATTCAACTATGACCGACTCAACAGAGAAGTCCATCTCAAAACTGGCAATTAGAGCAAAGAAAATCCTATGTCAGATAAAAAATAACGATGAGTTTGCCATCCCAGAAGAAGCTGCAGACCAACTCAGCATGACAACACAATTGCTAATCAATATAAAAAAAAAATCTATGCCTCCAACCAGACCAGCCAACAAGAGGCTCAATCTACATACGACTGTTTCAAAAATATATATTTTCTAAAATACACCCAAAATATAAATTACAAATTTTAAATTTTTTTCGCCAAAACTAACCTTTATACTATCTTAATTTTCTTATAATAATATTCCGTACTTACTTCAAATTATTAAATTAAAATCTTGTTTCTAGATCTAATCTGTTAATCTTTATGCAGACGATATAAATTCTTAATTTGCCTTAAAAAACATTATTCCAGTATGTGTAAATTTAAAAAGATGGCTCTAAATTAAAAATATTCTTAATAAAACTTTATTTCTTAATATTCCAAATAAAACTCATTTCTTCTATGTTTTTATCAACCCTTTTTAAGAAAGTCTTATTAAGTTTATTCCAAAACCATACCTTTCAAAAAATATCATTATTTTATTTTATCTATTTATTTATTTTTCCTCCGTCAACCTTTAATAATGTGCATATCAATAAATTCATTTCTTTTCTTTTTCTCTTAAAATTAATCATCTATAAAAATCGTCTGCCTAAGAAATTCTGAGTCGATTATAAATTGGTTAAATAATATTTTTTTTTAAATAAAATTATCGTCTGTGGAAAATAGTCTCGTAGCTGGACAAGAATTCTGTTTACATAAAAGAATGATGTTTTGAGGTTACAGAATGTTCTAGAATTTTCTTTTTAGATTTAAAAGAGGAAGCTTGAGAGGTGGGAAAAGAGATGAGAAGAAGGATTCTTGGGTACGCTCTTGCATGAGTACGACTTGATGTAGTAAAGCATGGAATATTTTTTGGATGTTTCGGTAAAATATCGTCTGCAACAGGAGCTTTTCCCTAGATTATATTACCTTGAGTCTAAAGTTTTGACCCTTTCGCAGAATAGTGCTACTAAAATAGCTGGCGTTCGCAAGTTAAGTGACATTTTTACATACGGTTTTCTGGTTTCGAAAGTAGAAGCCGTGTGCTACAACACTGTGTATTTATTGTTTTGAAAAATTATCATCTGTAGCCTCCACGAAGCCTCGAAAATGGAACTATCACGTATCCAGCTTCGAACCATCATCTACTACGAGTTCTGTAGCAACACCGGAGTGACAGAATGTCACCGTAACATGTGTGCACGTTTAGGTGAGGATATTGTATCACTTAGTACAGTCAAACGATGGTATCAAAATTTTAAGATTAAGAATTTCGACATCGAAGATGAATCACGTGCTGGTCGAACTACTGTGATTGATGAGACCGAATTGCGGAAATCCATCGATGAAGATCAAAATGCTACATCACGGGAACTTGCATCTCACTTCAATGTTTTTCAAACAACCATAATTCGAGCATTAAAAAACATTGGTTTGACATACAAATTCAATCGATGGGTGCCGCACGATCTGACACAAAATGACAAAGGAAAACAAAAACGGACCTGTGTAAACTTGCTCGTATATCACCGAAAGGGTGATTTTTTGAACCGGATTGTTACGTGTGATGAAAAATGGGTTTATTACGACAACACCAGTCGAAAAGGAGGATGGTCTGAACCAGGTGTACCGGTCAGGACCGTAACCAGGCGCACATTGACCTATAAAAAAATCCTCCTCTGTGTTTTCTGGGATTGTCACGGTATTATCTACAAGGAGTACTTAAAAAGTGGCCAGACCATCGACAGTGAGTCATACAGCAGCATGCTGCATAAAGTGGACACAGCAATTAGGGAAAAGAGAAGTAAGGAGTTCCGACGCAAGGTGGTTATGTTTCACCAGGATAATGCCACCCACACGTCAGTGCGTGGACGAATTGGAACTTATACAAGCTGGAATGGGACTTAATGCCACATCCTCCATATAGTCCGGACATGGCACCTTCCGACTACTATCTGTTTTCGCATCTGCAACTGCACCTTAGTGGTGAAATTTTCAATTCTTCAGAAGAGGTCAAAAAAGAGGTTGACCTCTTTCTCGACTCACGTAGCCCAGAGTTTTTCAAGGAAGGCATTGAATAATTGCCAAAACGTTGGCAGAAGATTGTCGAACTTAATGGTGATTACTATCCTCACTAATGTTTTGTATTTTTGTAAATATTTGTTGTCAACATTAAAATAAAAAAAGGGTCAAAACTTTAGACTCAACCTGATAGCTACCGTTTAATAAAATGAACTTGCAGCAGCCAAGGAGTGATTATTTTGACCTTCTACATTTATTTATTTTTTTTTCCCTCGCTGGTCATGACTTCTGTGTGGAGAAAGGGAAACCTGGCAATGATGTTCCTGCCCCCCTAACTTTAAATCGTCACATATATATTAAAATATTTAATTGCTAAAAAGGACCCAATTGATAAATTCGACCTATCAGGTGTTTATATCATTCCATTTCTTAAAGAAGGTGAATATAGGAGTTATTATATTGGAATGACTCAGAGAAAATTCGAAGTGAGATGTAAAGAACACATTAAGAAGGGGGGAGGATTGTACTTTGTGCTTATATATAACTAAATAAATAAACAACGTTAAAGAGTACAAATATTATACTGCTTTTAACATCTTTTATTTTATAATATTTGTGCTCTTTAACGTTGTTTATTTATTTAGTTATAAAGAACACATTGCAGACATAAAATTTAATAGAGGTAAAACCGCATTATCCAAGGCTAAATAAAATAGAAAACATAGATATTTTGTTTAATGAAAGACGATTAATTTATAGCTCAGATTTTTATTTGCAACTTTTTATTAGAGAGTCTATTGAAATTTACGTCAGAAGCTCGATGGTCTGCAATGATTCCTTGTCATTTCAAATCCCAAATATTTGGATTGAATTGTTAGATAATTGAAAATAAAAATAAAGCAACGTGAAACATAATTAAAATATAACGCGCGTGATTTTTATTTATTTTTTAAATTTCATTTGTAATAGTTTATTGTCATTTTCCATCTTTGTGTTTATTTGTATATTTTGTTTTTCTGATGATGATTGAGTAAATTCAATCGAAACATGTCAAATTATTAAGATCTTTTAATGTATTTATTAACATTTGACGTCCTTTTTAGCAATTAAATATTTTAATATATATTCTGGGTGTGTTTTAGAAAATATACATTTTTGAAATGTTTTTTTATGGACGTATAAGAGAACTGTTTATAATTTATTACATACAACTGCCTCAATCAAAATTCGAAGAAGCAAAATCTAACGCTGCTCAGCTCCATTTACAGCTAAACAATTGGAAAAATGCGTTATCCACAGCAGCTGAAAGCGTAACAAGTACAATAAGCAACAGATTGCAGACGGTAGCTACCAATTTGAGGCAACTGATCGACTATGACGTCCGTGCAAAGGAGTCTGTAAAGTCCAACACAGTCATAGCCCCTACACCCACGCCAGCAGGATCACCCAGCGAGATCCCACGCAGCCCTCAGTAACACAATAACGCTTTTGCAACGAAGGAGTCGCCAGCACCGTCCCAACACCACTATAGAACGATCGTCATAAAAGGACAGATCTCTGCCAGGGCGCGTGATAGCAGACATTCTGCAAAAGAAGAAAACCGCCTGTCCTGCAGTGACTAAAAGTACATCCCACGACAAATGGAAATCACGTACCGCACAAAAGAAGATGCCAAAGTAATATTCCAAGAGCTCAAATCAAATAGCCAGCTAACAATGGATCTTCAAATCACATACAAGCTTTCCCCACTTCACAAAACCATCCTGCAAGGGGTTTCCGAGGGAATTACAGTAGAGACCACATATAACACGTTTGATGCAGAATTTTATTTTACCATGTAAGAAATACGTTTCTTAAAACATAGACCCTCATGGAAGCCGTTTCGCAGAGACTGGTTCTTCATCATGTCAGAGGGATTTGCAAGGGAGATAATTGCTGATGGGGGTATCCTGCTGGCCTTCACTAAATGCAAGTTCAGACCCCACACTGAGGTGCAGAGATGCCTAAAGTGCCAGTGTTATGATCACGTTGCCAAATACTGTCGTAATAAGAGGTGTATGGCAATTGTGGTGAGGCACACGATTCTACTTCCTGCGATAGCTCACCATTTTGTCCCGTCCCAACTGCAGGAGAGCTAATCGGCTCTTTGGCGAGAATCTAAATACACGCTACAAGGTTTCGTCGCCTTCATGCTCAACTTCGAATACGGCAAGGCAAGAGCTAAGCTCAATGACATCTTTAGCCTCAGATACAGCAATTCAGAGGAGCCGTCTCCGTCCGGACCCCACTACAATGAAGGTCCAGGACTCCTGGGAAAACCATCATCACATTTAGGACTGTTTGCTCATTCAGGTTGCTACCCATCTCCAGATTTATCCATTCCTCATCATCCGGTAGCTCCCTATTCACAGCAGCACTTCCCAGGCTACCCTAGTAGGAGGTACTAGAATTTACATATGCTAAATTCACAAATACATTCACAATGTCTCTTCCAGCTAGCCGTTCTCCTTCCTTCCTTTTGGCCATCTAAAATTTCTCTAAATTAATCTCAATCACTGCCAAAATGCCAGCATCACGGCGCAACAGCATATGATTGAGAACGATACTGACATTGCTTTGCTGCAAGATGCTTAATGTCGCGATAATAAACTTGCAATTTTTACGAAAACCTGGAAATGCTTTTCATCCAAAAACAACTCAGCACACCTCTTCGTCAGAAATACGAATCTATTTTTCACACACATTTATACTGGCAACAACTGCGTCTTTATTTCAATTACTGCACGAGAAGAGATAACTGCTGGATCTTGCTATGAAGCTCCGTCCGCAAATTTCGAAAAGAAATATGCCTTCCAGAATGGGAATATCTGATTAAATCGAGGAATGCTTTCATCTGTGGAGGTGACTTCAACTTTAACTCAACCCTCTGGGGTTATAGGCGGGGAAACACCAGGGGTGACTTCCTCACTGAACACATCATCATATTCAATTTAGCTCTAGCAAATATTGAAAACACGAATGCCACATTTGAAAAGCAGTACCGCAAAGGATACATATTAGCCAGGGGCTGGCCTGACCTAACACTCATTAATTCATACACTCTACCTAAAATCACTTGTTGGTCAGTTTCGGACAAACATAGTGGCTCCGATCATAAATTCATACACTTTACCTTCCATGCAACACTACTCTACACTACTCTACGCACTTCTGTGCTTCACTTCACTTCATTTCAGGAAAGCATACAGCAGTTAAAAATGAAGGGATGATTTTAATGCAAAGAGCTACATAAGTCAATAATTTAGTGAAATTTCGAAAAAAATTCAACTTTTGAAGCCTTTAGCTCACTGATTTACATATATGCTATAATTTTCACTCTTGAATAGCAAAGGGCGGACCATATTTAATACAACTATGCAATTTGTTTTGTGAGATAGATTCATTGCATACTATGATAAATACTATGCAAAATATAAAATTTCATTTTTTCAAGCAGGTCACTGACCTTTCGACCCCCCACCAAATTAAAACCAATGGTCCCACAGCATTAATATTTTGGATTTATTTCTTACTAATTAATGGTCATCTCACTGAGAAAAAAAAATCTGTTTACCATTTAATCAGAGATTCCTTGGTTATGGGTAATTCTTATATGAAATTATTCTTAAACAACAAATTGCGAAAATCACATATTCAATGGGCCACTCAGAAAGTGAAAATTAAACTGTCAGTTCAGACTTTCAGTACATCAGTAGCTGATACAAATGAATTTTGCAAAAATATAGGCTTAGATGAATTTTTAAGCTCAGAGACCACCGTGAATTTTATAAGAATTGTGAATACCCTATTTGATGTATTAAATAGCGATAATATATTGGAGAAAATTGGAAAAAAAACAATGTATAATGGAAATTACCTAAAAATTCATTCGTTCTTAAATGAAACGTGCGAGTATGTTGAAGAGCTCAAAGATCACAAGGGAGAAAGAATAATTTCTTCTAATAGGGAAGTTTGATTTTTAGGTCTATTACTATGCATGAAAATTACGGTTGATTTGTATGGAAGGCTGGTAATTAGAATTCGCATGGATTGAAGTATTTGTCAAAAATATAACTGTGCGAGATTTTGCAAACTGATGTTAATGGAAATTAATAATTTGCTGCAAATTGTAAAAATATCCTAATCCTGATAAACTATGTATTATACAAATATAATCTTCAACATTGCTCATTTGTTATGCTAGACTAGATTAAGCGGCTGATTCATTCATTTATATCTGAAAAATTTAGTAATCGAAAGTGGAGAACTGCCGTTAAGTAACTTCTTTAAAGTAAAATAAAACATGATTAGATTCGAATATTAAGAATAAATATACTAACAAGGCACAAGTAATAATGAAACCCGAAAAAGATGGACGATCAATTTTATTATTATTATTTTATTATTATTTTTGTTGTTGTTGTTATTCTTAAAGTGAATGGAAATCAAACGAAAAAAAGATGCATTCGCTATTTCTGAAACACAAATGGCATGTTTCACGAGTTTAAAACTGACATAGTCTATACGAAAGGATGCTGCAAGTGTGTCAAACTTTCTGAAAGCCTTAAAAAAGCACAGATATTTTACAAAATAGTTTAAAAAGCCGAATGTCCATCACATAAAAAAGAGTTCTAACGAAAAAAATCAAAAATTTATAACTGCTTAAGGCTGCTCTCAAATCGAAAAAGGCAACTTTATGACATACCATATTAATTCCTTTTTGTTCAGAAATGCGGGAAAGTAGCGTGTATTATTGTCATTGATTATCGAATCGATCTCAATTTCCAGTTTTACTTTTTCAAACATGATAGGT
This sequence comes from Maratus speculifer, assembly GCA_964019185.1. Lineage (NCBI taxonomy): Eukaryota > Metazoa > Arthropoda > Arachnida > Araneae > Salticidae > Maratus > Maratus speculifer. The sequence goes on from OZ025301.1 coordinate 256,257,302, forward strand.
TTTTCAGAAAATAGAGACAAAATGTGCATTGCAAACTTACTTTCAATGCGAGAGAGAAAAACTAAATCAACGCCTTGTCAAGTGATCCAAAATATTATAACGCAATAGGTAATTCATTGATCATAGAATGGAAAACGCAGATTCCATATCACTTTCAAAGTCAAGCTTTGCAATTTCATATCTTTCCATTTTTTTTTTGCTTTGATCATTACAGCAGGAAGGGAATCGTTGAGATAGTCAGCGATTTTTTGACAAAGACTTTAGATCGGGTGGGTCGCCGGGCCAATTGAGCTCTCGGCCATCTTGTTCTGAAGATTTCTCGAACGCAAGATTTCTAAATCGATCGAATGCAATACTCTATCAGAGGAGTCCGAGGCCACTGGTGGTTCGCAATTCAGACGAAGCGACTATACAAGGTTTTCCTTCTACGTAACGAGAATTCGAGTTGCTTTCCTGGAAGTCCTCCCTGAAAGCTAAGACCTTCAACGGTGTGCTCAGGCAGCTTTTGCTATGTCGCCTGTTACAATTGCTCCCCTCGGTGTCAATCTTGTGGGGCGCGAGCGGTGTCATTTCAGTGGCTGCAGTTTGGCGAGCTGCCGAGCTGCGACGCTTGGGTCGTGTGCCCGGTGTTCCTGCATGTTGTTCCTGTCCGGCAACGGCGCTGTTGCATGGACCAGATAACACTTGATTCCTCCTGATTCGGGGGTCTCGTGACCTCCCTGTTTGGACTCAATGGAGCCTCTCGGCTCTGGATCAAGAAACCTTACTGTTTATACCTGTTATTCGAAAGTTGATAACTAATTTTTGCACTAACTGGCAAGAAATTAAACCAACCAAGGGCGCATTTTTAAAAAATGATTGAGAGTTGGCTAAGCGTGTTTATTTCTTTCGAAGAAACCCCCCAAAACATCAATCAGGTCGGCCATCTTTAGATTTTAATGCTGCCAGCGAAAGAACAAAAACTGAAAACTTGCGGTCACAATTAAATATCAAAGGTTTATGCTTGTCCACACAAATGAGTCTTCGTGCTTCCGGATAACTAAATGCAGGAAATGTTGTGAAAGATGTAACCATGCGGAGCCTATCAACACATCAGAAATACAACAGATCTCCATCATTTGTCCCAGAAAATACTCTTTCAGGCGATTCTGCTCTTTCCCTTGTAATAGTTGGTTGGTTGGTTGAATGGTTGGTTGGTTGTATAGGGTTTAATGGCACAAAATCCCTTCAGGGACATGCTGCGCCAAAACAAAGATTAAAAAATCAAAATATAGAAATATCTGGATGGGGTATCCCATCCAGATACAGTCAAGCAATGGTAGAAAAGTAAAAAGTTAGGATGTACAATTAAAAGTAAATAAATAGAAAGGGCGAACTGAGAAACAAAGTCATAAAATAAATAATAAACATTAAAAGATCATATGTTAAAATAAAATCCAGCACTTTTTAAAAAAGTAGAGAGTGCCCCATGAGGTAATTCCCCAATGAGGTTTGTCAAGGTTGGAGATGATGAGTTAAAAAATGTCCTGTACAAGTGTCGGAGGCCGGTTGGTTGAATGGAATTTAATGGAGCAAGGTCCCTTTAGTGTCATACTGTGCCAGGAACAAGGTGAGAAGTAAAATTTAAAATGTATAATATAACGTAAAATGTAAAAAAGTTTAAAAAAATTAATTCATATTAAAAGACTATTATACATGAAATAAATGGAAAATGCAAAATGATGATATATAAAAATAAAATACAATTAAAACCAGTCACTACGGTTTAAAAAACATAGCTAAAATTCAATGATAAGTAAATTAAAAACACAAAGTATTAATTTAATTAAAATGCAGATTAATAGAAACAAATTATGGTCAATGGTTGGTTGGTTGTTTAGGGTTTCGTGGCACAAAATCCCCTGAGGGACATGCTGGGCCAAGACAAAGACAAAAGGAACAATATCAGGGTGTCTGGATGGGGTACCCCATCCAGATATAGCCAGGCAAGTATAAAAGTTTAAAAGATCCAACTATATAGAGATCCAGATAACTAGGTCCAAGTTATAGGAATAAAAGTAGTGAAAAAAAAATTCAAATTTCAAAATAAAATCCCGCATGCTTTAAAAAGGCAAAAAGTGCCCCATGAGGTATTTCTCCAATGAGGTTTGTCAAAATGGGTGATGATGAGTTAAAATATATTCTGTACAAGTGCCGGAGGCCCGGACAGTCAGTTAAAAGATGATGTATGGTTAGGCAATCAAAATGACAATGAGGACACATGGGTGCATCATCCCGGAATAGAAGATGTTTATGAGTTAACCTAGTGTGTCCAATTCTCAGACGAGTCAGTAGAACATCAGTTTTCCGTGGGTAATTTGGAGGCCAGCTAATGATCGTTTGTTTGATACGGTGCAGTTTATTATTAATTTCTGTATCCCAACTTTCTTGCCAGTTATGATGGATAAAATGTTTTATAATTAGTTTAACGTCTGAGAATGGCATCTTATGATCTAAAGGGTTAAGAGCAAGTTTTGCCGCTTGATCTGCATTTTCATTTCCAGGAATACCCATGTGTCCAGGTACCCAGCAAAATAAAATTTTACAGCCACGGTTTGTTAATTTATCATAAAAATTCAGGATGGATGAGACATAAGGATGTTTGTTAGATGATTTAATTGCGTCAATAGCACTATTTGAGTCTGTATAAATGATGAATGAAGTGTTATGATGATGTGAAATGTGTAACATGGCTCTCTCTATCGCGATCAACTCTGCCGTAAACACAGAAACTGAAAGGTGAAGCCGGTAACTAAAATTGGTATTATCACAGAAAATCCCACAGCCAACAACATTGCTACTCTTTGATCCATCTGTGTATATATCGGTATAATTCCTGAATTTTGAGCGATGGGCTGCAAATAATTGTTGAAATATGACAGGTGCAGTGTTCTTTTTGTCATAGTCTTTAAAAGGGTGGAGTGTGGTGATATTAAGAGTTTTCCAAGGAGGAAACTCATGCAATGAACATGAGCTCACCTTGATATTGCTTAGTTGACTATTGTTAATAATGTTCCTCATTCTGGCTCCAAATGAAGGAATGCATGATGGTCGATGTTGATAGAGTGTGTCATTGTCTGTATTTAAAATGTAATTACGAAGAGGATGGCCACGGTGAGAGAGAATACGATAGTACAAATCCAATGAAAGCTTTTCACGAATACGGTGTAGTGCTGGTTCATTACACTCGACATATAGGCTTAAAACCGGTGATGTTCTAAAAGCACCAGAGCAAAAGCGAAGTGCACTATGGTGCACAGTGTCGATTTTTTTAAGAACGGAATTACGTGCTGAACCATAGACCTGGCAGGCATAGTCAATTTTAGAGCGGATAATCCAACGGTAAATTTTCAGGAGAGAACTACGGCCTGCTCCCCAAGATGTCTTGGAAAGCACCTTGATTAAATTGAGAGAGTGCTCGCATTTTTTTCGTAGCTGCAAAACATGAGGCAAGAAAGTGAGTTTTTTGTCAAAATATAAGCCCAAAAAGCGGACATTGTCAACAATAGCAATTTGATAAGTTCCGATGAAAATTTCAGGATCCGGATGCAAATCCCTTCGTCTACAGAAATGCACACATGAGGTTTTGTCTTGGGAAATAATAAAGCCATTTTTGTTTGTCCATTGAATAATACGGTTGATAGCGATTTGTAGTTGTCTCTCGATAAAATGCATATCTTGTCCTTTACATAAAATATTAAAATCATCAACATATAGCGTACCTTGAACGCTTGGTGGCAACTGGTTCAGGATGTCATTAATCTTGATAGCAAAGAGGGTGACACTCAGAACACTGCCCTGTGGTACACCCTCTTCTTGTACATAGAAACTTGAAAGAAATCCCCCAATTCGAACTTGAAAAATTCGAACTGCGAGGAAGTTCTTAATAAAAATTGGTAGGTTACCTCTAAAGTTCAGATTAAAAAGATCACGTAGTATGCCATACCTCCAGGTTTTATCATAGGCTTTCATCATGTCAAAAAAGATAGTCACCAGATGATTGCGTTTTAAAAAAGCATTTCGAATATGAGTTTCTAAAAGAATGAGGTTATCAATAGTGGACCTACCACGACGAAATCCGCTTTGGAATGAAGCAAGAGAATTATTAGATTCCAAAACATGCACTAGGCGGCAATTAACCATTTTTTCTAAAAGTTTGCAAAGGCTACTAGAGAGTGCGGTTGGCCTGTAGTTGTTTGGGTCACTGGGATCTTTACCTGGTTTCGGGAATGGAATGACAATAGCTTTACACCAGGCTTTAGGAAAAGAATGTTCAATCCAGATTCTATTGTAAAAGATGAGAAGGTTATTGAGAGAAGTGGTAGAAAGATATTTTAGCATGGTATAAGTGATGCCATCGTGTCCTGGAGCTGATAAACGACTATTTTGCAGACATCGCAGAAGTTCAGGTTTTGTGAAAGGTAGATTATACTCATAGGAATGGCGAGAATTAAAATTTATGTTGGTAGATTCCGCTTGTCTTTTATATGATAAGAAAGGTTCTGGATAAGAGTCTGATTTAGAATTAGATGCCAGTGTATTTGCTATTGTTTCAGCAATATTTTGGGGTGATGCTATTGTTTGTCCATTGTAATTTAAGATAGAGATGCGGTTTTCTGAATACAGTCCCATACAGTTTTTGACTTTCTTCCAAAGTTCTTTGCTTGATGTACTGGCGTTGATGTTGGAGATGTACTGAATCCAAGATTCACGTTGGCTTTGACGGCGCACTCTTCTAGCTTGAGCCTTTGCTTTTTTGAAAGCGAGATAGTTATTATTATTAGGGTAGCGTCGGAAAATGCCCCAAGCTTTCTGTTGCTTTTTCTTTGCCTTTCGGCATTCATCATTCCACCATGGTTTCCTGTGCCGCGATTATAGAATGTGATTTTGGAATACTAATATCTGCAGCATTGATAATACACTGGGTGATATTATCAAGTGCATCGTCAATGTCACCTGCTATCATATCACTTGTTATTTTAGCATTGTCTGTGAATGTTGACCAATTAGCTCTGTCATATACATAGCGTTTAAAACAATTATTAGAATCCATGTGAGGAGTAGTCAGCGAGATAAAAGTAGGGAAATGATCACTGCCATGAAGGTCATTAGAAACCCAGAAGTTCCAATAAGGATAAATGGATGGGGAGCAGATAGCGAGATCTATGGCATGAAAGGTGCGGGTAGGTTCGTGGAAGTAAGTATGATCACCGTTATTGAGTAGGCATAAGCCATTGTCAGAAATAAGAGTTTCTATAATATCACCACGATTATTATTATCAGAGTTACCCCACAGTTGACTGTGAGCGTTAAAATCACCAAGAATGACGAAAGGAATGGGTAGTTGGAGAATAAGATTATCCAGATGTGTAGACTGAATAGGTTGATTAGGTGGTAAGTAAATAGTACATATTGTTATAAGTTTGTTTATATGGACACGGACTGCTACTGCTTGCAAGCCAGTATTTAAATTGATATGAGTGTGAGGTAATTTATTAGAGATAAAAAGAGCCACTCCACCAGTAGCCCTATCAGAACCTAAAAAATCTTTTCTATAAGAAGTATAGGTGCGCAATTTTGCTTTGTCTTTTAATTTGAGGTGAGTTTCTTGTAAAGCTAAATATAAAGGTTGATTGTCATAAAGAATGTTACGGATTTCGTCATATTTATTATAAAAACCTCGACAGTTCCATGAAATGATATTAGTCATGAAAGAGGTGATTTTATAGAGTTAGTTAGGTACAAATTCTTCAAATACAGTGTTATCATCGGCATCCGAGTCATTGCTATAGGACTCGTCCATAGCCTCGTCCACATACTGTTGTAATTGTTTAGGATCCTTAATGTTTTTTATAATTGAGCTGATGCCAGAATTTTGTTTCCCCTTCCCCACAGTCTTCCGTTGTAGAGAGACTGGAGTTGAGGTTTTCTTTTTAGTCGTTTGTACTGGGGGGTTTTTTAGATTCTGTTTTCTGGGGATATCAGGTTTCTGTGGTATGGTGGTATTCGTGGTAGCTTTTGTTTTTGTTTGGGATTGAGATAACTTATTAGATAGAGCTGTTAATATCTGAAGATTCTTTATGTCATTTATTTTTGCTGGTTCAGAGGAAGGTGTGCTGGTCGATTGTGTTACGGTAAATTTATCGCGTCGGTAAGAAACATCAGTTTGTGTAGCCATGTGTCTTACGGATGTTAATTGCTTCTTGAGTAAGCTGGAGTAGGTAATTCCGACAGATGGGGTTCTATTTTCAACAAGTTTACGGGCATCAGGATAGGACAAATTCTGAGTGATTTTTATGGTAACTATTTCTTTTTCACGGTTCCAGTTAGGGCACTTGCGGGAATATGCTGTATGATTTCCTTTACAATTAACGCAGCATTCGGATTTTTCACATGAGGTATTGTCATGGCCGACCTCTGCACAACGTGCACAGGTGAGAGATCCACGACAGTTAGTTTTAGTATGCCCATAACGCTGGCATTTAAATCAACGGACGGGGTTTGGTATGTATGGTCGGACTCGACAGCTTAGATATCCTGCTTTAATTCTAGGTGGTAAAGTAGTGCTATTGAAAGTTAGAATAATATGTTTAGTGGGAATTATCTGCTCATTTTTACGGATGGTGATACGGCGTACATCTATGATATTTTGGTCTTTTAAATTTTCTAAAAGTTCATCTTTGGTGAAATATAAAAGATCAGGTTCAGATATTACTCCGCGGCTTGTATTTAAAGTTCTATGTACTTGTACGGAAACAGAAAAGGTGCCTATTTTAGTGCAATTTTAGAGAAATTGTGATTGTTTTGTTGTAGAAACCTCAACCAGCAAATCGCCAGATTGTAATTTTTTCAGAGAATGACCATCTCCCAAAACAGACTGGAAAGTTTTTGCTATCAGAAATGGGGAAGTTTTTTTAAACGAGCAATCAGAGTGGCTATCAGTACGTTTTACAATGAAAAAGCGAGTAAATGAAGAAGACAGTGCAGTTTGTTGCTCTCCACTAGGGAGAGAAGTAGAAGGAAAAGAAGTGATTCCATCCATATTTAAAAAATAATAAAATTCAGACCCCGGCCGCACCACCCTCTCCCGAGCCCTACAAGGGGATGCACATTCGTGCACCAGCTAACCAGGGCCCATACGGTCACAAGACAACCCTATGTCAGTCTCCACCCTTAACGAGATGACTAGTAGTTGCTCGATCACTTGATCCCTAAAGCCAGTGACAAAAGCCAGCTGACCAGCCGATTGATGCATACGGGACCAAATGCACCTCCCGTCTACCTGAAGTAGAGGCCAAAGCAGTGTGTTGGTTTCCCTAAACTGCCAGGATCCCCCTTTCCAGGGACACGGGTCGCCACGCACGGCCAACACGTGGGTGGTTTACAATTCTCCATGAATCGATATACAGGATGTATCGGCTCAAGCAGAATTGCCCTCACCTCCGAAGAGGAAACCACAATGAGAGTGAAACAAAGGAGAAAGGAAGACCAGAGGAGTAAGAGGAAAAGGAAAGGAGAAAGATCACTCAGGTGCCCCGGGGTTGTGAAGCCCGTGAATACCTAAAGAAGGTATCCCCCTGGGGGGCAAATTATGGTCAACTAGGCACATATTCTTCACGCATTGTGTTTTCATCGGAATCAGAGTCATTGCTATGAGGCTTTAATTCCATGGCCTCCTCTATATAGTGTTGCAGTGGTTTAGGATCCTTTCCATTTCTGATACAGGGTCTTAGGTCCGATTTTTTTTCTTCCACTTCCCCACAGTTTTCCACTGTGGAGAGGCAGGAATTGAGATTTCTTGATGATGTCTTATTGAGCAGAATTTTTTTGTTTCAGATTATATTTTTGCCGCATATCAGATTTTTGTGGTATTTTAGTACTATTAGCGGCTTTGGTCTTTGGTTGGTTGGACGTTTGGAGCTTACATGGAGATGTAGCAGCCGTAGTCTCACTTGTCTGAGGTTCAGATGATTTTTTGGTTAGAACTGCTAGTTTCTGTCGTCGTTTCTCAAGATCAGTTACTTTAACAGGTTCAGATGATGGTAGCCAGCTTTCTAATTGTGAGTTTCCAAAACATTTAGTAGGGAGACATATTATGGCTTTCTTTAATTGGTGTGCTAGTTGATTCTGTTTTAGTAGATTTACTTGGTATATATGTAAAATCAGTTTGAGTGCTTATGTATCTTACGACTGTTGATTGCTGCTTGAGTAACTGAAGTAGGAAATTCCAACAGATGGGGTTCTACTTTCAACAAATTTGCGGGCGTCGGGATAAGACAAATTTTGAATAATTTTTACAGGAAGGATTTCTTTTTTACGGTTCCAATACTGACATGTGTGAGAATATGCAGTATGATCACTTTTACAGCTTGTGCAGCATTCGGGTTTTTCACATGATTTATTGTCAGGGCCGACTTCTGCACAATTTACGCAGGTAACAGATCCATGACATGTTGTGGCCGTAAAGCTGGCATTTGAAACTTTTTAAGGTTTGGTATATATGGTCAGACTGGACAGCTTAGACAGCCAGCTTTAATTCTTGTTGATAATGTGGGACTATTGAGGGTTAGAATTATGTGCTTTGTAGGAATGGCGACTTTTTTTAAAAGAATTATCAGAATAACTATCAGTACGCATAATAATAAAAAAGCGAGTGAAATTGGAAATCTGTACGATTTGTTGCCCTCCACAAGGGAGAGAAGTGGAAGGAATTGAATTATTTCCATCCATAGTGAAACAAATCTGAATTCAGACCCCGGCCGCACCACCTACTACAGAGCCCAACAAGGGGACGCACATTCGTGCAACACTGCTAACCAGGGCTCATACGGTCACAGGGTCACTCTATGTCAGTCCCTTAACGAGATAGCTAGTAGCAACTTCATCCCTTAGCCAGTGACGAAAATCAGCTGACCAGCCGATTGATGCTTACGAGACCAATATGCACCTCCCGTCTACCTGAAGCAGATGCCAAAGCAGTGTGTTAGTTTCCATCAACTGCGAGGATCCCCCTTAGCAGGGCCACAGGTCGCCACGCTCAGCCAACACATGGGTCAATGTACAGGATGATATCGGCTCATGCAGAATTGCCCTCACTTCCGAAGAGGAAACCACAACAAGAGTGAAACAAAGATGAAAGTATGACAAGAGAAAAAGGAAAAGAGAACGATCACTCATGTTTCCAGGGTTGTGAAAACTGGGAATACCTAAAGAGAGTACCGCCCTGGGGGAATCCATTATGATAGAGCATAAATTATCAAGAAATCAGTATCAAGGACTATGTAGTGTAAGCTTAGAAAATTAATGTAAACTTTAATCATCGTATAAAGTCGCGCAACAAGTTAAGCAAAAATGCTATCACCATGAGTCAGAGATACCGCTAACCGAATGTGTTACTGAAGTTTAATTGCAGTCTTCGCTAAATCATACAGCTGGTCAGTACTTTCAAACAGAAATTTAGTGATGATGATGTTAGCAAATCAGACGCACATATCTTTTTCACTTCCATCATGCCGCAATTGTCTGGAAAAATCCGAAACTATCATCTCCTCGATTTTGTAGGTCCATAAGAATCTAATTTTTGCTTGAAAATACAGAAGTTATTCCCAATGAAATGGATTATATTAAAGATCAACGCAAAAGCTGCTACCTATGTCATGCAACTTCAAAAAACTTTAACAACTTTGATGACACTGTCAAACTGAAAGCAAATGAAGATCATTTGCATTTTGGGATGTCCACATTACATGTCTACATAAGATGTTTTGAGTGCTTTTTGCATCTTCCATGCCAACTTGAAAAAAGAAATGATACGCCTGTTCTCCAGTGGAGAAAAAGAAAACTGGAATAGTTAAACAAAAAATACAAAAAGAATTTTGTTCACAATTAGGACTTCTCGTTGACAAACCAAACGACGGCAATACAGTTCGTATATTTTTATAAATCGCAACTATTTCTACCTCTATAGCAGGAGTAGACAAAGACCTAATCAAAAGATTCAACGTCATATTACATGTAATTTCTTGTGGCTTTGACATTCATTTGATTAAGTTAGAGAAGTATTGTTTACAAACAGCACGTAAATTTGTTGAACTCTATCCCACAGATTATGTCCTTGGTGATATATGCTAACTTCAGTTCACAAACTTCTCGTTTAAATACTAGTAAACGAACATCGAGTAATACTAGTATAGAGTTAGATTTAACACTAGTAACTTGATATAATAAAATTGTTTCGGAACTTTCATAAACCAAAACTAAAACCTATGTGCGCGAGCAGCTCTTTTGTGCTTTAATTGTTTGTAATGTGTCTAACTTATTGTCTAACACTTGTAATAATATCTCACCCACCTCATAACAAGACGTGACAGGTGACAAACGAGGATAAATGTTTTTTACAGTAATTTCTTCAACTTTGAATAGAGCGATGCCCAAAGATGGCTCAAGGTAAAAAGTTTGATTCTTTTCGTTTGGATCGCAGGAAATATGGAGCAACATATTGTAAATTTATTTAAGCAAAACGAAGAATTGATTAAAGCACTTCAAAATAAAGAAGCAGGATCTCAGAAAATCACTGTTCAATTTGAAAAATTTAATGAAGATAATGAATAGTTTGTGTAGTAAATATATACGTTATTCAATAATTTTGTATAATAGATTTAATATTTTAATAGAATAAAAAAACGTTATAAAATATCTTGATTATTATAGTTTAAAAACTGGAGAGAGAAAAAGACATCTCTCCGTCTACATTTTATAATTGAAACTGCGTAGTGAAATATAAAAAGTCAAAGGAAATCAAAGTTCAAAAACATCTACAGTTCTTTTAGCGTCCGAAAAGGGAAGAACAATGCAAAACCGCAGAGTGGAGAAATTAGGGCTTGGTACATATGAAATAAAATAAAAAGTCTTGATTAAAGTGTCTGAATTATTGTTCCGTCGATTCGTATATCTAATATCCCCGCTGAATGGGAGGAACAAGTGTCTGTTCATATGTTAAACAGATTTTAAGGTGTAATAGAAATTGAGGCTTGGGAAGAGGTTTAGTTAAAATATCTGCTGTCATCGCAGCAGATTGCAGATACTGTAGCTTTATTATTCCTTCTTCCACTAAATTTCTGATCAAATGGTACCGAATGGAAATATGCTTTGTCTTAATGTGGCATTTCTCATATTCTGCTAATTTGATGCAGGACTGATTGTATAAGGTGATTGGTAGTTTCTGTTAGAGGTTAAGTACCTTGAGTAGTTGGAGAATATAAATAGTTTCTTGAACTGCACATGCGGCTGCAACATATTCAGACTCAGCCGATGATAGAGCAATGCAGCTCTGTTTCTTTGAAGACTAAAGATTGTGTTTTTTCCTATTTTGAAAAGGTTTCCCGATACAGACTTCCTGTCCGATCCATCATTGGCCCAGTCTGAATCGGAATATACTCTTAAGACAGGTTCCTCTAAATTAGTGCAAGTTAATTTTAAGTCAATTGTTGTTTTAAGGTATTTAATTGTTCTTTTAACTGCTTCCCAGTCTTCAACCCTTGGATTTTCGTTTCTGCGGCTTAAAATGTTTACTGCTGCGTAAATGTCTGGTCTAGACACAGTCGCAATATAAAGTAGAGCCCCCACTGCCTGTCTGTAATTCGTATTATTCGGAAGAAGATTTTCATTATCCTCTAATTTTACATACCCGGGCTCCATCGGTATGTTGGTTGGTTTCGAGTTTTCTAAGTTGAATTTATTTGCTAATTCATTGATTTTATTCATTTGGTCAAGTGTCATTGTGTTCTTGTCGGGTCTGTTTATCTCTAAATAGTATTTTGCCTCACCTAAATCAGTAACTGGGTATTCTTTATTTAATTTGTTTACGAGTTCGTCAATATTTTCATCTTCCCCAGCTATGAGGAGATCGTCAACATAAACAATTAGGTAAGTCGTTGAGTTATTGATGGTTTGTTTGTATAGACATTTATCAACCTGACTTTGGTGAAAACCTAATTTTGTTAGTGATTTGTGCAATGTCAGGTTCCACGCCCTGGCTGCCTGCTTCAAACCATAAATGGCCTTTTTAAGTCTGCATACCTTATGCTCCTCTCCCGGAACAACATAACCCTCAGGCTGATGCATAAACACGTCTTCTTGTAATTCCCCGTGTAGGAAAGCAATCTTAATATCAATATGTCTTAAGCTCAAATTTTTATATAATGCCATTGCTAAGAAACTTCTAACTGTCGTATGAGATGCGACTGGCGCAAAGGTCTCGTCATAATCAACCCCATATTTTTGGGGAAAACCCTTTGCAATTAGTCTAGCCTTAAATTTCTCTAACACACCCTGGCTATTTATTTAAACACCCACTTGCAACCGATTACTTTTGTCCCTGGCGGAGCTTCGACTAATTCCCACGTATCATTTTCGCGAAAAAAGTTCATCATCTCTAAACTCACTTGTGATCCATACCCCAAAGCCGCTAGTTTTCGAGCTACAGAGCCCACAGAATTAGTGCATTATGATCTGTGCGGGCCCATGCAAACAGCGACGGTTGGGGGAAAATACTATTTTTTGACATTCATAGACGATTTTAGCCATTTTACTGTCACGTATTTATTGAGAAATAAAGATGAAGTTTTTCCGAAGTTCAAGGAATATGTAGCAATGACTACGAATAAGTTTGGTAGGAAAGTAAAAGCTATCCGTTCCGATAACGGAGGTGAATATTTAGGAAAGGAAATTGGTAGTTATTTAAAAAATGAGGGAATCGATCACCAGCTTACTGTTCTGTATTCTGCGCGTCAAAACGCAGTTGCGGAGCGTAAAAACTGTATTTTGACGGAAATAGCTCGCAGCCTACTAAACGATAGTGGTTTACCTAACTCATTCTGGGGCGAAGCTATCTGCACCGCAACATACTTACAGAATCAACTCCCAACCTCATCCAATTACCGTACACCGTACGAAAAATTGACTGGTCGTAAACCAAACCTTTCGAACATCAAAACCTTTGGGTGTTGCGCATTTGCCTACATACAGAAACCCCTTAGAAGAAAATTGGATAATACCGCTATAGAGGGAATATTCGTAGGTTACGACAGTAGGAGTAAGGGCTACAGAATTTGTACGGATGGCAGGAAAGTAAAAATTGCAAGTTTCGCATGTATCGCCGTGTTTACATTTGTCAATTTCAATCCCTAACGCCATGTCGTTGTTTACTAATTCCTTAATATGGTTAACGTTTCTGTGGCCTAATCTGCTATGCCATTTGTGCAAACAATTTTTTTTTTTTCGCATTCATTTATACTATTTACTTTGTGAGATGTATTTTGTTTTATTTTACATTCATACAAATTGTTGTTTACATAGCCCGCGAGGTATGTAACAGCTTCGTGAGTTATTTTGCAAGATTGTTTTTCAAATATGGCTTTACAACAGTTTTCTGTGGCCCTTTTTATAGAAATTAAGTTCTTTTCTATCTCTGGAACATACAATACATTTTTTAATGCTATCGTTCTGTGAGTGTTATCCGACATTACTGTATCTAATTTTATAGTCCCATAACCCTCAGAGTATAACTCTTGATCATTCGCAATTGTTACACTAGAAATATTGTCATAAATTCATTAAATTTATTTAAATCATTGCAAATAGGAGTTGAGGGCCCAGAATTCTTTTTACTAATGTCATTTAGCTTCTTTTGCAGACAAATAAAAGATTTGCAATGTTGGTATTATATGTATAGATAAAATTACATTTGAAAATTGAGTGAAGGTAGTATTTGTGTGGGATTGAATGCTAAAAATACTGTAATGGAAGGAACCAACACTAGTATAGAAAATTCTCGCTTGGAAAAGGAACAAAAAGGCGAAATTACAAATGCATTAAAATACTGCAAGGCATTGTTACAAAATGATAATCTGCTTACAAATTCTCCATCGTATGATATTTCCTGTGCTTCTATTGCTACGGCTGAAGAATTTCATAATTCAATATTAAAAATATTAGATGATCGTCAAATTATTGAGGCAGATGAACTGATATTGAATGACGAATATAAATTAAATTTACAAAGATATGATTTTTTTTACTTGGCTATATAGATATATATGTATTTATACGTTATATTTCGTTCTGAAAAAAATCGAAAAAGTAAAAATTGAAAAGTAAACTATCCCCATAAGAAAATATGTTCAAATCTGTAGAAGTCCCAATTCTGCTTAAAATATGCAATGTGTAAAAAGTACATAAAGAAAGAAAAAATTCTAACTTGGAGTTGAACCCGCCAAGTCAGAGTCTTGAGTCTCACACGTTACCGCCAGCGCGAAGGAGCCACAATCTGATTGCAACACTAACGACTATTTGAAATAAGCGCTAAACTTTGACCCCCCAATTTTTCAAAAACTAAGGCCCATTTGAAGAAACCCTTTCAGCTGAATAATTAGTAGTATGACCCCTACAACATACTTTGAAATCATCAAAATCTTCTTATCCACCCAAAAAAAAAATCATCCAGCATTATAAAGAAAAAGACCCGTGATCAGGGGTGAAAGTGAAAATTTTTCAAAAGACTGAAATATTTTAACATGTTTCCGTAACATTTTAACAAAATGTAAACTCCAACATAATGTAATATTTAAAAACTAAATTTGAATATAGGGTACATTATATATACATACGTATGAATAGCTAAAATAACATAAAGTATAATAAACATCAAATATAACAATAACTGATGTTTAAACTTTGAAAATTTCTCATTTCTTTAAAATAAAATTACCATGCAATAAGAAGTTTAATTTTCTATTTATCTGCGACCTTTCGTCAAAACTTACGTATTTTCCATGATCTTTCGTCAAAATTCACGTTTTTCCCGATCTTTCGTCAGAATTCGCATAATTTTCCATGATCTTTCTAGAAAATTCGCATGTTTTCTGCGATCTTTTGAGAAAATCTGCATAATTTCCTTGCTCTTTCGCCAAAGTTCTCGTATTTTGTATGCCTATTTTCCAACAAAATGTGCATATTTTCTCCGATCTTTCGATGAAATTTGCATATTTTGCCATGATTTTTCTACAAATTTCAAGTATTTTTCCATGATTTTTCGATAAAATTCGAGTATTTTTCTGCGACTTGTTCACGAAAACTACTTTATATCCCGCGATTCTCTGAAGAAAATAGTATTTTTTTCGCAACCATTTGATGAATTTAATTTTTATTTTGAGATCCTTTGGGGTTGGTTGAATAGGGTTTTATGGCGCAAAGTCCCTTTAGATACATGCTACAAGGTGAGAAATAAAAGTTTAAAAAAATGTAATACAGCTTAAAATGCAAAAGCTGAAATGTAAAAATAGCATTAAAAGGCTGTCTTAGCACAGACCATAGTTAGAAAAACAAGTTATAAATAAAATCTGTAAAAGTCAAAGCAGACTTGATAGTTACTTACAGTTTAAACCAATTGATTTTAACCACGGTTTAACCCAACTGGTTTTCTTTTTCTAAAAAAAGAAAAAAAAAAAGTGGTTTTTTCAGAAGAAATTTATTGACATTTTCTCTTTTTTTTATAATTTACGTGTTTCAGATCATTGGATATAACTAATTTCTACCTTTAACACTTTATTTCAGCAATAAGCTTTGGATACAGTGGATTTAGATCATTTATGTTTATGTTTTTGTGTTGAAATCAGTATGTGTTGGTGAACATATCTATATTGCTCTAAAGAAAAAGCTTCAAAAATCACCAGAATTGATCACCAGATAAAATAGATTTAAAAAATTCAATATTTAATATAAAATTTTTTTAAGTAGATTATTTAATGCAATTAATAACATAAAATGATATCTTTAAGATTTTGCTGAAGCTGTGAAAGAAATTCTTTGCTGAAGCTGTGAAAGAAATTCTTTTTCATAGGGGAAATTATCTTGAAAAATTAAAATGAAAAATGAAGTTGAACAAGAGAGTATTAAAAGATATTAGCATTTTAATAATAACAATCTTATTTTTTTCCTGTTACATGCTTAATTTAATGACAAAAAATGTTGACTTCAGATTGTCACTGAAAAATAAAATCCCAAGAAGTGTTTAAAATTTATTATTTGAATAATTGTAGAAAAGAATATTATATTTATCAAACTGCATCCAAATATATTTTATTAGTAATCAAAAAATTGTTATAAAGATTTTCAGAGTATCAATGCTTCACTATGTAGAGCAGTTTATTTATTTATTTATTTTTTTTTTTTTTAACATAATACTTTGCTAATGCTGTTAAAAATTAAAATGTTTTTTTTTTTTAATTTTCTACATAAATTCATGTAATTATTTAATATAAATTATTTTAAAATGAAGTTACATTACTTATATTCCAACGTCTATTTTTATCAATAAATGTGCACAAATATGTAATAAAAAAGATGTTTTAAAAAAACTGGCATAAACAAAAAAAAAAACAAAAAAAAAAAAAAAATTCTTTCCCCGAAAAAACCAGGTTTATTTGGCAACCCTGCTAAATAATGATTATTTTGTTGGTTTGAAAGTTGTATGATAATCCATGCTTAGCATATTTTCCCCCCTTGTTTTATTGCAGATTGATGTTATATTCAAAATATTGTATTCAGCAGCTGGGGATTTTCTAGTCATTTTTCCAACACATTATACACAATGGATTATGAAATATACCAGACAAAACAGATATGATATTTATGAAAGAATATTTCTTGATGCAGATGGTAAAATGTTTAAAATTGTTCTTTCTTTTTATTTATTTAAGAACTGTGAATAATAAAAGAATTCAGATACATCAAATTATCCAATATTTGTCACAGCAAATTTAGATACAATGATTATGTTATTCAATGTATTTAGTAGTCATGAAAAAAATTAGAAATCGGGGGGGGGGGGGGATTTTGAAGTACTGGAAGTGTCACAGAATTTGTATTGAAGCACTGGAAAAGTCAAGCAAAGTCATACAATATCATTTAAACCTACATAATTTTAATCCAAAATTGTCACATGGGAAAATGGATTAATAGTTGTAATTATTGTATTCCAATTTTTTTAATATTATATTAATCTTCCAACAATATTTAACTAATCCCATAGCTACATTTCCCAATAGAAATAAAACTTTAATTTTAAATGATAGAAATATGTCTAAACACCCAAAAGCCCAGTAATGGACCACCTATGTTCCAGTAGTGGACCGCCTATGTTCCAGTAATGGGCCACCCTATAAAAAATAACAGATAATTGATTTTTTAATTCTATTTTGGTCCAGAACTTAATGAAAGCATACTAATAAAACAAAATATTAAAACTTAAGTTAGAAACTCATTACATTAAAGGATTTATATTGAAAAAAACATAAAGGGTCATTTTCAAAATAAGTACAATTTGGTGTCTTACTGTTCTAAAAATTAAAATATTAAAAATAGGTATAAATTTTAAATACATAATTGTTCTCTATCTCCTATTTTAATAGTCTGACTATAAAAGAAAAAAAAATTACATAAAAATAAATTAAATTAACTAAAAAGAAAATATAAATTATTGGCTTTTCAATGGAACCCATGTTTGTCTCAAATGCAAAGTTTGATTTTTAACATGTTATAATTTCTAATCAGTAATCACCATGTTCATTAATCTGGATAATTTCATTTTGAGAACAATATAAGTTTTGAATACTTATAATATATTTGTTTGAAAATTGATTTAAATATGAAATAAATAATTAAATAAGACTGTCTCACATGTTTTGTGTCACTGGTCTAACAGCTAATATTTTTCACTGTTAAATACTACTGTATTGATAAAAAATGAAATGATTTGTATTTTTATATTGGCAACACCATTTGTAAACAGGATGGTGGAACAATTTGCTGCTTCCATGTGGTCTACTGCTTAAATGGGGAAAAATTGTTCTTAAATCAGGTAAGTTCCTTTATTATGTGTCACTGGTCTAACAAATATTCTATTAAAGATATAACAATTAAATCAATTTAATAAATATATTATGGTAATACAATAAAAATAATTTTGTTTACCACCATTAATTACAATATTGCTATTTTTAAATGAGGAATAAAAATTTATTTCTTAAAAAATGTCACTGGTCTAACAATTATTTGTTAGACCAGTGACATATCCTGTTATGCCAGTGACACAGTGTTAAGCAATGTAATGATTTCTCATAGAAAATTGTATTTTAAAAGTTACAATAATATCTAAGATAATCTTAAAAATAAATTATTCTTTATTACTATTAAAAAATTTTAATGATATTTTTTAAAATTTCAGCATTTAAAAAATAGTGAATTGTAACTTAAGAGAGAACAGTTTGTTCGTAAAATAAATGTAATAGTCAAAGTTTTTTATTTATTTATTCTTTATAACTTGTGACTACACTATTTTTATTTAAGTAATATAAGTGATAGTGACATTAGTTTTTTTTTTTTTTTTTTAGAATGGGAAAATCAAATCATGAAAGGCAGAAAGAGTTTATGCAGAAAGTTAACTCTGATCCTGAAAAAAGAGAACAATATTTATTAAAAAGGAGAGAAAGATATGCAAAAAAGAAAGCTCTTGGAGCTGTAAAAGGTATACAGGATTATACCAGAAGAGATAAAAAAGCAATAAGAAAAAATTGGGCTGAGAGGCAGCAAAGACGTAGAGCCAAACAAAAAATTGAACAGGAAAACATAATATAAGATCAGGATGATGATTTTTCAGCTAATATGTCTCCATGCAGCAGTATGAGCAGCAGACAATACAGCTCAGGTCGAAAAAAAGTCAAAAGAGATAGGGCAACTTGTTACAAGGAGAATAAAAGATTAAAGTCTGAACTAATTAAGAGAAATAAAGTTATAACCACACTTCGTAAACGTAACTTAAGGCTACAGAAAAAGCAGTTTTCAGAACATGCATCTCCAAATTCAAAAGTACGAAAGTTACTTAAAAAAAATAAAATTGGAGAAAAAGTAATTCGGCAACTTGTTTTTAATCAAACAGTTGTTGATTCATTTGTTAATTCTTATCATCAATCAAAGTCAAAGAAAAAAAGAAAAGAATATTTTGCTCTTATACTTCAAGCCAAAAAAATTTTTAAAAAATATGGCATGTTGAAATGTATTAGAAACAAGATGAGTATTTCACTTAATAGACTTCGCAAAAAGAAAGCAGTACATGAAACACTTAACCCCAATAACGACATAGTCAAGAGATTTTTCTTAAGAGAAGATGTAAGCAGAATGACTAATGGAAAAAAGCTAACAGTAACAAGGAAAAAAATTAAAATGCAAAAACGATTACTTAATGACAGCATGCTAATGTTATATAAAAAATTCAAACAAGAGCATGCAAATATACAAATTTCATATACAACATTTACAAGATTAAGACCTTTTTGGGTAGTTATACCTACGCAGAAGGACAGGGACACATGTATGTGCAAAACATGTGAAAACCTGCAGATGTTATTAGAAGTTAGTAATAATCATGGTCTAACCTCATTGGATTCATTAAGAAATGTTCCTGAACAAGTGACTTGTTCTCCCTCAAATAAGGACTGTTCTTACAATGAATGCAAAAGTTGTGCGAAAAAACAAATTTTAATGTGCAATGCTACAAATGAAAATGACATATCTGTTCAACAGTGGGCTAGAAAAACAGAAACTAAAGAAAAGTTCGATTTCGATTCAGGAAAATATTTTGAATTTAAAGTTAAACGCACAGTTAAAGAAGAAAAAATTGTATCTCCTGTAGAATTCATTGATATGTTAAATCAACAAATCACCCAATTTGCTAAACACCAGTTTAATATTCTCCATCAGTATAAAATGTTTAATCACCTAAAAACAAATTTAACAAATAATGAATGCATTATTCAAATAGATTTTTCTGAAAATTTTAAGTTAGGGTATGGGAAAGAAATACAATCTGCACATTTTGGATCCTCACAAGCACAAGTAACTTTACATACAGGTGTATTTCATTTAAAGATAAACGATGAGCTTGAAGTGTTTAGTTTTTGCACTATATCGCCAAATATACAACATGGACCTCCAGCCATTTGGATACACATGGAACCTATTTTTTCTCTTATAACAACGAAATTCCCAAATATCAAACATCTTCATTTTTTTAGTGATGGTCCAGCAACGCAATATAGACAAAAGGGGAACTTTTATTTGCTGTCTACAGAGCTTTTCGATAAAGGTTTTTTAAGCGGTACATGGAATTTCTGGGAAGCTGGACATGGGAGAGGAGCTCCAGATGGTGTAGGGGGAGCAATAAAAAGGAGAGCCGATGCACTTCTTAAGCATGGCACAGATTTGCCTACTGCAGAAGTCATGTTTCAAAAACTAAAAGAAACCAATGACTCTAAAATAAATATATTTTTTATTCCTGAGAAGAGATTGAAAGAGCATATAAAAATCAACCAGTATTAAAGCCAATCCCCAAAACAAATAAAATACATCAAGTGACTACGACAGTAAAGGGTACTGTTCAATACCGCGATATTTCATGCTTTTGCACCCATGCCGGTACTTACTGCAGGTGTCACAAAAGAATTTGCATTTGAAGAGCAAAAAATTTATTTGACTGACTGTAAAAATAAAGAGGACATTGAAGATGATAATATGAACAATCCTACATACAAACCTACTTTCATAAGTAAAGCATTTGTGAAACCACAACAGAACAATATAGAACAATTATTAGGACAATGGGTTATTGTTAAATTTGCAGATCATTTTTATCCTGGGATAGTTAAGTCCATTAGTGACAGAAAAAATATATTTGTATCTTGTCTTCAACAAACACATCGTACTACAAACAAATATTTCTGGCCTAAAAAAGAGGACATGTTATCATATACTTTAGATGAAATCTTAACCATTATAACAGTTCCTAATATTTATGATAGCGGACATCTAGAAATACCTTCAATTTATTGGAATGACTTATGTAAAATGTTTAATTTATAAGTATATTATAATTCTATTATACTTAAGTTTAGATCAAGTTTTTTTTCCCATAGTTGTGTGATATTCCCTTTTTTGTGCTCTAAATAAAGAAATAATTTTCATTATATTAATAAATTTAGTATCTTAATGTATTATGATTATTCACAACTTTAATGAAGAATGTCTTTAGGTTAATACAAAATTGTCACTGGTCTAACGCACAATGTCACTGGTCTAACACACAATTGTCACTGGTCTAACACACAATGTCACTGGTCTAACTAATACTTACTTTTGATTAATTAATATTTATGTTAATGAGCCAATTAAGCTCAGCCACTATGTTATTTGAGTTACAATTATCATTTATTATTTGTAGTAATTAATTTGAGGAAAAATTTTGTTTAAAATTAACAAAAAAAAATTGCTGGAAATGTACCTTATTTTGAAAATGACCCTAAAACAAAATATTTAAATTTAAGTTATGAATTTATTATAATCAAGGATTTATAATGTGGATATAAAACAAAATATTAATGATATTATGAACTGTTTATTACATTAAAGGATTTATATTGTAAAGATATAAAACAAAGTATTTAAATTTAAAGTATTTATACGATAAAGACAATGTTTTACTGAAATCAAGTTTAGATAAAATAAGGCATTAAAAAAAGTCTCCAATCTTCATTCATATCATTATCTAAATGATGTGCTGTGGAAATATGAAATCTAAATAACAAATCTTCAATTTTATCATCCCTTTCTGATAGTACAAACTATTCAGTATGGAATTTTAGAATGCATTTAAAATGATAAATGTTCTTGCACTATCCAACCATTTTCAGATAATCATATAGTCAATCATTTTAGCACAGATTGATTCCACAATTTTCCTTCAGAGATGCTTATATGGATACATTATCATCAATGGAACAATCTCACTATTTGCTGAAAAACATCCCATAACAGTGATTTGTTCTTTTTCATTATTTGGTACTACTTAATACACATCTTTAAATGATTTTGGTCTCAAAATTTTCCCTGTTTTAAGAGCACAAAAGAAATCCAGTTTTAACGCCATTGAAAATTCTCTCTGTATGCTTTAGAATTCGGAAGAAAATATTAATAATATCATCTTCCTAATATGATTTTACATTCCTAAAACAACTTAAAACAACCTCTTTTGTAACGGCACATCTAGATTTTGTCAAATTTTCTGCTTGTTTTTTGTACCAACGTTTGACGTTTTAAAAACAACTATTTATAAAGAAATTGCCTTTATTAAATTATAATAGGTAAAATTTAAGTATTAAATTTGATTATTTAGCTTTTCAGTTAAATCAAAATATTTTATCTCTACTGAAATTACACTTTTTGTATTGGTCACTTGGGTGGTCCATTACTGGAAAATCACGAAATAAGCAATCCAGTAATGGACCACCCCTCCTAAAATCTTAAATATTGCAATGTGTGCAACAAAAAATTTTCCAATTTTAAAGAATTAATGGAACATTTGAAAAACGATCATTCAACGTGGTGCAATGTTCAGAAAGAATTTGTGTGCGATATCTGCGATAAAAAATATACAAGGAAAGGCACATTAAAAGCACACAGACAAAAAATCCACAATCTAAACGAAACTGTTTTGAAAGAAATGACAAAAGATGATAGTCGATATAAGAAAAATCTAACGTGTGCAGACTGCAATGTGTCATTTAAAACAACGCAACAAATTGCTTCTCATGTTGAAAACGTGCATTAAGTCCCTATCAAATGTGAATACATGCAGTTTGCCAATAACGAATCATTTCAAAATTGGAAATCTGAAATAGAAAGATGTTACTTAACAAAATTCATTAAACTAAATTCCCGAACCTTACCATCAAGTAAAAAGCATATAACTTTTATCTGCCATCGTGCTGGCAAAAAAACAAAGAATTCTGAAGGGATACGACATCCGAAAGAGGGGGATTCAATTAAAACTGGATATTTTTGTTCTGCATTCATCGAATTGAAGTCAACAGATAATGTTGAACTTTTTCCAGCGGAAGTAAAATATTGCCTTGAAAATTTTGGACATGATGAGGATGTCGGAAAACTTCCTTTATCAAAAGAGGAAAAAGACAAAGTAGCTGGAAAACTTATAGTCGGTATAACTCCGCAAAATATATTGTGCAACATTGCAGAAAATGAGCCCCCCGAAAAAAGATTAGCATGCACAAACATGCAAGATTTGAAGAACATTTCTTCAAGCTATGGACTTGAAAGACACATAATTCGCCACCAGAATGATTTCATATCCGTGGATTCATGGGTTAGAGAAATCTCGGAAAACAAAGAAAACCCAATTTTGTTATATAAATTACCAGGGGGCGATAAAAACGAATTTTCAACCCTGGAATGAGATTATTTCGTTCTGGGATATATGAGCGCTGCTCAAGAAAGTATTCTAAAATCTTTTGGAGCTGATGTCATATGCATCGATTCTACCCACGGGACGAATCAATATGGCATTCAGCTGAATACCATTCTCGTAAGAGATGAAAATTTTGAAGGTTTTCCTGTTGCTTTTTTCTTTGTTGCTGGAGCAACAGGCAAACAGAAGATATTTACCATCATTTCTTTGGAGCAATTAAAAAAAGAATGGGACTTATAAAAGCAAAGACATTTATGTCGGACGATTTTCCGGCTTTTTATAATGCTTGGATTAAAGCATTTGGCGAAACCACACATCGTTTATTGTGCGAATGGCACATTAAAACAGCGAGGGGAAGAAATTTGGTGAAAATTAAAGATCCAAACAAAAGAGATGAAATCTTAAAAGAGTTAAATTCACTGGCAGAAGAAACAGATGAAGAAAAATTCAAAGGTTTGGTTTTTGGTTTTATGGATTTTAGTGGCACAAAATCCCCTGAGGGACATGCTGCGCCAAAACAAAGAGTAATAAGACAAAAAAAGACTATCTGGATGGGGTATCCCATCCAGATACAGTCAGGCAAATGTAAAATTTAAAATATAAGTACTATCCTATCCAGATGTCATTAAAATGCTAAGAGTTCAAGTCATAAAAAACAATGATACAAATGAAGAGATTATATTTCAGAATAAAGTCTAGCATGTTTTAAAAAGGTAAAAAGTGCCCCATGAGGTGTCTCCCCAATGAGGTTTGTCAAGATTGGTGATGATGAATTAAAATAGTGTCTGTACAAGTGCCGTAGGTCAGGACAATCAGTTAAAATATGATGTATGGTCAAGATATCAAAATGACAGTGAGGACACATGGGGGTATCTTCCCGAAGCAAGAGATGCTTATGTGTGATTCTTGAGTGCCCAATTCTCAGACGAGTCAAAAGAACGTCAGTTTTCCTTGGATAAGTCTGAGCTATCATTAATACCCTCTCAAGTTCTGCATAATTAAAATAAAATAGATAATATAAACCAAAACAAATTTGTATCTCTTTAGAGGAAAACAAACTTGTGTAGTAATAAAAAAAATTATTTTTTAACTAGCAATAAAAATTATTAGAAAATGTTTAATACATATATATTTTTTATTAATGTGTAGAATCTTTTTTATTATTATTTATTTATTTGTTTGTTAACCAAGAAATTTGTTTTATTGTTACCAATTTGAGACATATTTCATATGAAATAGTACTGAGCACAAAGTAAAATTTTATTTAAAAAAATGTGAGACATTATGCATGAAATAGCACTGAATAAAACAAAAATAAATAACTAATTAAAAGTTAACTTTTATCTTCTCGCGTTCTACATAAACAAAGTAAAATATAATTTAAACCAAAACAAATGTAATTTTTATGAGAAATCAAAATTTTATTGTAATTGAAATAATTATGTTAAAACTAAATGTTACATATAATTATATTATACAGTAGACTCTCTCAAATTAAACTCTCTAAAATCCACCCATAATTTACGGATGTAAACAAAATGTGTAGTTGAAAGGAAATTTGAGCATAATGACTCTCATGATCAACAATGGTCTAATTCATTTAATATGCAATCTTATTGAAAGCATTGAAGCTGTTTGTGTCTTTGTTGTGTAGAGTTTAGTGGCACAAAATCCCTTGAGGGACATGCTGTGCCAAAACAAAGACAAAAGGAACACGATCAGGATATCTGGATAAGGTACCCCATCCAGATATAGTTAGGCAAGTATAAAAAGTTAAAAAATTAAAATAATATTACAGTATAATATAAAAGGTAAAATTAAATCAGTAGAAGACTCATTTGGATAGAGTTCCTATCCAAATGTTGTTAACTCTTCAAAGTCATAAGAACAAGGCCCAAGTCATAGGAACAAAGATAGAGAAAAAAAATTCAGATTTCAAAATAAAATCCTGCGTGTTTTATAAAGGTAAAAAGTGCCCCATGAGGTATTTCCCCAATGAGATTTGTCAAAATAGGTGATGATGAGTTAAAATATATTCTGTACAAGTGCCGAGGCCTTGACAGTAAGTTAAAAGATGATGAATGGTTAGGCAATCAAAATGACAATGAGGACATATGGGTGCATCTTCCTGGAATAGAAGATGTTTATGAGTTAACCCAGAGTGTCCAATTCTCAGACGAGTAGCATTAAAACAGAATCAAATGAAAATAATTTAAATTTTACCCAATATCAATTAAGTCTTTTATTGCTATCTCCAAACCATTTTCTTTATACTATGGAATTGTTAATTTTTGCATCCATTTTAAAGACTATATCTTCACATGCATATAATTTCATTCGTCAAAGTGGAAACATAATTCTACCACATCCAGATACATGCAATAATTTGCAGGTATCTCCACAACTAGAATTACAAGATGAAAATTTCTTATTGTATATTTCTAAAAGGGTTAATTTTCTGACTTGTTTTGAAAAAACTGTAACTTTAATGATAGGTGAAATACATTTCAAGGCTTATTTTGATTTTAAAGGTGGATCTGTAATTGGTGTTGCTGCTACCAATGAAGCAGCTGCAAGTGCATTTGTATTTATGATTGGAAGTCATCTATCCCTATTTAAAGAGGTAATTCATATTTCACGTGTTAAATGCATAAACTTTCAAATTTTGTATGATGTAATTAAAAAACATAAGTTTTAAAGTTACCTCTGCTGTAACAAATAACAATTCAATTAATCCGAAATCGAAGAGCTTATTTATGACACCTCCCCAAAGATCATTTGTTTATCAACATCCAGTAGACAAAAATAGACAATTGTTTTTTCTTTATAGATTCTGTGTATGTTTTCAAAAACATTAGAAATAACTGGTTAAACCAAACAAATCCTGGAAAATGTTTTTTGTATCCAAATTTTGATGACCGCCTAAATTCTCAGTTTAAAACGGCTTCGTTTATGGCTCTTCAAAAAATTTATGAGACTGAAATGGAAGTGATGAACTTATCAGTTATTCAAAAGGTCTAACTTTTAAAAGTATCGCACCTTCGAATTCAGAAAGGCATAATGTTAATTTAGTTAGGAAAATTTTTAACAAATTTGTTGTGCAAGCATTATTAGAACTTATTCCTAAACATAATGTTCAGCAGTTTAAAGATACAGCAACATTTATAGAGATATAATTTGTAAATTGTGGGATATTTTCAATGGTAAGACAGTCAGTCAATAAGCGAATTCATGAAAAAATTGTATATATGAAACCAGTTAATGATAATGGTTGTGATGAAAAACATGTATTTCTGAGTAAATTTCTGATATGGCTTGATGATTTCTGATATGGCAAGCAATGAATTGCAATACTGGTGCTTTATCAAAGGAAACCCACAAAGCACTTATACAAGCAACCCATGGGATGTTAGAGTTTACTCACTATTGTATTTATGAGTGCCAAATGAAATATATTTTACAGGTAAATTACAAACAGATTCTTTAGTAGCCAGATTTGGTAAATACTGACAGATGACTGGTTCTCAATATCATATTTCTATAAAGTAACTTTTGGAATGGGAAAAAAACTAAGATAACAGTCATGTGTTAAGTTGGAATTACTTTTAAATTCAAATGTAATTCTACTTAAACATTTTGATGAGGGAATTTTTAAAAATTTTTATCCAATACAAGAAATGAATGGTTTTTAAAATCCACAACGGATTAATAATACAGGTTGTGTAAGTAGATTTATTTGCATTTAGTGTTTCTATCATTTGTTCTATATGCATTGATTTTTATGAATAATATTATCTAACAAATTTCTTCTTAATGTATTCAAGTTTTTCTTCTTTTTTATGATTGATTTAATTAAACAAATCTTTCACAGTGCGTTTTTTTTTTTTAGCATAGTGCATATTTCAAAATTTTGGTAACGCATTAAATAAATGTTTTTAAATGCAGAGATTTTGGTTTCATTTCTTTTGCCTACTGCCAAATTATGAATTTTATCATTAAAAAAAGCCCTACAGTTAGTCTGATATTCATGCTGTAATAACATTGCAAGTAATACGCTACAATATTGCAAAATCTGCAAAAATTAGAAACACTTTCATTTTTTAATGCTAGATGTTACAACTAATGCAATAAATCAGAGATGCAAAATATAAGTAATAGTATATATTAATATATTGTGTTTAAATAAATTGTTGATATAACTTTTTTTTAACCATTGGAAAATGGTTATTGTCCTGGGGAAAGGGCTCAAGGGAAGCTGACAGTTTATTCTGATTTTGACTGGTTCTCCATCCTTATTTTAATTTTCGTTGCCACTATGCTACTTATCGTTAAAATAAAGATGTTCAAATAGAAATAAAAATTAATATTTCGCTAACTAATTAACGGAAATACATGTGTCATATACCATTTAAAAGAAAAAAATATCTACTACCTGTGGTATAATTTTTTAAAAAATCGAACCCAAAATCGCTTTAATAATGGACCTCAAAGTTTTGAAAATATTTAGAACTATGCAATTTTAAATGCTTTTATATTGGGGTAAATAATTTACTATTATTTACTTCATCCTTATTTTAATTGTTTGTTTGTTTGTTTTTACAAAGAAAACATTTTGTCTTATTTATTGTTATAAAATTTTTTTTCATACTAATTGCATCACTTGATTTAGTTTTGCAAAATTTGATTTTTGCTAATTTTTATCTCTGTCCTAGCTAAATGACCATTCCTAATATTGAAGAATGACTCAAATCTTTACTACATTTATAAGTCCTATAATTTTTTACCTTTTTTTGAATAAAGTTTACTTTTATTGTATACATTTATTGCATTTTAATACAGTTTTGATTGATTGAAAAATCTAAAACCTTCATTTTATTCTTATTTCATACTTAAAGACCAGTCAATCTCTATTTATATTTTTCCAACACATTTTATAGGATAGTAAAACTCTTATTTTTTTGTTTTATTACAGATTTCAATTCCTGGTTCTATTTCTTTTTAAATCTTGAAAGCTTTAAAGGTATCTTTTTGTTTATCTTTACATACTGTTTTCTAGGTTATAGAAGAGGTATATTTTCAGGTTGCTTTAGAATTGTGAAATATAAGTGTGCTTTTATTTGTGTTTATTTTTTAACAATTATTTTTACCATGCCAAAACGTAAGCGCGGTGGTATCACTGGAGACAGTGAAAGGAGGAAGAGGGCTGAAATTCAGAGATTAAGAAGGCAGACTGAAGATGACATTGCAGCAGAAAATAGAAGGCGTATTGATGCCGACCACCATAGAAGGATTCGATCAGAAGCAAATGAAGATGATGTCATTAGAAGAAGAATTGAAGATGCTGAAAGGCACCAGGAATTACGTTCTCGAGAAACAGAAGAAGATGCTATAAGAAGAAGAACAGAAGATGCTGAACACCACCGAGAAATGCGTTCACAAGAAACTGAAGAAGATGCAGTCAGAAGGAGAACAGTAGATGCTGAACACCACCGAGAAATGCGTTCACAAGAAACTGAGGAAGATGCAGTCAGAAGGAGAACAGAAGGTGCTGAGCACCACCGAGAAATGCGTTCACAAGAAACTGAAAAGGATACGATTAACAGAAGAATTATGGATGCAGACCATCATCGTCAGGTGAGAGTACATGAACCAATAGAAGATCGGGAAGAGAAGCTGCGTGCTGACAGGGTAAGTCGGAGTGAAAATGCTTTGCACAATGCTGCAAGATCTGCTGTTACCATCGACATTGTACAACATACTTGCGGATTAATGGACAATTCCTGTTGTCACTGCGGTGGTCTCTTTTTTTTTAATGAAAAGAATACAAGAGGGCACTATGCAAACTGTTGTCATGATGGAAAGATTGTTGAACCAGAACGAAATTTTCCAGAGATGCTCAGAAATTTATTTACTGGTGCCCATGAATCCTCAAATGAATTTTTCAACAACATCAGGAGGTACAACTCCGCATTCAGTTTTGCATCCATGGGTGCTCAGATTGATGTGCCTACCGGTTTAGGTCCATACTGTTTCCGTATCCATGGTGCAATTTATCATAAAACAAGCCACCTTCATCCTGACAGGCCTGGACAAGAAAAATATGCACAGTTGTACACTTTAGATTCTGATCAAGCACTGAGACAAAGGCAGAATTAAAATGAAAATGTTGCATTGAATCCACAGCTGCTGAGAGCTTTGGATACGATAAGAAATATCAATCCGTTTGCCGAAGCCTACAAAATGTTGAAAGAATTTGAAGAAGAGACACCTGATATTAAAATGTATATAACAGGTGAAGTCAACAGAGGACAACATAGGGGTCGCTACAATGTTCCAAAACATAATGAAATGGCTATTATTTTCAAAAGTACAGACGGCATACCTCCATCCAACAGAGACATTGTCATTCATCCAAAAGGTGGAGGGCTTATCAACATTAGAAGTTTAAATCCTAACCTGGAGTCCATGACATACGTTCTCTTCTTTCCACATGGTGAAAAAGGCTTTGAGATTGGACACGAGTACACAGAATTGCAATTTTATTCCCATAGAATTTCAGTACGTCAAGATATCTTCAATTCTGTTTTGTATGGAAGAAAACTATTTCAACAGTATCTGGTGGATTCATATGTGAAGGTAGAAGGAAGTAGACTTTGGTTTATTAGGAAAATCAAAAGAAACTGAGAGTGGAAACCTACATGGGACTGGCAGATCATGTTTATAGAGTTGCAGAACAAGCTGGTGTCAGAACAGGAATGCCTGTTATACTGCCATCCACTCACATTGGAAGTCCTGTGTGCAACAAAATTATCAAGACTCTATGGCAATCGTATGTGATTTTGGGAAGCCAGATCTGTTTTTGACTTTTACATGTAATCCTAAATGGCAAGAGATAACAGATAATTTGTTTCTATGACAGAAGGTCCATGATCGCCCAGACATAGTATCAAGAGTTTTTGACATTAAGAAAAAAGTTTTGTTGCAAGATTTATTGAAGAATCACATTTTGGGTGTTTGTGTGGCCAACATACATGTTATCGAATTCCAGAAGAGAGGATTGCCTCACATGCACCTACTACTTATTTTGGCAGAAGAAGATAAGTTGAGAGATGCCAAAAGCGTAGATTCAGTGGTATCTGCAGAACTTCCAGATCCTGATGTTGACCTTACACTTCATAACATTGTAAAATCCTCTATGATTCATGGTCCGTGTGGACAACTGAATCCAAATTCACCTTGCATGGTCGATGGCATCTGTTCAAAGAGTTACCCTAAAAGTTTTCAAGATGAGACGCAACAGAATGTGCAAGGTTATCCACTTTACAGAAGAAGAAACAATGGAAATTTCATAATGATCAAGGATATGATCCTCGATAACCGCTAGGTTATACCATACAATCCCTATCTGACAAAGAAGTACAACGCACACATCAATCTAGAAGTCTGTAGCTCCATCAAGTCAATCAAATATTTGTTCAAATATGTTTACAAAGGTCATGATGCAGCAAACATCCTTGAACAGCCTGGCAATGAGATTTTAAGGTGGGACGAAGTCAAGAACTTCTTGAATGCAAGATATGTTTCAGCCCCTGAAGTGGTGTGGAGATTGTTTGAAAAAAAGATGCATTCAAAATCACATTCTATAATTCGCCTGCCTGTTCATTTAGAAAACCTGCAAGCAGTCTATTTCTTAGATGAGCAAGAAAGAGAGGCTTTGCAGAGAGCTGCCGAAAGAAATACGATGCTTACTGGATGGTTTGAACTTAACAGGACATTACCAGAGGCAAATGATTTTTTTTATGCTGAAATTCCTTACCATTTTACTTGGAGGGATTACACCTGGCACAAGCGAGCAAGAGGAGGGGATAATATCCTTTCACGAATGTATTCAATAAGTCCTAAAGAAGTTGAACGTTTTCATTTGAGAATGCTGCTCTGTCACGTTAAGGGTGCTAAAAGTTTTGCAGATTTGAGGACTTACGAAAATATCCAGTATGAAACATTTCAGTAGGCCTGTCGAGCAAGAAATCTTTTGCAAGATGACGATGAATGGCAAAACTGTCTGAAAGAAGCTTCTACATTCCAAATGCCATCGCAACTTAGACAATTGTTCTCTTTCATCTGTGTGTTTGGTAGCTGTTCAAATGCTGTTGCTCTCTAATGAATTTAAAGAATCACTCTCTGAAGATTTTGGCAGGTCATACACCCTGGAACACAGTTTAAGCATGGCATTGAGAAGTATTGAAGATCACCTTAAAATCCATAACATTTCTCTCGCTTCTCTACAACTTCCAGAACCAGGAAATATTGCCAATGTTATCCCAAGTGTACTATCCTACAATGTGCAGTTTGAAAGGCAGCAAGCAGAAGAACTGAAAAATAAATTAAATACTGAACAGAGAATTGTGTACGAAGCAGTTTTGGATGCTGTTCAAGATGAAAATCCCGACAGGCCAAAAATGTTTTGTGTCAATGCTTTTCTGGGTCTGGAAAAACTTTTTTGTTCAAGACCATTCTTCACAGTGTTAGAGGAATGGGCTACGTGGCAGTTCCCGTAGCATGAACAGGAATTGCTGCTGTTCTGTTAGCTGGTGGGAGAACAGCACATTCTTCATTTAAGTTGCCTTTTCCCAGTTTTAGAAAACTCTTCTTGCCGCATCAAACATGACAGTCTCGAGGCAGTAGAATTGAAAACAGCAAGACTTTTCATATGGGACGAATGCACGATGACACCTCACCATGCTCTGGAGGCTGTTGATAGAGTGCTAAAAGATTTGACAGGGTGCAATGTTCCATTTGGTGGAAAAACTTTACTTTTAGGTGGCGACTGGAGGCAAACACTACCGGTCATTAGGCATGGAAATTGTGTATCAGCAATTGAAAGCTGTCTGAAGAATTGTTCTCTGTGGCCACTATTTCAACAGTTTGAGTTAATTAGGAATATGAGGTTGCTACCTGACGAACAAGAATTTTCTGAGTGGCTTTTGAAACTGGGAGAAGGCCGACTAGAAATTGAGAGTGGTTTGCCTCAGGATATAATTCAAATATCTCCTGTATGTATTGTTCGAAGACCTTTAATGGAAGAAATATTTGGTGCAACCGACAGTTTTGATTTTGAAGACTTGCCTGATAAGGCGATTTTGTGTCCAAAAAACAGCAAAACGCTCAAATTAAATGAAGATATTTTAGCAAGATTCCCAGGACACAATTACACATTCTACAGTGCCGATGTCATAGTCAGTGATAATCCAGAAGAACAGGACACATATCGGATGGATTTTATCCACAGCTTGACACCGAGTGGAATGCTACCTCACTGTCTGAATTTAAAAGAAGGAGCCATTGTGATGCTTTTAAGAAATCTAAATGCATCTGTAGGACTGTGCAATGGCACACGTCTCATCGTTAAGAAAATTATGCGCAACTTTTTGGATTGTGAGGTCGTCACTGGCCAGAATGCTGGTTCAAGAGTCTTCATTCCATGTACAGAACTTTCGACTTCGGATTCCAACTTGCCCTTCGAACTCAAGAGAAGACAGTTTCCTGTCAGACTTGCATTCGCCATGACTATAAACAAGTCTCAAGGCCAGACACTGAATAAGGTAGGAATTCTTTTGCAGAAACCAGTCTTCAGTCATGGAATGCTTTATGTGGCCTTTTCTAGATGCACTTCAGTGAACAACATCCGTGTATCAGTCATAGATAGCAAAAAGCAAGGCCGTTTGATACCCAACTGCGGTAAAGTTTTTACGGAAAATGTTGTCTACAGGGAAATTCTTCAATAGTTAAGGTAAATTTATATTTTTATTTTATTTGTTTTCCTTTTCCTTTCTTCCTTTCATTTTTTTTTTTTTTTTTTTTTTGTAAGTAATTTTTCAGTGGAAAGTTCCAAACTAGGATTAGAGGTATGTTTTTTAATCTTGCATACAGTTAGTTACCATTATAATGTACATTGTATTTTCACAAACCCCTGACTGTGACAGCATTGACCTTTCTGACAATACTGAAAAAGACTTGACTTACGAATAAATACTTTTTTAATCTTAAATAAGCGGCTGAAAATAATGGAAAAAATTTTACAATCTTTTTACAAAGTGAGGATTCTGATACAATCCCCAAACGTAACCCCCGTGTAATACAAGCTGAAATAAAAGCAAAAATTGAACATGCTTCAAAAATAAATAATGTACGCTATACCAGAAAAGGAAGTTTAATTTTTTTAACTGATGACGTTCATTGCGCTATTGATATAGTAAAATTGAAATCTTTCCTAGGAGTAGCTGTAAACTCCAAA
Organism: Maratus speculifer; assembly: GCA_964019185.1. Taxonomy (NCBI): domain Eukaryota; kingdom Metazoa; phylum Arthropoda; class Arachnida; order Araneae; family Salticidae; genus Maratus; species Maratus speculifer. The sequence continues at coordinate 256,291,006 of OZ025301.1, forward strand.
GTTGTATGGGACAATATAACAAATAGATTCTTATTATTTAATATACCAGTGGATGTTCCTCTGGAGGAGATAGCGAGTGAATTGGAAGAGTGCAACAACATCAATATCCTAGAATTGAGACGTTTTTTGAAGAGGGGAAATACAAGGGAGTATTCTCCTATTTTGATAACGATATTAGGGACTAATTTACCTAAAGAAATAAAGATTTGGTACACGTTACAACGAATAAAACAATTTATTGATACCCCCCGTCAATGTGCCAAATGTTATAAATATAATCACAGCACAATTAGATGTCCATCGCAACCCTTATGTGTTATATGTGGAACAGAACATACTGATGATTGTACTAACCCAGTCTCTTGTAGCAATTGTGGGGAGGAGCACAGAGCTGACTATGCAAATTGTCCTACTCGAATTAAAGAAATAGACTTTTTAAAATACAAATGCACAAATTTTTTGTCAATAATTGAAGCTCGACGAAAATATAAGATAGAGTCAGAACAAAAGACTTATAGTACAGTAGCAAACAATTCAAGCATTAAACAAGATGAATTGCAGAAAATTTTTGAAAAAAGAACAAACTACATGTTAAAAATAATAATGGATTTATTTACTACACAAATAAATAGAGTAATAGAGGAGTTTAACAAGAATAAAAATATTTCAGATAACATTCAAGATATGGAACAGGAAGAGTACGCGTTAACAACGGATCCACAGCAGAAAAACAAGAGAGAAAAACCCTCAGAAGAACAACAAGATCCAAAAAAACTATGTCTAGAAAAAGAATTCAAAAATAATGAACGAGTAGATAAAGACAGTAACATTAAAAAGCCTAATATTAAAGGATCGGGTTGTGGACAAGGAAGAAAGTAGTCATAATCTCATTTCCTAAATTCATCGTTTTATTATTTTTTGAGACCTTTTATTTTTCTTATTAGAAGCGATCCTTTTATTCAGTTTTTCTTTTTTTTTTTTTACTGTACTTTATTTTTATTATTAGAATGGACTCAAATTATTGGATGTTGCAGTGGAACTGCAGAGGTTTCAAAAATAAAAAATTATGGTTTCGCACTAGCACTTTTAAAAATAGTTTAATCTGGATTATTCAAGAAACCTGGCTCAAGCATACGGATAAAATACATATTCCCAACAAAATCATATTCCGTCAAGATAGAGATCCCAGTCGAAGAGGAGGGGGACTACTGATTGCAATAGACAAAAAAATCCCAGCCATAAGATATGATATAACTCCTCCCTGTCTAAATGTAGAAGTTCAAGGCCTAAAAAAATTTAGTGGCATAAAAAGTGGATTATCATAATAAATATTTATTCAGCAAGACCTTTTCAAAATTGGACATGGCTAAAAAACGAAACAAATAAATTAGATAACTTCATCATCATAGGTGATTTAAACATCAATCTTTTAGAGCTTAATACCAATCGAAGTAATAGCAAGTTAGAGAATTTTATGACCTGGGTTAATGATTCAAATGGAATTTTATTGAACTCTGAAAAACCCACCCGTTTTAGCAACAATCATCGTTCACTTCTAGATATCACTCTGATCTCGCATACTGTTTTTCATAATATAGATTACTCCATCCACCCAGATAATTACGGATCTGATCATCACCCTATACAGTTATTCCACAAATCTACACAGTACAAAATAACACTCATGAAGGAGGAAGAGGAAATCAGGAATTGTCACTGAAAAGAAAATAAATAAAGTTTCAAATATTTAACAAAATACAATCTATAAATAAAAACAAAATCAGAAAAGGATTTTAATAAATTAAATTCATTGGTGAAAAACGAAACATTCTAAATAATCCACGCACTAAACAATATAACCATTATTTTTTTATGTCCTATAAGTACTCTTCTCCCTTTTATGAATCAAGTATGATTTTTGCTTTTAAATTGAAATTTTCAGTTACAATCAACCTAAGTATATTTTATTTTATGTTTTTATCAATTTATAAGGAATTGTGCAAATATAACATTATCAACTTTTTGTTAATTTTGGACTCCCCCCCCCCCCTTCCTCCAGTAATGATATCAATACCAAAGCGTAAAAAGTTTTTGATTTTTAAGATTTTTTTTTAAATTGATATGTAAAACTGGTGACATTTATTTTTTGTGTGTTTTTATGATTCAAATGAAGAGATGTCAATAAAAATGTTCTGAAAAACATTATGATTAACAGGAAGATAATTAAATTTACTAAGAATGATGTAATATTACTACAATCTGTCAACAGCTAAATAATTTTTATTTCATCTTTTTTCTAAATGTGTCCAAAACTGCAGCATCTATTTTAATTATAAATTTTAATGACCAAAAATTTATCCCAGAAGAGAGGTAATTTTTGGTCATCATCCCTTTTTAAGCAAATAAAATTGTAAAGTTGCACTCTCAAGATTGAATATCAAAACAAGTAGAATCAATAGTATATTTTTAGCAACTGTTTAGCAATGAAATAGTACTCCTACTTTAATTGATCAGTCAAGTAGTATGTTTTATGCTCAAAATATTTACTATTTTCCTCCTTTTAGTTACAATTAAGGATGCTATTTTATGGTTGTGGTTAAAAAATATGTAGGAGAATAGTTTTTAGAAAACACAGCCATTATAGATAAAATATAAAGTACAAATATTGAAAAAATGTTACCGCTAAGCAATGACAAAGATTTACACTGTCAGTTTGATTTGCTCACATATAAGTTGACACAAATCCTTGTAAACTGAAAAAAAAAAAAAAAAAAAAAAAAAGAATATGTTGTTTTGCAGAAATTAAGTGTAGCAGTTTTGAATTTATTATTTTTTCATAATTTCAACTAAAACTTCCAACTTTGTTAAAGAAAAATTAAGGCATGCATTGAAAAGCAAAGGGTTCAAAGTATCTTACAGATTTTTTACAGTTTGATTAATTGTTATTTTGATAACAAAAATAAAAATTACCATGAATTACTCCAGAAACTTGGTGACTAAGAATTACTTCGGGTTTCTCTACTGATACAAAATAAAAAAAGAAGTTAATTAAAAAAAGGATTAAGAATACAGATTTTAAATTATTTGCTGGAGAAGGGATAGGGAACAAAGCTTGAGCAAAGATGAGGGTAAAAATTTTTACAACAAATATAGATTTTGTATATGCATGTGCATGTTTGGGAGAGGGAGGGGGGGGGGGCAAAGAGAAATCAACATGTTGGCAGTAGAGATACATAATTTTTTTTTTTTTTAATAACAAATTTCTTTGCTGGTGAAAAGTAAAATTAAGAATTTATAGGTAGTTTAATATGTAGAACACTGCTAATATTATTGACAGTTTTAAAGCTTGTAGTAATACATTTATACTATTTCATTGTATTTACCACACGGTGTTTATATAGTAAAAGCTCACATAATTTGAACAACATTACATTTTTATCTACTCTAGTGCACTTCTCTGGTATTAGTTTCTCGAGATTTTGCATCAATCATAAAAAATCACATTTAGAATGGTTAAAGAATTTTTCACATCTGATAATAGAAGATTCATTTAAGTCACGTGTGAAATAAAACAATAATGAAATAAATGAAAAAGAAGAAATAATAATAAAAAGACATTGATCATCCATTGAAAATAATATAATTCTGATTTAACCAGTGCACGTGCAAGTAGGATAAAAAAAAATAAGAAGAAATTGAAAGATAAATAAATTAATAAAACACATACTTAAAAAAATCAATGTTAACTGAAAGTAAACAGAACACAGAAGTAATAAAAATTAATAAAACTATATAATAAAAGAATTACAAACCTGCGCGCTAAAAGTACGTACAAAAGCTCTGTCACTAATCTACAGGAAACCCTGTTTACTTCGTAGGTTAGTTACCTGGATAAGTGCCATTAGGTAGCCAAGCTTGCCAAGCTGAAAATATCACCAAATCGAATGATCACGTGGGTAACTAACCTTCAGGTAAACCGACTTCGCTCTTTTCTGCAAAACTCCATTATCATAGACAACCATTTGAAAAATTTTTATGAATGTATGAATGTTGGCAACTAAGAGAAGCATTTTTAGAAAAATATAAAACACGTAAACACTAAAAAAATTTCGATTTGGTAGATTTTTAAGTAATATTGACAAATCCCTGAGATTTCCTTGATTTTTCCAGATTACTAAAATTCCACGAGATTTCCCTGAATTCCAGGTTCTGTAGCTACCCTAGTAATGAATAGAATGTATAAACCCTTCAAAAAATCAAATATGAAACATTAATTATACTTATGTACATAGAATATATGAAAAAAAAAAGAATATATTTGTTTACAAAATTAGAAATGAAATATAAGAAATAGAAGTTAAATATGATAAAAGCTACCAGAAAAAACTATAAAAATATGCATAGAAAATCTGTATAAAAGAAGGTAGTATATATATTTTTTCAGGCATTAAATATAGTTAAAATCTATTAATTGTTACGTAAATAATTACAATGTATCAGAAAATTAAAAAATAGACATAAAATTAAAATATGGAATAGTTATGAGTACAGAATAAAGAAAACCTGAAATCAAATCAAATTATATTATAATCAAATATATTTACAAAATTTTATTTCTAGACAAAAATATAGAATATGAAACTTAAATTATACATATGTGCATAAAAAATCTGGAAAAATATATTTTTTTATAAGTCTAAATGATGGTTGGTTGGTTGTATAGGGTTTAATGGCGCAAAATCCCTTTAGGGACATGCTGCGCCAAACAAAGACAAAAAATATAAAAAACATGGGGTTAAACAAACGAAATAGAAAAGGCTATCTGGATGGGGTATCCCATCCAGATATAGTCGGAAAACTGTAAAAACATATTTAAAAAAATTAAAGACAAGTATTTTGTAAAGGTGCTAATATCAAGAAAGGAATCTGGATGGGGTTTCCATCCAGATTGCCAAAAAAGGAATGTCAAAGTTAAAGTTTAAAAAGGTCCTAAATCATAAAATAAAAGCCTGCATGTTTTAAAAAAGCAAAGAGTGCCCCATGAGGTGTTTCCCCAATGAGGTTTGTCAATAGTGGTGATGAAGTTTTAAAATAGAGTCTATAAAGGTGCCGGAGACCCGGACAGTCCTTCAAAATATGATGAATTGTAAGATAATCAAAATGACAGTGTGGACACATGGGTGCATCTTCCCTTAATAAAAGATGATTATGAGTCATCCTAGAGTGTCCAATTCTCAGACGAGTCAGAAGAACATCTGTTTTTCTTGGATAGTTCGGAGGCCAGGTCAAGATAATTGGTTTGATATAATGTAGTTTATTATTGATTTCTAAATTCCAACTTTCTTGCCAGTTATTATGAATAAAGTGGTTTATAATCAGTTTAGCGTCTGAGAATGGTACTTTATGGTATAATGGATTAAGAGCAAGTTTTGCCGCCTCATCTGCTTTTTCATTACCAGGGATACCCATGTGTCCAGGTATCCAGCAAAATAAAATATTGTAACCTCGTCTAGTCAATTTAATATAAAAATCCAGGATGGCAGTGACATAAGTATGTCTTTTAAAAGATTTAAGTGCGTCAATAGAACTATTTGAGTCAGTATATATGATGAAGGATGTGTTACGATGATTAGATATGTGTACCATGGCTCTCTCTATTGCGATTAATTCAGCTGTAAATATAGAAACAGAGGGATGAAGCTGATAACTCAATGAAACATTATTATAAAAAACGCCACAACCAACTTTATTTCCACTCTTAGAGCCATCCGTATAAATATCGGTAAAATTCCTATAATCTGCACGATGTGCAGCAAATAATTGTTTAAAAGCAGCAGCAGGTAAATTCTTTTTATCGTAATTTTTAAAAGGATGAAGGGTTTTAATAACAGGTGGGTGCCAAGGAGGATAAATATGCAGTGGACAAGTACTCACCTCAATGTTACTCAGAGGGCTATTGTTGGTTATGCTTCTCATTCTGACACCAAAAGGTGGGATGCAAGATGGGCGATGCTGGTAATGAATATCATTGTCAGTATTTAAAATTAGAGTATGAAGTGGATGGTCGGGATGAGAAAGGATACGGTAAAACAAATCTAACGAAAGTTTTTCACGAATATGGTAGAGTGAAGGTTCGTTACAATCAACATATAAGCTTAAAACTGGTGATGTGCGAAATGCACCAGAGCAAATACGAAGTGCGCTATGGTGCACCGTGTGAAGTTTCTTAAGAACAGACTTTCGTGCAGAGCCATAGACCTGGCAGGCATAGTCAATTTTTGAGCGAATCACAGCACGATAAATCTTGAGAAGTGAGGTGCGCTCCCCAAGAGGTATTTGAAAGTACTTTAAGTAAATTAAGCGATTTTTCACATCTTGTCCGTAATTTTAAAATATGTGGTAAAAAGGTTAGTTTTTTGTCAAAAATCAGCCCTAGATATCGAACATTGTCCACAACAGGAATTTGGGTTAAATTGATGAAAATTTCAGGTTCAGGATGCAGATCTCTACGTCTACAGAAATGCACGCAATAAGTTTTGTCATGAGATATAAGAAAACCATTTTTATTAGTCCAAGTCAGTATGCGATTGATAGCAATTTGCAATTGTCTTTCAATAAAACGTATATCCTGTCCCATACACATAATACGGAAGTCGTCAACGTATAGGTCACCCTTTACAGATGGTGGTAGTTGATTCAGAATATTATTTATTTTAATAGCAAAGAGGGTGACACTCAGGACACTACCCTGGGGTACACCCTCTTCTTGTACATAAAAACTAGACAGAGTTCCCCCAATACGAACTTGGAAAATTCGCATTGCAAGGAAGTTTTTGATAAAAATAGGAAGGTTCCCACGCAAGTTCAAGTTAAAAAGGTCGCGGAGTATTCCATAACGCCAAGTTCTGTCATAGGCTTTCGCCATGTCAAAAAATACTGAGACCAAATGACTGCGTTTAAGAAAAGCTGTTCTAATGTAGTGTTCAAGATGGATTAAATTATCGATAGTAGATCTACCACGTCGGAAACCACTTTGAAAAGCGGCAAGGCAGTTGTTTGTTTCTAAGACATGAATGAGGCGGCAATTGACCATCTTTTCGAGAAGTTTGCAAAGGCAGCTAGATAGGGCAATAGGCCTGTAATTATTAGGATCAGTAGCATCTTTTCCTGGTTTAGGAAAAGGAATAACGATGGCTCTGCACCAAGCATTAGGGAAAATGTGTTCTGTCCATATTCTGTTAAAAAAAGAAAGCAGATTATTAAGAGAAAGTGGAGAGAGGTGCTTGAGCATGACATAAGTGATGCCATCATGTCCAGGAGCAGATAAATGACTGTCATGCAAGCATTTTAAAAGTTCTGATAAAATAAATGGTTTGTTGTATGAAAATGAGTTATGACTATTAAAATTAATACTGGTTTTTTCAGTTTGTCTTTTATAGGATAAAAAAGGGTCAGGGTATGAATCTGAATTTGAAATAGACGCTAGGGTATTCCCTATTGTCTCAGCTATGGTTGGTTGGTTGGTTGGTTGTATAGATTTTATTGCCACAAGGTCCCTTTAGGGACATGCTGTGCCAAGAACAAGGTAAAGAGAGAAAAAAAAAAAAATGTAAACTTTAAAGGATGCAAAAGTCAATTTAAAAAACTAACATAGGCATAGTAAAAAGGTAAAAGCGAAATGATGATATATAAAATTGTAGTACAATAACTAGTCAATAAGATAAAATAAAAAGCTTAAAAAAATAGTTAAAATCATATAAACAGTATAGTAGTGATACATAACAAGAGTTAGTAAAATTGTAAAAACAATGATACTTTTGACAATAATTAAAAACTCAAATTAAAATGGTAAGTGGTAAGATCATTTAGGTATATATTCCTCAAGAACAGTGTTTCTTTCGTCTTCACTTGAGTCATATGACTCTTCCATAGCCTCTTCCACATAATTTTTTAGCCTTTTGGGATCTTTCAAGTAAGCAAGAGATAGGTCATGATTTGATTTCCGTTGTTTTTTTGTGACTGTTTGCCATTGGTGAGATCCTCGAATAGTCTTATTTTCAGATGTCTTTTGATTTTGTTTCACGGCTTGAGCAGAATTGGCCTTTTGGTGGTTAGAAGCAGAAAGATTAATTGTTTTTTTATTGGGTGTAACTGCTTTAGGCTTTTGACTAGTATTAGGTTTTTGACAATTTGATGCAGAGAGATTAGGATTTATTTTAGATGTAGATGCATTAGTTCTTGTCTGGGGTTCAGTGGATTTTTTTCGGTATTTGTAGCTGAATAGGTTGATAGACTATTGTAACAGGCTCTGAAGACGGTAACCAACGCTCTAATTTAGGGCTAACAGAACATTTAGTAGGGCAACTGACATCTCGTGTTTCTTTCTTTGGGGTACTAGGTGGATTAGGTGATTCTGTCTGGGTGCTTATATGTCTTACAGATTTTGATTGCTGCTTGAGTAAACTAGAATAAGAAAGACCTATAGATGGGGTTCTGGTTTCAACAAGTTTTCGAGCTTCTGGATATGAAAGATTTTGACTGTTTTTTACTGCAAGAATTTCTTTTTCACGGTTCCAAATTGGACAGGAGCGAGAGTATGACGTATGATTACCTTTGCAATTCGCACAGCGTTCTGGTTTTTCACACGATTTACCATCATGGCCGACTTCTGCACAGCGAGGACAGGTAACATTGCCACGGCAGTTAATGTTAGTATGACCAAAACGCTGGCATTTGAAACATCGCAAAGGGTTAGGGATATAAGGCCGGACTGGACAGCTTAGGTATCCAGCTTTAATTCTAGATGGTAAATTATGGCTATTGAAAGTTAGTATTATGTGCTTTGTCCGAATAACTTGTCCATTCTTTCGGATAGTAATGCGGCGTGCATCTATTATATTTTGTTCTTTTAAATTTGAGAGAAGCTCTTCTTTTGAGGAGTATAAAAGATCTGGTTCAGAAATTACACCGCGACAAGTATTTAGAGTTTGATGAGCTTTAACAGAAACTGCAAAAGAGCCTATTGTAGTGCAATTGACCAGAAGCTGTGATTGACTGGCTGAAGAAACCTCAACCAATAAATCCCCAGAGTGCAGTTTTTTAAGAGTGTGACCGTCGCCTAAAACAGACTGGAATGTTTTTGCGATAAGAAAAGGTGAGGTTCTCTTGAAAGAACTATCTGAGAGGCTATCGGTGCATTTAATTACAAAGAAACGTGTAAATGATGAATTCTGCACAATTTGTTGCTCTCCACATGGGAGAGAATTATTTGAATTAGAGATTTTTCCATCCATAGTAGAAGAAAAAATAATTCGGACCCCGGCCGCACCACCCACTACCGAGCCCAACAAGGGGATGCACATTCGTGCACCAGTGCTAACCTGGGTCTATACGGTCACAAGACAATCCTATGTCAGTCTCCACCCTTAACGAGATGACTAGTAATTGCTCGCTCGCTTGATCCCTAAAGCCAGTGACCAAAGTCAGCTGACCAGCCGATTGATGCATACGGGACCAATATGCACCTCCCGTCTACCTGAAGCAGAGGCCAAAGCAGTGTGTTGGTTTCCCTCAACTACCAGGATCCCCCTTTCCAGGGACACGGGTCGCCACGCACGGCCAACACGTGGGTGGTTTACAATTCTCCATGAGTCAATATACAGGATGATATCGGCTCATACAGAATCGCTCTCACCTCCGAAAAGGAAACCACAATGAGAGTGAAACAAAGATTAAAGGAAGACAAGAGGAGTAAGAGGAAATAGAAAAGAGAAAGATCACTCGGGTGCCCCGGGGTTGTGAAGCCCGTGAATACCTAAAGAAGGTATCCCCCTGGGGGGGTCTCAGCTATGTTTTTGGCAGAAGTGATGGTTTGACCGTTCAGTTTTAAAATTGAAATATGGCTTTCAGAATACAGACCCATGCAGTTTTTCACCCTTTTCCAAAGCTCTTTACTGGATGTGTTAGAGTTTATGCTTGAAACATATTTAATCCAGGATTCACGCTGGCTTTTGCGTCTTATTCGTTCGTCTAGCCTCTGCCTTTGCTTTTTTAAATGCTATATAATTAGTGTTGTTGGGGTACCTTCGAAATATACAGAAAGCTTTTTGTTGTTTTTTCTTTGCTAATTGGCAATCACTATTCCACCAAGATTTTCTGTTTTTATGAAGATATGAAGTTTTAGGGATGCTAGCATCAGCAGCATTGATAATACAATGAGTTATATTATCAAGTGCTTTGTCAATGTCACCCTCTATCACGTTATTTGTGATGTTCGCAAGTGCTGTGAAAGTTGGCCAATTGGCTCTGTCATATACATACCTTTTAGTATAATTATTGGAATCCGCACTTGGAGTAGTCAATGAAATAAATGTTGGAAAATGATCACTGCCGTGTAGGTCATTTGAGATCCAAAAGTTCCAAAATGGATATATTGATGGGGAGCATATAGAAAGATCAATTGCATGAAAAGTGCGTGTAGGTTCATGGAAGTAGGTATGATCACCATTATTGAGTAGGCATAAGCCATTGTCAGAAATTAATTTTTCTATTATTTCTCCACGTTGATTGTTATCAGAACTGCCCCAGAGTTGGTTATGAGCATTAAAATCTCCAGTGATGATAAAAGGAGTGGGGAGTTGGAGAATGAGATTATCTAGATGTGCTGACTGAATGGACTGGTTTGGTGGCAAGTAAATTGTACATATTGTTATAAGTCGGTTTATATGGACACGGACAGCAATAGCTTGTAAATTAGTATTTAAACTGATAAGCGAATGAGGTAACGTGCGAGAAATGAAGAGAGCCACTCCTCCAGTGGCCCTATCTTTACCAGTGAAGTCTTTCCTGTAAGTAGCATAATTGCGCAATTTTGCTTTGTCATTTGGTTTTAGATGGGTTTCCTGTAGAGCTAAGCAGAGTGGTTGATGGTCAGAGAGAATGTCCCGGATTTCGTCATGTTTATTAAGATAACCACGGCAGTTCCATGAGATGATATTATTCATGATTAGGAGAGTTAATTATGAATATCTATGTCATTTTGATCAGAAACAGTAGACATGCTACTGTCTCCGTCGTCCAGTATTTCATCCGGTTCGGGATGAAGGTCCATAGCATCGTCATCCTCCATACTTTGATTTTTTTTGCCTTTTTCCTGTGAATGTGTCTGACTTTTTGAGATTTTGTTCTTTTTTGGTGGGGGTATTGCAGATATAGTAGATTTAGTTTTTGAAATATTTTGCTTTAAAGAAGTTTTAGTTGTAATTAGTGCGTTCCTGTTATGAGATGGTATTTTGGAAGTATTAGAATGTAATGATCTAGGAGGGGCAGATTGTGAAGAATTGGCAGAAGTGGATTGTTGTGTATCTAAGTTATCAGGCACAAATTCTTCGAATACAATATTTTCATCATCCGAGTCATTGCTACAGGGGTCGGATTCCATTTCCTCATCCACGTAATGCTGCAACTGCTTTGGATCTTTAATATTTTTTATGACTGAGCTGATTCCAGAATTTTTCTTCCCCCTCCCCACAGTCTTCCATTGTAAAGAGGTTGGAGTTGAGGTTTTTTTAGTTGTTTGTATAGGGGGTTTTTTTAGATTCTGTTTTCTGGGGATATCTGGTTTCTGTGCTATTTTCGTATTCGTGGCAGCTTTAGTCTTAGTTTGGGGTTGAGATGACTTATTGGGTAGAGCTGTCAATTTCTGTTGTTTCTTCTCTCAGTCAACTATTTTTACTGGTTCAGAGGATGGGGTGTTTGTCGATTGTGTTACGGTAGATTTACTTTGTGGATATGAGACATCAGTTTGTGTAGCCGTGTGTCTTACGGTTGTTGATTGTTTCTTCAGTAAGCTGGAGTAAGTAATTCCGACAGATGGGGTTCTATTTTCAACTAGTTTACGGGCATCAGGATAAGACAAATTTTGAGTAATTTTTATAGTAACTATTTCTTTCTCACGGTTCCAGTTAGGGCACTTGCGGGAATATGCTGTATGATTTCCTTTACAGTTAACGCAGCATTTGGATTTTTCACATGAGGTACACAACGTGCACAGGTTAGAGATCCACGACAGTTTGTTTTAGTATGACCGTAACGCTGACATTTAAAACAGCGGGTGGGATTTGGTATATAGGGTCTGACTTTACAGTTTAGATATCCTGCTTTAATTCTAGGTGGTAAAGTAGTGCTATTGAAGGTTAGAATAATATGTTTAGTGGGAATTATTTGCTCGTTTTTACGGATAGTGATACGGCGTACATCTATGACATTTTGGTCTTTTAAATTTTCTAAAAGTTCATCTTTGGTTGAGTATAAAAGATCAGGTTCTGATATTACTCCGCGACTTGTATTTAAAGTTCTATGTGCTTGTACGGAAACAGAAAAAGTGCCTACTGTAGTGCAATTAGAGAGATATTGTGATTGTTTGGTTGTAGAAACCTCAACCAGCAAATCGCCAGATTGTAATTTTTTGAGAGAATGATCATCTCCCAAGACAGACTGAAAGGTTTTAGAGATAAGAAATGGTGAAGTTTTTTTAAAAGAGCAATCAGAGTGACTATCAGTACGTTTCACAATAAAAAAGTGAGTAAATGAAGAAGACAGAGCAGTTTGTTGCTCTCCACTAGGGAGAGAAGTAGAAGGAAAAGAAGTGTTTCCATCCATATTTTAAAAAAATAGAATTCAGACCCCGGCCGCACCACCCTCTCCCGAGCCCTACAAGGGGATGCACATTCGTGCACCAGTGCTAACCAGGGCCCATACGGTCACAAGACAACCCTATGTCAGTCTCCACCCTTAACGAGATGACTAGTAGTTGCTCGATCACTTGATCCCTAGAGCCAGTGACGAAAGTCAGCTGACCAGCCGATTGATGCATACGGGACCAAATGCACCTCCCTTCTACCTGAAGCAGAGGCCAAAGTAGTGTGTTGGTTTCCCTCACCTACCAGGATCCCCCTTTCCAGGGACACGGGTCGCCACGCACGGCCAACACGTGGGTGGTTTACAATTCTCCATGAGTCGATATGCAGGATGACATCGGCTCATACAGAATTGCCCTCACCTCCGAAGAGGAAACCACAACGAGAGTGAAACAAAGAGGAAAGGAAGACCAGAGGAGTAAGAGGAAAAGGAAAGGAGAAAGATCACTCAGGTGCCCCGGGGTTGTGAAGCCCGTGAATACCTAAAGAAGGTATCCCCCTGGGGAAAAGTCTAAATGAAGTATAATAAAATCCACTTATTTAAAGAGTTGTAATGTATCAAAATACATACAAAATTATAATATGAAACAGTTGTTAAAATATACATTAAAAAACACCTGAAAAATAAACAAAGTATGTTTACAAATTTTAGCTTAAGAGTTTCTTCCGGAGCCAAAGACCTCGCTAATAAATCATTATTGTTATTGAATTCAGCACGGACTTCCAGATTTTCTGTTATTTCAACATGTGAATTTAAAGTTTCTGATATAGGGTCAGTACTAATCTTGATGACTGTACTAGTCATCATTAATGTGTAGCGCTGCTACACTATCTTCGGTAAATTTCAGAATGGCTAATGCCCAAAATAAATATAACGAATACGAAAAATGGAAGAAATACGCTTACCTTCAATGCGTAAAACTTAAAAGTAAAATTGAATATTAAAGTATTGTATAACGAGATCTACCAACTTTGACACTCACAAAAACAATACTGAAGATGTAAACAAAAACGTAAACATATCTTGGTTGTATCTATTCGAATTCGAATAAAACAGTCGATTAGGATCAAAACGATTTATTAAAATTTTACAGAAAAATATAAATAAGTTCGCGCCAAGATAGTGATACATAACGGTACATATCAACCCTACTATCCTTCTGCTGTAGCCAAGCTGCCATAATCTATCGAGGTAACTAGCCTACGAGGTAGACTGGTTTCGCTTTAAAGTAGCGGACTCATATGCCTTGATATATGAAGTGATATGTTCAACATAAAAATCTCAAAGAATTGGTACTGCATGTTGACACTGTAAGAAATAAAATTTTCTGAAGCAATATCATCTTGTAAAAAAGAGAAAGTTGCAGTTTTGTAAATGTAATGATTAAAATTTAAAAAAATGGAAGTTAAAAAGCCAAATTTTTGATACATTGAATTGTAAATATAATAGGAAAAGAAAGTACAATTAGATTGTTTACACAAAAAGTTGGGAATATTTTGTTCTTATAAATTTATCAGATGCTGTATAATTTTTTCAGGAAGTCATATTTTGATGCTGTGTTGCACATGTTATCCATTGTTTTTTTTAAGTATTTTTCTGTGATTTATGTTCGAAAGTGTTTATTGGATTTTTAAAAAAAAATGGCATGTAATCATACACTAGAAGAAACAATTTTAGAAAGTTAAAGGTAAATTTAAAAAGAAACTTGCATACAATCAAACACTAGAATTAGAGAAAAACAGAAAGAGCTGATTATAAACGATACGCCTGAGGCCCACTTTGATTACTTGGGGCCTCAGGCCCCAAATATTCAAAGTGGGCCTCTGAGTGAACTCTAGAAGGTTTATACTAATAATACACAATTGTGAAAAATTTAAACATTTTGTTAAATAATTAATAAAAAGTATTTTCGTTATTTATTTTAAATTGTATTTATTTATTTGATTATTTTGTCTTGTAAAAGCAGCTGTAAAACTGAATATTTTGTAACATTATATTATAGAAAGATAGCTACATTCAGAAAAAAAGTTATTCGAGGAAAAGTCTTAAATGCTTTTCTAAATAAAATAATTTGAAAGATATAGATACAAAATATTACACATAAAATGTCTCATTATTTAAATGATCCTGTTTTTTCTTTGTGGTCAGCAGTAACGATCGCCTATTGTGCACTGAATCAAGACAGCCACAGGATGATTGATGGTTTGTGGTCAGCGGTTGGAAAACGCAAGTGTGCACCGGGCCTTAGAGAGATTATTCTTTTTCAGAAAGGGGCCGCTAGCGGGCGAAGATCGCTAGTTATAACAATAAAAAATACATAAAAATATCTGTAAATAGCAAGTACATTTAATTATTTCACGTTTAAGTTCTTTTCTTATAATAACGTGAAACTTCTTTTAAAAGTTCGATTCTGGTTATTTTTTTTTTCGGGATATTATTGCAAAGATAAATCTAATAGTTCTTTCTTTTTTTATATTGCATATTACTTATGCTCCGAGGCAATTGCATGCTATGTGAAAATGATGCTAAATGACGTACACTTCAACTTGGATTTTTTTTAAGATGTGAAGAAATGTAAAAATATTTGGCTTCGGTGCCGTAAAGTAGTCATTAAATTTCGAATGGAATGACTCACAAGCATTTGTTGTGCGCTCCGCATCTGTACTTGGAGAAGCCCATAAAACTGGCGGAAATTTTGTATTTTCCGCCATAAAAGTCTTCTCCAAGTAGGCAGATAATTGATAAATCTTGTTGTTTTCTGGTTCTGTTGACATGAAGTCGTCGATGAAGCTTGTCCAAACTTCATTAGGATGTAGAAAAGGCAGGCCAAATAACATTTTTAGCCATAGGCCGGTGGGACTTTCTGATTCATTGTATTGTTTGTTCAGTCCCAGTTTTTGAATGTTCCTATACCAAGCTTGCACAAGATGAAACCTGCATCCCGTAACATTAATAGTAGGCCAAATTCGCTTTGCTCCATCATGGATTGCACTCTCGAAATCCGCAACAATTTCTTCTGGAGAAAAATTTGGATTTTCGAGAGTGCACAATTCTTTTAGCATTTTGAACATGTTTTCGTAAGTCGCACTTGTTTTGGACAGAAGAAAAAAAATTAATGGAACATAATTACCGTTCTCAACAGTATGAATGGTAAATAATTGAAGAAAATAATTTGGGCTGTACGTAAATGTTTCATCTCCAAACAGTTTGCTTTTTTTTACTAAGATATGCTATGTTTGTGTCAGTTGTAAAACATATAATATTCTTTTCACTATCATTCACTTTCATCATGTTTTCTCCTTTATGTGATGTGACGTTTATTTGGTTCAATGCTCCATGTACTTCTTTTTGAGATTGTGGCAAGCTAGGCAAGCTCTTTCTCTTCGCCATATAAAGGTTTTTCGCCAAACACTTTGTCTTTCGTCGTAAAGTTATCAGAATATTTTCTGGCCTCTTGCACTTCGATTTCTTTTAAAATTACCTTTCTCGGTTTTTGTGTTAAATCATTCGTAGCTTTTCTCTTCAACAAATTTGAAACAATTTCTCGCTCTAAATTCTGACTCTTTTCGTGATTATGGGTCGTATTTTCTTTCAAGATTCTCGACATACTGTTATCCAAGGACAGCTTTGCAGGGCATTTTTTCTGGACGCAACGCCATAAATTCGACTGTCTGCCTTCATACGCATTGTAAAATTTATATCCTAAATATAAAATTGTTTTCCTTTCTCACTGTATATAATCTCTAAATTATTTGATTCCTGCATTATCAAGTTTTCAAAATCGTAATAAAAATATATATATCCTTCCAGGTTAAAACATACGCCATAAAGTAACTGTTCTCTTTCCCTACCTCTCTTTTGTCTGTGAAACTATTCACTGATTGGGCGCCCAACCTTGTTAATCTCCATTTGACTGGAAGTTTGGTGGGTTTTTGGGGGGAGGTGAGGAGGAGAGATCGTGTCCCCTTGCGTCTTAACTTAAAAAATGACACATGACACAGAAAGTGGTGAAAATCTATAACCTTCTTACCCGCCCTCATTTCTTAAAAAAATGAAACAAAAATAAAAATTTAATAAAAAAAAAACATAAATCCTAAACAATAATGTATACTTCTAAATTGTATATTTCATACAAGAAATATAAAAAAAAATCAAAGTATCCATAGAGAAAAAAAAAAAAAAAAAATACCGCAGTAGCTATTAATTTATCGGTTCTCTCCTGAAAGAAATCTTCATTTCTGAAAGTTATGGGCTTCAATGCAAAATATAGATACAAACTCACGGCTTAGATCTTTCGTAAATATCTATATTACTAAATATATATCAAGAATTAAATGTAAATGACTAAATGCAAATGTATAATAAAAGTAAAAGTGAAAAATAAGAAATAAAAACACAGGGCGATTATAAATCTATCAAAAATACGTTAGCAAGATTCATGTTTTTACTTGTATCAAGTCGGAGATTGTGTGCCAAACGCGGTGAATTATAAACATTCAGAAGTTGGTGCAATAGTTGTTGCACTCTTATTTAAAAATGCATGAATACAAAATTTATTACTATTAGGCATATTAAATTCAGTAATACGGAAATAATACAGTTTTATTTTAAATGTGGAAATCAACACGGCAACTTAATATCATTACCTATCATTGAATGAAATACATATGATAGGATTTAATAAAATGAAGAAAGTTTTAGTAATATCTTTTTCATTTTGATTCGATTTTCACAAAATTTGAAATAATTAAGCAAAAGTCTGTTACGAAATCTAACACGTATTTACGCAAGGTTCGAAGAAAACCATGAGAAATTTCGAATGATAAGGCAGACGTGCGCGATTTGGTTCAAACCCAATATCTCACGTTCAGCAGCGTCGAGAGCAGAACCTCTTGGCCTTTATTGGAGTACTTTATTTTTTAGAAATTTACCAATAATTTTAATTTATCAAATTTATTTTTCAGTTAAAAAAAAAAATCAAGCTTTGCCAAAGAAGCTCGGGCTTAAAATTTTAACACCAACTAGTTCTCTCTCTTTCATTTTAGCAATTAAGTCTTCTCTTTTATAATAATTGTTGACCAAGTATCACTCCTTAATTCTTCTTTAGCCCCAACTTTATGAATTTATTATTGCAAAAAATAAGAAAAATAAATTACTAGCTACTTATACATTACTTGTAAAAATTGTTGTACTGATTTTATATAAAAGAATGAATAACTTGATTAGTTAAGAGGCTACATCAGTCATGTGAAAAAATTCATTCGCTAATGCTAATCCAGAAGAAGCAATATTTCGGTCGCATTTCATTTTTTTTTTTTTATATATATATATGTATATATAATAACCTTTTTTTCTTTGGATAACTGATATCAATCTGTACCAGAACCATTTTTTATTTTTTCAGTTTTGTTTACAAATATTTTTAATTAGGTTACTTTCTTAAATGAAAGCATCTTCATAAAAAAATTAAATAAGAAAAAACTGCAACTGAGATATCGTGATAAATTTCTTCAATAGGATTAGCTCTAGCCTTTTAAGGTTGTTCTTAAATAAAAAAAAAGCAACTTTGTGACACATGATTTAATTTATTTTTGTTCGGAAATGCATGAAACTAGCAGGTGTTATTATTCAGAAACTGTCTAATTGGACTCAAATTTCTGTTTTTTAAAAAAACACAATAGATTTTTCACAACAAGCCTTCAAAGTTGTCATTTTTGAGCACTTTTCCCGACGAGAGCAGAAAAACCGGTCAAAAAGCAGGAGAAAAACGGGTAATCAAGTGATCGAAATAGCTTAGAACTGGATATAGGTAATTTAATTATCATGAAATGGAAAAATAAGTTCGGTTCGAAATTGCTTCTATAGTCAGGCATTCCAATTTTATATATTTCTGTTAAAAAATGAATTTGTAAATGTGTCAAAACGTTTTGCGCTTGTTGAAGGGAGCAGTTAAGAACACCCTTAAGGATATATTTCAATCCAAACTGCTTATTTTCTGATTTATTTTTAAATTCTTTTTTTTTTTTTTTCAAACGCATCTAACAGGCAAATTCTCTTATTTAGAAGCTACATAATGTGTCGTGGTTGTCGATTTTTTGATAAATGCAGAAAATATTCTTAAAATGCTGTCAAAGTTGGCGTTTTGAACCGAATATTCCGAAGCGAGAGTTCTGTGAACGAAAAAAGTGGTCATACTGAGAAACTGAGATCATAATTATTTATAACTCAAATTCAAATGGAGCGATAAATAAAATCGGATGACCTCTCATACATGTCTTCAAAAAAACAATTCGGGAAAAATTTTTAAAAATTAGTATGAAAATGTGTCAGAAAATTTTGAGCCGTTGAGGGTAGATAAAAGTTTTTTCCAATGTATCCTTAAAAGAAATTATGACATTGCAAATTATATTAGATTTAAATATCTATTTTAAATGAAAATTGATTTTGTTCCAGTAAAAGGCTCGCTGTTTACAAACTTATTGTACTTATATTGACAAATCTGGAGAACAATTAATCTTAAAAATAATTACATAAAGCTTATTTTTCTCTTTTTATAAGGCAAACTACCTATATATTTTCCCCAAACTACGTTCATTTTACATTTTAATACATTTTTATTCTTTTTTCATAACTCCCAACATCTCCCGTTTTATTTTACCCGGAAAAATTTTAAAGTAAATTTTACCATTTCAAATCATCATAATCTGCCGATTAATTAACATAAATATTTCCAGGCCAAAAAATGGAAGGTTGGCAGCTATGCTTTTTAAACATTTAGGATATTTATGATTTTAATCAATGATTTAAAAAAAATCAATTCATTCGAATCACGTTTAAATCACTGATTTAAGTCATTTGATTAAGATCACTGATATCCAAGCATAAACGAATTTGAATAATGTATTGTAATTTCCGGAATAGAGTTTTCAAATGTATAATGCTGATACAGTAAAAACTAGTTGCGTTTTCCAAAGTCACCTAACACAGGACAAAAAGTGTGTTAAATAAATCCCTTTTGCACACAGTGTTAAATGTTGAAAGCATTCTTCTCCCACCCTCCTGATTCAAGGACAAACATCAAGTTTGAATGAAGTTATCACTGTCATACACCCCCTTACTACCATTTCACCTTTCTTTGATTGTTCGGAGAACGGCATGGGGCCAGCTCTAGATGTTTTTCCCCTATAGATTAGTAAGCTTTTTTCCCCCATTTGTGGAACTAGACAGTGGCCGAAAAAACAGCAGATAATTTCAGACTGAGGTGAGAAAGATTTGCATAGGTTTCCTTTAATAGATTTTTTACAGTTAATGTGTTATACCAACAATTCTGAAAATCATATTTGTATGAAAAATAGCAATATTGCATTCAAATAAAGTTTTGAAATGTTTTTAAACAGATGTTTTAATATTGGTCTTAAGCCAGGAGATAGTCAAAGAAATTTCCAAAGATTGTTATTTAAAATCAGCATTTTTTAAATTTATTTCTTGTGGGAGAGAGAGGGTGTTGTATGATTTAATTGAAAAGTGAACTATATAAATTTAATCAGGACAGCTTTTATTAAATTCTGATTTTGCACTTGTTTGTTAAAACAATATTGTTTTCTCTTTCATCTAATTGAATTAACTTGACTTTGCTAAATTTAAAAACTTAGTACTAGTGGATATAATTTTTTGGCAATTCCAGATCTTTTGGCACATAAAGTAAAGAAACAAAAATACATCCCTTTTTCCATAAGTGTATATTTATTGAGTTTGTTTTATTGGAAATAAATAATTATTTATATGTTACTTTTTCTTGTTTTAGCAAATTACATTGATGCTGAAAGTACTTTATCAGAGGCCGAATACACATCAAACATAGAGTCAGAGGATGGCGAAAACAAACAAACAAACAAAAAGTCATAGCAGTGAATCATTCGTCTGCCTGGGGAAGAATCCAGTAGTGGGGATGAAAAAGCTGCTAGTGTTTCTCAAAAACCAAAAAAAGTTAGACCTACTTTAAAGAATTTGTGCGCCCCTCCATTACCACCTTCTAAGCCTCCGATTTACGGAGCAACCGAAGATTCAGATTTCTCTAGATTTTTAAGTGAAAATGTGCCTCCCTCAAGGAATTTTGGTGGTTAAAGTATGTTACTGAAATACAAATTTGGTAAAACTTTTTGATCTTGTATTCCTTTTCTTTTCGTTTAAAATTCTATTTATTATTTCTTCTAGGCAGCATTCAGATTGAAAAAACCCCAAACAAAAGTCATGCTTTTAGCTGTTCAACTTTTTTAGACGCATTTCCTGAAAATTGCACGCAGCTAATCAGCAAGAATCGGCTGGTGAGGAATCCGACTCTCTTTTGAGAGGTTTAAAAGAAAACAATTTCACAAGACCTAGGTCTTTTGATTGGCAAAGTATGTTATTAAAATTGGTATTTTTCAGTTAACTGTGCATCAGTGTTATGTATATATGTACATGTATGTGGATATATATATGTATATATACAATGATTGTAAATGTCTTTATATTTATGTATATATATATATAGAGAGAGAGAGAGAGTAGACTGCCTTAAATCCACAATTCTAAAATCTGCACATAATTTAAGGATGTAAACAATGAAACATTAGGTTCAGATGTAGGTGCAAATTTTGACTTTTTTAATTTTATGTCAATTCCATACATTTTTTTAAAGGTTATTGAATTCATGTTTTTTCATGAAGAAAGAATAGTTTATTTCTGAAAAAATCAAGATATTGCTAATATCATTGGTAATCGCAATCCTACCAAATATATTTATGTATTAATAAAGTTTTTTTTAGTTATTAAGTCTGGCTAAACTTGAAATAAAGCTTTGTTTTTTTTATGATCCTGGTGTGAATTAGTAACTTACCTTTATGAGGCAAGTTTCATTGAATAATTTAGAATAAACATATTTCATCTTTATAATGAAGATATAATTGTACATTATTGATTATTAACTTGACCTTTGCTTTTAGTATTTTAATCATTTTAAAAAATATCTAAATTTTTATTTTAGTTTCTCATTTATTTTAATATTTTAGTATATTGTAAACATTCATTATACTTTTGATTTCATTAATAATTATATTCTAATTACTGTTTAAAAAATGTAAGCAAAACAATGACCAGAAGTCCGTAAAATTCTAAAATCTGCACAACCTCTACTGTATGCATATAATATAATCGAAAAGTGCCTTTAAATTTAATATGTTGGAAAAGGTTATCTTGTGTTAATAATTTAAGTTGTATCTCCTTTCTTTATCAAGTTTTTTAGAAAGTGGTGGCAGTGAAAAAAAGAAAGATGATGATATTAAAAAATTAAAGGCTAGCCAAGCAGAAATGTGGAGTGCCCTTGGTTAGTTATCTGAGTTGGCCAAGTCAAACAGTGCAAAATTAGACTCCTTAATTATAAAGCTGGAGCAGCAACAAAACCGAAAAGAAGCACCTGAAACTGATGAAATGCAACAAATGATGAATTTACTACCCATCGAATTAGAAAATTTTGATAATTTGAGTGAGAACATTGAAAAAAAAATGTTTCATTCAGGCAAAGTCTTGTATGTACCTTTTTATATAATTTTTTTCTTTTATAAACTATGTTGGTGAAAATATTAAGTTTATAAATGTTAGTTAACAAGTTTTAAGTCTTGTATTTTAATAGGTAAAATTTATGCACTATAATAATTTTTGTTTTTATGCAAAACGTTAAGTGGTAGTCTAAATTTCAGTATCGAAACAAATTTTATTTTATTTCTATATCATTTGTAATAAAAATATAAATATACTATTTTAGATTATAATGGCCAGACTTTATAATTTACAGAACTTTATTCATATTTTTCAAGAACTTTAATTTATATTTCTGCCGGACTTTTGTTTACAGAACTGTTTACTTATATTTTGAAGAAGTTTTGATATATTTCCTTGCTGAATTTTTATGATTTACAGAATGAATTAATTATTTTTATATCATTTTATGCTTCAATTATTTTTCTACAATAGACTGTTTTTGAGTTTTACTGAACTTTATCCTATTTTGAAAATTTTTTTGAGAAACTGGACTTGGTTTTTAACAGAGAACCGACGAAAAAGTCGGGGGGGTGGTAACACTTAATTTTTTTTTTTTTTTTTTTTTTTTTTTTTTGCTTCAAAATTTATCCTGAAAATTTTTTAAACTGGCCACTAACACTATTGACAAATTAAGTTCAAGAAATTATGCCACATGGGCTTGCGATATGAAGTACTTGTTGATGGAGAAAGGCCTATGGGATATAATACATTTAAAGCAAGAAACCCCAGTTTTGAGAGCAAGTGTTACTGCCGAAATGGTCAACCAGTTTACCTCCCGTGCAAACAAAGCTCTTTCATTAATTTACTTGAATATACAACCGGAATTTAAAAGGTTAATAGAAGATTGTCAAGAGCCTGTTGCAGCATGGAGAAGGTTACACAGAAATTTCCATCCTGACTCACGTACCCATCATATGACCTTGTTTAACGAACTCATGGAAGAAAGGATAAGATATGGAGAGTCCATTAACCTGTTCGCCACTCGTTTAAAGAAGATTTGCTCCGAGATAAAGCTCATAGATGCAAATTTTTCTGAATGTTACCTGACCTACCAATTCTTACGATTTTTACCATCCAGCTTCGACAATCTTGTCCAACAAGTCTTATCCAAACCTGAGGCATCCTTCAAGTTTGATCTAGTTGTGGAGGAATTGGTGGCAGAGGAAACGAGGCAGAAGTTACGTGATCGGGATAGCGCCAAACAAGTCAGTGTCTCCACTACTCCTAAAGTTACTAAGTCCTTTAAGAGAAAACCTCGCTTAAAGAAATCTCAACAGAGGAAATGTTGGAGATGCGGGAAGTTAGGCCACATCCAAGTCAACTGCTACGCCAGATCATCTGATCGCCAGTTTCATCATCCTTCGCCTTCTTCCAGATCCAGACATCCATATTCTTCCAGTAGATCCAGTTCCCGAAGTCGACATTTTCAAAGATCTCCCGAGAGACATCAGAGTGACTAATCATGCCCATCTGACGACTCCGACTGTGGTTCCTGAGACTCTTCACCTGTTCCTAGATGTTCCAGAGATAGACGCAAGACTCCCAGACAGACTTCCAGACGACCCTCTCCTCATTTTTCCAGTTGCAGAAGCAGTGGCTCTCGCACGAAACTGTCAAATAGTTCATATAAGTCGAATCTTTTTGTTTCACATTCTAGTCTTAGTAATGTTGTAAATGATTCGGATTGGATTTTTGACAGTGGTGCAAGTCATCACTTTTGTAACAATAAAAAGTTGTTTTCTGAATTTGAAGAGTTAAATGATGAAATGTCTGTGGCTGTTAAAAATGTACTGTTTCCTATTAAGGGCAAAGGGGAGGTTAAACTACGTTTTGGTCAAAGAGTTTTTACCTTGTGTAATGTAATGTATTCAGACCAATTACGTAGAAATTTATTTCTGGTCCCCAATTGGACCTTAATGGTTTAACTTTTAAAGGAAACAATGGTGAGGTAAAGATCTGTCAGAGGGGGGGGAGTACTTATTTAGTGAATTTTTAAAAGACCGAATTTACAGGTTATATCCTAAGATTCCAGTTTCTAAGGGTAAATCAGTGAAATTTGAAACCTATGCTGTTAAACATACTGAGAAAATGTTAATGTGGCACAAAAAGTATGGACATATTAGCCCTTCTTTAATTGCTCATACTAGCCGTAAGCAGGGCGTACGAGGATTACCTAACTTAAAAGAAACTACTTTATTTTGTGAGGCCTGTAAATTCGGCAACTTAAGAACATTTCCCATAAGCACAACAAAAATATTCGGTCTAATAATCCACTTGAATTGCTGTATGCAGATTTGTGGGGTCCCTGTCGCATAGAAGGTAGAGGTGGTGAAAGATACTTTTTATCAATTATCGACGATTTTTCCCGCCGTGTGTCAGTCTACCCCTTAAGGCTTAAATCCGACACCTTTCATGTCGTGAGAAAGCACATTTTGAGGGCTGAGAACTACTTGAACAAAAGGGTTAAAAGTTGCAGGACGGACAATGGTGGGGAATTCGATAGTATTTCTTTCAAAAATTTCTTTGAAGAAAAGGGTATACACCACGAATTTACCAACGCGTATACTCCACAACAAAACGGGGTTGCAGAACGTTTCATGGCAACTGCGGCTGATGGAATAAGAACTTTGCTTATTGACAGTAACTTAGACCCAAAATTTTGGCCAGAGACACTTAAATATTTTGCCTATTCATGGAACAGAATTTGTCCAAAGCTGTTAGGAAAGACTCCATTTGAGCTTTACGGGAATAGAAAGCCGTCTGTTAGGCATTTAAAGCCTTTTGGAACTGAAGCTTATGTTAAATCGCCGAAGCAAAGGACATGGAAACTCGAACCTCGTGCTAGAAAGGGAATCCTTGTAGGATATGCTTTCCGAACAAGGGGTTACCGTATTTGGATTCCTGAGACAGATGAAATAGTTGAGTCCTCTAATGTTTGCTTTAACGAAAGTTCTGTTGGTCTTAAGCGCAGTGCAGTTGTGCTGAGCACCGATGATTATGCCCTCTTTTCTCCCATGGTTGCAGTCAATCGAGATGATGCTGTCGAAGATGAACCTGAGGTCCTTCCAGCAGTTCTCAAGATTACCCACTTGGGGGGGGAGGGGGACATTGATTTGGGGTCCAGTACCAGTAGTCTACTAACTATTCCCTTACGTGAAGATGTTAGTTGGATAAGAAAGCCTGTAAAACGTAAGAAGGAAAACAGAACAGACGTTTATTACTATGAGCTAGGAAAAACCAACAGGTTACGTTCCTTGAACGAAGTTCGTAAATACTGTCAGGACAACATTTTATTCAAGCCTGAAATTTTTGATTTTAAAGGATCCAATTCCTATTGCGGCATTATTCCTATTCCCGTGGAGTCTGAAACATCAGAAAGTGAGGACGAAAATCAAGTGAGTCAAAGTTTTCATGTTTTTCAGCATGACTAGCAGTTAAATCTGATACCCCCCGTACATTTAAAGAAGCATGCAAATCGGAACAGAGATCGATCTGGTGGGAAGCAATGATGCGTGAAATGCAGGTAATGAGAGACCGTGGGGTTAGGCATTTGGCTGAGTTACCAGCACATGTTACGCCAGTAGGTTGCCGGTGGGTTTACACGACAAAACGGGATGAAAATGGACGGATAGCCAGGCACAAGGCGAGGCTTGTTGCCCAAGGGTTCAAGCAAATAAAGGGCGAGTCCTACGAAGAGACTTTCAGCCCTGTTGTGAACTTTGGCGTTATCTGATTCTTTTTCTCCCTTCTTGTATTGTGTAGCAGGTGGTCACACACTCAATGTGACGTGACCTGTGCCTACCTGTATGCATCACTGAGTGAAAATGTGTATATGCAACAACCACCCGGATTCTCTGAACCAGGCAAAGAGCATCTATATTGCAAACTAGATCGTGCTTTGTACGTATTGCACCAGAGTGGCAGAGAATAGTTTACAGAAATACATAAAACTTTATTAGACATTGGTTTTAAGAAATTATCATCCTGTAATTGCGTTTATATTTTTAATTCCAACATTTTATTACTTTTATACGTGGATGACATTGTGATCTTTGGGAAAACTAAAAAGCTTATACATAATATTTTACTTAAACTAAAAGCTAGGTTTGATATAAAAGAACTTGGAACGACAAAAAGACTACTTGGTGTTGAATTCGAGGATACTCCAACAGGTTGGTTGGTTGGTTATATAGGGTTTTATGGCACAAAATCCCCTAAGGGACATGCTGCGCCAAAAACAAGTTAGCTAGAAAAATAATAGAGTGAAAATAAACAATGAAAAAAGCAATCTGGATGGGGTACCCCATCCAGATGTAGTCAAAGACATGAAAGGTAAAGTTTAAGTACTAAATCAGTAAAAAACAATGTCAGGTAGGAATCGCATCCAAATGTCAAAGAATGTATAAATGAGAATTGTAAACAAAAGAAACTATATTTGAAAATAAAATCCGGCATGTTTTAAAAAGGTAAAGAGTGCCCCATGAGGTGTTTCCCCAATGAGGTTAGTCAAATTAGGTGAAGAAGTCTTAAAATAAATTCTATATAAGTGTCGCAAACCAGCACAGTCAGTCAAAATGTGATGAATGGTTAACTGAACAAAATGACAATGAGAGCACATAGGTGCGCCCTCTCGAAGTAAAAGATGTTTATGAGTGATCCGGGAATGTCCAATTCTCAGACGAGTTAGAATGACGTCTGTTTTCCTTGGATAATTCGGAGGCCAGGTCGTTATGATAGGTTTAACATGGTGCAGTTTATTATTGTATTCCAGATTCCAACTATCTTGCCACTTATTATAAATGAAGTATTTTATGAGTAGTTTGATGTCTGAGAATGGAATTTTATAGCTTAATGGAATAAGAGCATGTTTTGCTGCTTCATCAGCTTTTTCATTTCCAGGAATACCCATATGCCCCGGTACCCAGCAGAATAAAATATTATAGCCACGTGTTGTCAAATTATTATAAAGCTCAAGGATGTAAGTGACAAATGGATGCTTATTAAAAGAATTAATAGCCTCAATAGAACTACTAGAATCAGTATATATAATGAAAGATCTATTACGATGATGAGATATGTGTAACATTGCTCTGTGTATTGCAATCAATTCAGCAGCAAATATAGAAATGGAAGGATGAACACGATAACTCAAAGAAGTGTCATCACAAAAAACCCCACATCCAACAGTATCTCCTCTTTTGGATCCATCTGTGTATATATCAGTGTAAGAACTGTATTTGGCTCGATGAACAGCAAATAATTGTTGGAAAACAGCAGGAGGCAAATTCCTTTTATCAAAACCTGTAAATGGGTGGAGAGTGGTAATATTAGGAGGCTTCCACGGAGGGAACACATGTGAGGAACATGGACTCACCTCAATATTGCTGAGAATGCTATTGTCAATTGTATTTCTGATCCTGACACCAAAAGATGGAATGCATGATGGACGATGCTGATATAGAATGTCATTGTCTGTATTTAAAATGTATGAACGAAGTGGATGACCGTGATGTGAAAGAAGACGATAAAAGAGATTTAATGACAAGTTTTCACGAATATGATCTAAGGAGGGCTCATTACATTCAACATACAAGCTTAGAACAGGAGAAGTACGAAATGCACCAGAGCAAACACGAAGTGCGCTATGGTGCACAGTGTCAAGTTTTTTAAGAACATGATTACGAGCAGAACCATAGATCTGGCAAGCATAGTCAATTTTAGAACGAATAACAGCACGATAAATTTTAAGAAGCGAACTCCGGTCTGCTCCCCAAGAAGTATTTGATAGAACTTTTATTAAATTTAGCAATTTTTCACATTTTGTCCGTAATTGTAAAACATGTGGTAAAAATGTCAGTTTCTTGTCAAAGTATACGCCGAGGTAACGAACAGTGTCCACAACAGGAATTTGGGTAGAACCAATAAAAATTTCGGGATCTGGATGTAGGTCCCTACGTCTACAGAAATGCACACAAGAAGTTTTGTCTTGAGAGATAGTAAAACCATTTTTATTTGTCCAGTTAAGAATGCGGGTGATGGCAATTTGCAGCTGTCTCTCAATAAAACGAATATCTTGTCCCATACACATGATGCGAAAGTCGTCAACATATAAATCTCCCTTCACAGAAGGGGGAAGTTGACTAAGTACCCCATTTATTTTGACAGCAAAGAGGGTAACACTCAGGACACTGCCCTGAGGTACACCCTCTTCTTGTACATAAAAATTAGACAGAGTTCCACCTATTCGAACTTGAAAAAGTCGAACAGCAAGGAAATTTTTGATAAAGATTGGCAGATTGCCACGAAAGTCCAAGTTAAAAAGATCATGAAGGATCCCATAACTCCAAGTTCTATCATAGGCTTTCGCCATGTCAAAGAATACTGACACCAAATGGTTGCGTTTTAGAAAGGCAGTCCGTATGTAATTTTCAAGGTGAATGAGGTTATCAATAGTAGACCTACCTCGTCGAAATCCACTCTGAAAAGCAGCAATGGAATTGTTAGATTCTAAAACATGCACAAGACGGGAATTAATCATTTTTTCTAGGAGCTTGCAAAGGCTGGTAGTGAGTGCGATAGGTCTGTAATTATTTGGGTCACTGGAATCTTTTCCTGGTTTAGGAAAGGGAATAATAATGGCTTTACGCCATGCATCAGGAAAGATGTGTTCCATCCAAATACGGTTATAAAACTTGAGGAGATTATTGAGAGAAGTTGTGCAGAGATGTTTCAGCATGGTATAAGTAATGCCGTCGTGGCCTGGAGCAGAGGGATGGCTATTATGTAAACAGCTATGTAGTTCTGAGATGGTGAAAGGAATATTGTAGTCATAAGTTTGGCGAGTGTTAAAATTGATGGTGGTAGTTTCCATTTGCCTTTTATAGGACAAGAAAGGTTCAGGGTAAGAGTCAGAGCTGGAATTTGATGCAAGTGCATTTGCTATGGTTTCAGCAATATTTTTGGGTGAAGCAATTGTGTGGCCATTGTGGTTTAGAATAGAGATATGGTTTTCAGAATAAAGACCCATACAGTTTCTGACCTTTTTCCACAGGATTTTACTGGAGGTACTAGAGTTAATGTTAGATATGTATTGCATCCAGGATTCACGTTGGCTATTGCGACGCACTCTCCTGGCTTCTGCCTTTGCTTTTTTAAAAGCAATATAATTACTGTTAGTGGGGTATCTCCTGAAGATGCCCCAAGCCTTCTGTTGATTCTTTTTTGCATTCTGACAGTTACTATTCCACCAAGGCTTTTTGTGTTTGTATGTGGTACGGGATTTAGGAATGCTTAAATCTGCAGCATTAATGACACACCTGGTAATATTATTAAGTGCATCATCAATATCACAGTCAATCATATCATTTGTAATTATAGCATGACTCGTGAAAGTTGGCCAATTAGCTCTGTCATAGATGTAACGCTTAAAATAATTACAAGAGTCCCTGTTAGGAGTAGTCTTTGTGATAAATGTTGGAAAATGGTCACTGCCGTGCAAATCATTAGAAATCCAGAAATTCCAAAAAGGATAGATAGATGGGGAGCAAATTGCCAGATCTATAGCATGAAAAGTACGGGTAGGTTCGTGAAAATAAGTATGATTGCCATCATTGAGCAGGCATAAGCCATTGTCAGAGATAAGTTTTTCTACGGTGTCACCACGATGATTAGAATCACTGTTCCCCCATAGTTGGCTGTGGGCATTAAAATCTCCAATAATGATGTATGGAGTGGGGAGTTGGAGAAGAAGATTATCTAGATCAGTTAACTGGATAGTTTGGTTTGGAGGTAAGTAGATAGTACATATTGTAATGAGATGGTCAATATGCACACGGACTGCAACAGCTTGTAGGCCAGTATTTAAAGTAATATGAGAATGGGGCAAAGTGTGAGAGATGAAAAGAGCCACTCCACCAGTAGCTCTGTTACTACCTATAAAATCTTTTCTGTAAGTTAAATAGCTGCATAATTTGGCTTTGTTATTGGGTTTTAAATGAGTTTCCTGTAAAGCTAAACATAAAGGCTGATGATCAGAGAGAAGGTTACGGATTTCGTCATAATTATTATAATAGCCACGGCAGTTCCAAGAGATTATATTATTCATGAATGTGTTAGATAAAGGTATCTATGTCATTTTCTTCAGAGATAGTAGACATACTATCTCCCTCGTCTAATTCTACATCCGGTTCTGGATGAAGAGCAACTGCGTCGTCATCCTGCATACATGATTTTTCTTTGCTCTGTTTTAGATTGGTTTCAGTTTTGGTTATTTTATTATTCTTTTTCTTTTTGGTATTATTTTCATGTGGTATTGTGGATTTAATTATTGGTATTTTATGTTTCTCTGCTTCAGATCTACGGGTTTGTTTTAGAGGAGTATTTTGGGAGCTTCTTCTATGGAGTGGGGTTTTAGGAAATAATGATTGCGATGACTTTGACGAAGCATTTTGCTGCAAGTTAGGAGGAATAGAATTTATAGATTTATTTGAAAGAGACTGTGTTGATCTTGTAGTTTTGCCAGAATGGTTCGGTAAGCTATTATCTTTTTGCTTTGTTTGGCAGTCGGTTTCAATAAAGAATTCAGTTTGAGTGGCAATGGTATGATAAGTTTTTTGCGTTGTTTTGGATAGGGCAGCGGAATAAGATACACCAACTTTGGGTGTTCTGCTTCTACTATTTTTCTTGCTTCAGGATAAGGGATATTTTCTTTAGTGCGTAATGTCTGAATTTCTTTCTCCTTTTTAAACTGTTCGCAAGATTTAGCATAGGATGGGTGGTCTCTTTTACAGTTTACGCAGTAAGGTTGTGCGTTGCATTGGACACTTTCGTGGCCAATGGCACTACACCGGCCACAGGTGAGTTTACCTCTGCATCCTACTTTTGAATGCCCAAAGCGTTGACATTTGAAGCAACGCAGTGGGTTAGGAATGTATGGTCTGACAGAACATGACAAGTATCCAGCTTTAATATATTTTGGTAGATTGGGTGAGTTAAACGTGAGTATAATGTGTTTGGTAGGAATCTGTACTTGATTTGTGGGTATTTGATCATCACGACGATATATTTTTATTCTTCTAACTTTATTACATTTTGATGATACTCCAACAGGAGTTGTGATTCACCAGAAAAACTACATCCAAGATGTATGTAATAGGTTTAGTTCTTTTAAAGTTCCTGTTTCTTCATTACCTATCAGTAAAGGTATAATTTTCTCAAGATCCAGTTGTCCCGTACCTGATGCTGAAATAAAGGAAATGTCACATCTGCCCTATCGTAATTTACTGGGTTGCCTTGCCTTTGTGGCTAACCGTACTCGACCTGACCTATGCTATGCCGTGAATGTTTTAAGTCAGTTCCAAGCAAATCCTGGTATAGTCCATTGGGACGGGTTACTTCGATTGCTGGGATATTTAAAAGCAACTATGCATTACAAGCTGAAACTCTCGTGCAGATCTAATGATCTCGCAATTTTTACTGATGCTGACTTCGCGGCTAACCGCGATGACCGGACTTCGATCGGCGGTCAAATAGTCATGCTTGATGAAGCTCCTGTCGATTGGTGCACTTTTAAACAAAAGTGCGTTTCTTTATCGACTATGGAGTATGAATTCGTCGCAATGACTGAGGCCGTCAAGAACCTGGTCTGGTTTGACCGGATACGCCGCGAATGTGTACAGGAAGGGATCATACCTGTAGTAGGGAGGACAGCTGTAATGAATGCAGATAATCAAGCCGCAATCGACTTTGTTAAATCCCCAGTAGAAAATTACAAGTCAAAGCATATTGATGTAAAACTCTTTTTTATTGAGAGATCTTTTCAATAGGGGGGAATTTTTGCTTAATCACGTGCGTAGCCTGTCAAACTTGGCAGATATTTTTACCAAACCATTGTCTAAATATGAAATACTTAACTTTATAAAGATCCTATTTCTAAGTGATGATGTAAAGTAGTTTTTAAATCCATATCATATATAAATTTTTCATGTATTTCATATTTAAATTTTTCTATATAACGTACCTAATTTAAGCTCGTAATTTTTTTTTTTTGTAACATGTTAAGCTTTTTGTAACTACACTATTCCTTAAAAATTGTAAATTTTGTTTAAAAAGATAAGTGTAGACATCTGCTATTGTTACTGATAACTAACCAGCATCATTAATCAGCATAGATAACCAGCTATCTTGATCATTTCATAAAGTTTTAAATTGTTAAACTGTACTCGAATGTTAAAAATATTTTTAAAGTGATTTCTTTTTAAACCAACAGCTTTTAATTTGTAAAGAAATCTTATTTTTAAAGTGTTTGTACTTGTGTTTATACAATTTTTGTTTATATGCATATAATTAATTTCTGTTTGTTCATTCTAGGCATCTAGGGCCAACAGCCATTTTTTGTGAGTGCATGAATTCCAGGTACCGGAAGATTGTCAGGAGTATAAATGAGTCCCTTATTCATATTAATGAATTTGAATGTTAGAATTTTTGAAAGAGCCGTTGTGTTGTCCCTTAGGACTAGATGCCTTAAAATTTAAATTTTTTTTCTGCATAAATTCTCTTTTTGTCAATTGTAATAAAGATTTATTTAAATATTGTGATCAAGAAATCAACTAAAGCTGGTTGTAACATTTCCAAATTGGAAATTGTTAGCTTTTTGAAATGGTACGTCATATTCATTTATTCTTTCATACTTGAAAAGTTTCTATTGTGATCTTTTGAAAAGTTTCTATTTGCATCTTTTAGAGATTAACTTCCATGCTTGGCTTTTTAGTGATCTCCAATCTAGGATATGCTAGCCTCTGTCACTGGATTGAGAAATTTCATGTGCTAATTAATTTTTGGAAAGTTAATTAGTTAAGCAAATACTTCAGACTTTTCTTATACGAATAAAAATTAACTATTCTTCAAGAATTTCATTGTTGACTGGTTTACATTGTTAAATTATTCAAATGTTACATTATTCAAATTGTTAAATCATTTAATATGTTAACTTATTCAAATTTCTCTTGTTAAATTACTTAAATTGTTAAATTATTTAAATATTGTTAAAATTCTTCAAAGTTTGAAGTGTTTAGGCTTCGTCTAAATTTTTCATGTTCGAAGTATATTTAATCAGGCTTCATTTAAATTTTTTTCCGACTTCAATTGTTGAAGTCGAGTGTTTTTCAAATTTTTCCACTATTGTAGTTGTTTCACTTTTTGAGTTCAGAAATGAACTAGACGGAATTTAAATTCCTTAAGTTTTTTCGAGACAATCCACCAAATACCCAAGTCACCACAAGCAGCATATGCTCACCCACGTTGGAGAAAGGCCTTTTAATGCACCCGGTGCAAGACTAGCTACGCACAAAATTCTCTAATGAAGAAACGCATGGTGACTCATTGTCCCAAACAAGAAACTAAATGCTCTTCACCTGAAAAGCAACAGTCAAATATGACAAAAAGCGTTTCTCTGACACAAAAGCTTATTTTTAGAAAATTTAAATGTAAAAGGTGTGGTAAGAAATTTGACAATTTTAAAGAATGGTTGATCCATCTTAAAATGAATAAAATTCGAGAATAAACTTACTCCCAGCAAGTATTTATCTGTTAAAGTACGAAAATATTGCTTATACAAAGTGTACAAAATGTACATGATATTTTATTACATAGGAAATCATTTTACAGTGCATCCAAAAAATCATTTTTAAGTATTTGAGAAAAGGTATTTTACATCACTATTCCTCTAAATGCCACAGGTATTCGAACGCTTGACATTTCATTTTATCGAACTCAAATGTCAATAACTTATTTTTGTCATAAACTAATTTAAAATTCTGGTATGGAATCAATGCTAGTGCCTTAACATTAATTTGTTCTTTTTCTTTTAAGTAGTTTCTTTTAAATTATGTAATCCTCGTACACCCTGCTTACGGCTAGTATGGGCAATTAAAGAAGGGCTAATATGTCCATACTTTTTGTGCCACATTAACATTTTCTCAGTATGTTTAACAGCAGAGGTTTCAAATTTCACTGATTTACTCTTAGAAACTGGAATCTTAGGATATAACCTGTAAATTCAGTCTTTTAAAAATGCACTAAGTACTCGCCACCCTGACAGATCTTTACCTCACCATTGTTTCCTTTAAAAGTTAAACCATTAAGGTCCAATTGGGGACCCGAAATTAAATTTCTACATAATTGGTCTGAATACATTACATTACACAAGGTAAAAACTCTTTGACCAAAACGTAGTTTAACCTCCCCTTTGCACTTAATATGAAACAGTACAACTTTAACAGCAACAGACATTTCATCATTTAACTCTTCAAATTTAGAAAACAATTTTCTATTGTTACAAAAGTATAAAGCTTCAGTTCCAAAAGGCTTTAAATGCCTAACAGACAGCTTTCTATTCCCGTAAAGCTCAAATGGAGTCTTTCCTAACAGCTTTGGACAAATTCTGTTCCATGAATAGGCAAAATATTTAAGTGCCTCTTGCCAAAATTTTGGGTCTAAGTTACTGTCAATGAGCAAATTTCTTATTCCATCAGCCGCAGTTGCCATGAAACGTTCTGCAACCCCGTTTTGTTGTGGAGTATACGCGTTGGTAAATTCGTGGTGTATACCCTTTTCTTCAAAGAAATTTTTGAAAGAAATACTATCGAATTCCCCACCATTGTCCATCCTGAAACTTTTAACCCTTTTGTTCAAGTAGTTCTCAGCCCTCAAAATGTGCTTTCTCACGACATCAAAGGTGTCGGATTTAAGCCTTAAGGGGTAGACTGACACACGACGGGAAAAATCGTCGATAATTGATAAAAAGTAACTTTCACCACCTCTACCTTCTATGCGACAGGGACCCCACAAATCTGCATACAGCAACTCAAGTGAATTATTAGACCGAATATTTTTGTTGTGCTTATGGGAAATGTTCTTAAGTTTGCCGAATTTACAGGCCTCATAAAATAAAGTAGTTTCTTTTAAGTTAGGTAAACCTCGTACACCCTGCTTACGGCTAGTATGGGCAATTAAAGAAGGGCTAATATGTCCATACTTTTTCTGCCACATTAACATTTTCTCAGTATGTTTAATAGCAGAAGTTTCAAACTTCACTGATTTACCCTTAGAAACTGGAATCTTAGGATATAACCTGTAAATTCGGTCTTTTAAAAATGCACTAAATAAGTACTCGCCCCCCCCCTGACAGATCTTTACCTCACCATTGTTTCCTTTAAAAGTTAAACCATTAAGGTCCAATTGGGGACCAGAAATAAATTTCTACGTAATTGGTCTGAATACATTACATTACACAAGGTAAAAACTCTTTGACCAAAACGTAGTTTAACCTCCCCTTTGCCCTTAATAGGAAACAGTACATTTTTAACAGCCACAGACATTTCATCATTTAACTCTTCAAATTCAGAAAACAACTTTTTATTGTTACAAAAGTAGTGACTTGCACCACTGTCAAAAATCCAATCCGAATCATTTACAACATTACTAAGACTAGAATGTGAAACAAAAAGATTCGACTTACATGAACTATCTGACAGTTTCGTGCGAGAGCCACCACTTCTGCAACTGGAGAAATGAGGAGAGGATCGTCTGGAAGTCTGTATGGGAGTCTTGCGTCTATCTCTGGAACATCTAGGAGCAGGTGAAGAGTCTCGGGAACCACAGTCGGAGTCGTCAGATGGGCATGATGAGTCACTCTGGCATCTCTCGGGAGATCTTTGAAAATGTCGATTTCGGGAACTGGATGTACTGGAAGAAAAGGGACGTCTGGATCTGGAAGAAGGCGAAGGATGACGGAACTGGCGATCAGGTGATCTGGCATAGCAGTTGACTTGGATGTGGCCTAACTTCCCGCATCTCCAACATTTCCTCTGTTGAGATTTCTTTAAGCGAGGTTTGCTCTTAAAGGGTTTAGTAACTTTAGCAGTAGTGGAGACACTGACTTGTTTGGCACTATCCCGATCACGTAACTTCTGCCTCGTTTCCTCTGCAACCAATTCATCCACAACTAGGTCAAACTTAAAGGATGCTTCAGGTTTGGATAAAACTTGTTGGACAAGATTGTCGAAGCTGGATGGTAAAAATTGTAAGAATTGGTAGGTCAGGTAACATTCAGAAAAATTTGCATCTATGAGCTTTATCTCGGAGTAAATCTTCTTTAAACAGGTGGCGAACATGTTAATGGACTCTCCATATCTTATCCTTTCTTCCATGAGTTCGTTGAACAAGGTCATATAATGGGTACGTGAGTCAGGATGGAAATTTTTGTGTAACCTTCTCCATGCTTCAACAGGCTCTTGACAATCTTCTATCAACCTTTAAAATTCAGGTTCTATATTCAAGTAAATTAAAGAAAGAGCTTTGTT
Source organism: Maratus speculifer (assembly GCA_964019185.1). Classification (NCBI taxonomy): domain Eukaryota; kingdom Metazoa; phylum Arthropoda; class Arachnida; order Araneae; family Salticidae; genus Maratus; species Maratus speculifer. The sequence continues at coordinate 256,327,644 of OZ025301.1, forward strand.
TGCACGGGAGGTAAACTGATTAACCATTTTGGCAGTAACACTTGCACTCAAAATTGGGGTTTCTTGCTTTAAATGTATTATATCCCATAGGCCTTTCTCCATCAACAAATACTTCATATCGCAAGCCCATGTGGCATAATTTCTTGAACTCGGTTTGTCAATAGTGTTAGTGGCCATTTAAAAAAATTTTCAGGATAAATTTTCAAGCAAAAAAAATTTTAAGTGTTACCGCCCCCCCCCCCCCCCAACTTTTTCGTCGGTTCTCTGTTAAAAACCAAGTACAGTTTCTCAAAAAAAATTTTCAAAATAGGATAAAGTTCAACAAAACTTAAAAACTGTCTATTGTAGAAACATATTTGATGCATAAAATAATATAAACGTAATTAATTCATTCTGTACATCATAAAAATTCAGTAAGGAAATAAATCAAAACTTCTTCAAAATATAAGTAAACAGTTCTGTAAACAAAAGTCCGGCAGAAATATAAATTAAAGTTCTTGAAAAATATGAATAAAGTTCTGCAAATCATAAAGTCCGGCAAAAAAAAATTCAGTTTTTCATAAAGAAGAAATCAATAAACGTAATCCAGGATATTTCAAAACATAATACTTCACTCTTGCTTGCTGAGATCGATCTGCTCAAAATGGCTTCCAGGGTTAGGCTTTAGCCCATAACCCCTTTGTGAAAACACTCTTCACGAAGACATTCTGGCACCAGCAGCCGCTGATTTTCAGAACATTTTTCTTTTATTTATTTTTTTTCTTTCTTGTGAAAACTTAAAGCTCATTGGTTATTTTACGATCTTTTTTATTAATGTTCTTTTTGTACCTTTCAGATTTCGATGTAGTCTTGCTTAGAATAATGATCAAGAAACATGTAATAGCTGTGCGCGCGTGTGTAAATAATCAATTTTTTGTGTGTTTACGTTTTGTCTCTTATTTTTGATGTGGATTTTTTGTCTTTGAAGACTGCAAAGAATTATGATCCTGAACACCGTACATCCCTCAAGAACCCTCGAGAAAGGTAGGAAAATTTTTATATTATTATTTTAAGAATATTTTTCTACTGAAATAACGATTTTGAAATTAACATGGCATCCCTGTCGCGGGATGTACGGTGGTAATATATTTTGAAACAATTAAGAATTTGAATTTTGAAATAAACTAATTAAGTAGAGAAAAAGAAAAAAATGGCTGAGAATTTAGAAACACTTAAAAAAAGAAGAACTATTTTTCGATCGGCTGTTACGAAAATTCTAAATAAAATCGAAACTTCCATAAAATCAGACGATGTGTCTATCGAAGAACTGCAAGAACATGTTGAAACATTGACAGACAAATTTAAGTCACTTAAGACAACAGATAATTCAATTGAATTATTAGTCAATCCCGATGATTTAGAGAAAGAATTAGAAGCCGCTGAAAAGTATAGCGAAAATGTAATATTATGGAAGTCACGCGCAAATCAGAAAATTAGAGAATTAAATGCCGGATTTTTAAATTTAAAATCAAAACAAGAAAGTAACAAAGAACAATTTTCAGACAGTACATCAAATGAAAAAGTGGATAATTCGGTAAAAGTTAAGTTACCGAAATTGCATATACCAATATTTGATGGAAATATAAATGAATGGCTTTCCTTTTGGAGCAGTTTTGAATCGGCCATTCATGATAATAAGTCGTTAAATAAAGTTGATAAATTTAATTATTTAAGATCGCAATTAAGATCGACCGCTTTAAACACAATAGAAAGTTTTCCTGTTTCCGAAAAAAATTACGATGCGGCTATAGAATTGTTGAAAAGTAGGTTTGCTAATAAACAATTATTAATACACAATCATATTAGTAATCTTTTAGCTATCAAGCCTTTGAGAACTTCGAATGATATATATGCTTTCCGACAATATTTTGATAAATTATCAGTAGAACTGAGAAGTTTGCAAAGCTTAGGAACAGATTTAAAGAACATTTCAAGTGTATTATGTACAACCATTTTGAAAACAATTCCGAAAGATTTGTTAATAGAACTTAACAAGTCCGATAATGAAAAGGGATTTTATGAAATTGAAGAACTAATGAATTTTTTATCTACTTGTTTAAAAGCCAGAGAAAAGGCTAATTTAGTAATAAACCCAATGAACGAAGATAAAAAGTTTTTTATTCCTCCTGAAAAGAAAAACTTTAATTCGTTTCGAAATAACTATAAACAAAAAAATTATCCAACAGCTAACGATTTAGTGTCAACGAACAAAAAAGAGGATTTAAACGTAATAAACTGCGTTTTTTGTGAATCATTTCATCACTCATCGGTTGATTGCGATAGAATTAATGAGTTATCTATTGATGAAATTAAGAACATTCTAATGAAAAAGGGAGCATGTTTTAAGTGCTTAGAAATGAAAAAACATTTATCGCGTTTTTGCAAAAAAAATATAAAATGCCGTATTTGTAACGGAAATCACAACACATTGTTTTGTTTTAGAAACATAAAAAGGGAAAAATCTAAACAACAGACCGAAGTGTCGGATACTGCCCTTTTTGCGAATGAAAACTTGCAGAAAGAAGTTTATTTACAAACTTTATATGTTTATGTTAGAAATAATGGTTGTGAATATATAGTACGCGCATTGTTAGATACGGCGTCTTCTAAGTCGTATATTTCAAAGTTCGTAGCCAATAAGATGGGATTAAAAAGTTTAAGAAAGGTCAGAATTACTCACGGGTTGTTTGGAGGTACCGAAACAACGGTAGATCATAACTGTTATTCTGTTAATTTAAGGGGTTTAAGGGGAGGTAAAAAGATAAAAATTGAGGTAATGGAACAAGAAAAAATTTGTGCTAATGTACCCAAAATTAGAGACATTCGTTGTATTGCGGAATTAAAAGGAAAAAAAATATTTTTAAGCGATATCTGCCCTGAAGGTAAAAATTGTTTATATGAAAGAAATTTAAATGAAATACATGTACTTTTGGGAGCAGATGTTGTGGGAGAACTGTTTACAGGAAAAATAGAAAATTTATCTTGTGGTTTGGTTGCGATGCAAACAAAACTGGGTTGGACTACTATGGGCAAAATTGGCGGAAATGAAAGGGATAGTTCTCTTTTGGTCTTTTCATTATATGTAAACGATGCCAAAATTACAGATTTGTGGAATTTAGATTCTTTAGGCATAGTAGATCCTGCGGAAAAACAAACTAAGGAAGAAGTCCAGAAATTAGTTTTGGAGCATTTTAAAGAAACCGTAAGACGCGAAACTGATGGTAGGTACAAAGTTTGTCTTCCCTGGTTAAGTGACCATCCTCCCATTCCAAGTAATAAAGATTTAGCGATAAAACGCCTGCAAAATAATATTAAGAATCTCCAAAATTGCGGTTTGTTGAAAGATTACGAAGCAGTTTTAAATGAGTGGGAAACGGAAGGGATTATTGAAAGAGTGAAAGAAGAGGAAAAACTTAGCACCAAAGTACATTATCTCCCTCATAGAGCTGTAATAAAACCTAATTCTACTACCAAAATTAGGCCGGTATTTGATGGATCAGCACATGTTAAGGGTTCTGTTTCCATAAATGATTGTATAGAGAAGGGACCTAATTTAATTGAACTAATTCCTTCTGTTCTAAATCGATTTAGAGTGGGAAAGATAGGTATTGTAGCAGATATTCGTAAAGCTTTTTTACAGATATCACTGAATGAAAAGGATAGAGATTATTTACGTTTTTTCTGGTGGAGAGATGGGAATTCAGAAAACCTTGAAATTTATAGACATTGTCGGGTTGTCTTTGGGATTAGTTGTAGCCCCTTCCTTTTGGCCGCTACTCTAACAAGTCACTTAGATGAAGCACCTGAGAACATTAAAGATGTTGCTATAAAACTTAAAGAATCTTTCTATGTAGATAACTGTGTAGCTAGTGTAGAATCGTTAGAAGAGTTAGAATATTTTCGCAATGAAGCACGGAAACTCTTAGCTTCGGCACAATTTGATCTTCGTGGTTGGTGTTATAATCGATGCGAAGAAATTGGATTAGGCTTTAATGAAAAAGGTCATTTGAGTGATGCGGCTGAGGATAAAATTCCCTTACTTGGTTTAATGTGGGACACCAAGAGTGATACATTGTCGTGCGATTTTCGGAATTTTAAATTGGAAAATGAGTACATCACTAAAAGAACAATTTTGTCCTTAACTCATAAAATATTCGATCCCATCGGTTTCACTTGCCCCGTGACCTTAATTCCAAAATTACTTTTACAGAAATGCTGGAAAATAAAGGCGTCATGGGACTCCAAGCTGCCCGATGAGATAGTTAAGGAATTTAGAAAATGGACTAAGGAAATTAATGATTTGGGAAATCTTGAGATCCCGCGAAGATTGTCTAACTTATCTCTAAAAGAGGGAAACTTATTTTTACATATTTTCTGCGACGCTAGTAAATTTTCTTACGCTACATGCATTTATCTAAGAAATGAAGTAGAAAATCGTGTAACTTGTCAACTTATTCAGGCTCGTTCTAGAGTAGCTCCTCTAAAGGACATTTCCATTCCACGCCTTGAGTTATTGGCCTGTTGTATTGGAGCTAGATTGTCTAATAGTATTAAAAACGATTTGAAATTAGAAAATGTTGATACTTACTATTGGTCAGATTCAATGGACGTGTTATACTGGATAAAACGGGAAGGTCCTTGGGCTACATTTGTAGAAAATAGAGTTAGAGAAATTCGAAAGCTTACCCCCAACACTTCATGGAATTTCGTACCTGGACATATGAATCCAGCAGATTTACCGTCACGCGGTTGTTGTGCAAAATCCCTTATTAAATCTCAGTGGTGGTTAGGGCCATCCTGGCTTTCAGAATCAAAGGAAAATTGGCCTAGTACTAATATTTTTCCTAATATGGATATAGTGAATTCTGAAAAAAGAAAAACTATTGTGACCGCTCCTAATGTAGAGAGTGATGAGGCACAATTTTATAATCGCTATTCTTCTTACAATAAAATTTTGCGAGTTACTGGTTGGATTTTGCGATTTTACCAAAATTCGAAAAGGGGTAGTACCGACAGAATATTCGGTCAATTAACACACAACGAATTAAAAGTGGCAGAAACAGTATTATTAAAACTTGTGCAAAAAGAATCCTTTGTGAATGAACATAATCAAAGGCTGAAATGCCTGAATATTTTTACAGATTCGGAAGGAATCATACGCGTGAAAACGAAGATTTTTCAACGAGAAGATGAATTCAATTTTAGATTACCTATCTTACTCCCTTCAAATCATTACGTCGTAGAACAAATTACATTTTCGAAACATTTAGAATTCGGTCATTGTGGCGTACCCTTGTTGATGACTGCGTTACGAGAAAATTACTGGGTACTGAAGAGTCGGAAAACAATCAAAAAGGTAATCGGCAAATGTATCATTTGTAAAAGACACTCAACAAAACCACCTGATGTAGCAGAAAGTGTCTTACCTCTTGATCGTGTCAGAGAAGCCGCGATTTTCGAAATAATAGGATTAGATCTGTGCGGGCCTCTTTATTTGAAAAAAGAATCTAAAGTCTGGATTTTGATAGTCACGTGTGCAGTTTTTCGAGCTGTGCATTTCGAGCTATTGACAGCTCTTTCAACCGAAAGTTTTATCTTAGGCCTGAAACGCTTTATTTCTAGACGAGGTCGTCCTGCAATAATATATTCAGATAATGGCACAAATTTTACTGGCTGCCACAATTTATTAAAAACTATTGACTATGAAAAAGTAAAAGCGGTTACTGCGTTTTCACGTATAGATTGGAAATTTATTCCACCTTCTGCACCTTGGTGGGGTGGATTTTGGGAGCGGCTTGTTGGAATCCTGAAACGAATCTTGAGAAGGGTATTGGGCAAGTCGTCTTTAAATTTTGAAGAACTACATACCGTTATCTGCGATTGTGAAAGTATTATAAATGCCCGCCCCTTGACGTATGTTACAGACAATAATGAAGATCTTGAAGTTATAACGCCTTCAATGTTTCTACAGGAAAATACTAAAATAGGTATGCCTGAACTCAAATTTCTAGACCACAAAGAAATGAATAAACGATATCATTATAGAATTAAAATTAGAAACGATTTAAAAGCAAGATTTAGAAGCGAATACCTCGGCACATTGAAATGTTCGATCTTTAGTGGGAAAAAATCAAGATCTTTGTGTGTAGGAGATGTTGTCCTAATATGGACGGAAAATTCTAGCCGAATAAACTGGCCTCTTGGTAGAGTTGTCGAACTTATACCTAGTCAAGATGGCGTTGAAACGACGTCATTATTCATGAGTTACTGCTATCCATGTTTCTTATATTTTTAACGACTACTATAAAATACCTGTTTTATTTCAATTATGACGTCAAATTTTATCAGGTGAAATATTTGTCAAAAATATATTTATTTTTTATTTCTTTTACTTCTAATTATGCCCCCATTTTTGTCAGAAAAATTCTTATTAACGAAACAAATTTCCGTGTTTAATATTTAACAAACTACTATTTTTATTTTTATTTTAATTCTGACGTCATATTTATTTTTTCTTAGTTTAATTTTTCGAATGGAACTTGCTCAATTGAAACTTATTGCCGTTGACAAATTATTCCAGATTTTGATTTTTTTTTTTTGGCAACGATAAAGGAAATTGGTAAAATTGCATCTAAAAGATCGCTATTGATTCTGCATGAAAAAGAAGGAAATTTTGAATTATTAAGGAAAATATGTGAATAAAATCAATAAAACATAGCCTATGTTTTTTTCTGGGCTATGTTATAGTTATACACAACGATACAAAGACATTAATTCATCAGTTTTGACGTTGACTTAATTTAAATTTTCGCGTTCAATAATAACGCGCATTCAAATTTATAACATTATAAAAATAAGCATTAGGATGAATGGTTGCTTAGCAACCATTAAGAGAAAGTAAAGAAAATGAAATAAATACATTTGAAATAAGTAAGTCTCTAAAACAAATTAGTTTATATTATTGGAATACATTTATAAAAAATCTCCAAAATTTAGAGTAATAATTTTAAAAATCTGACAAATGAATACACAAAATTTCAAAACAATGCGAATAATTTAAAGGATAAATTTCAGCATCCATTTATCATAATGTGACATTTTCTCTCAAGAAAAAAAAATGGAAGTCATTGGATTTGCCATAGAAAAGCATTATTGCGCAAAATAAAATATTCTATATTTTTCGAACGAATGAACCAAATCTTACAAAAAACTATACAGCTTAATCCCAGTGCCTCACTAACATACCCACTTAATTTCAAGCCAATCGGATGATTTTTACGAAAGTTATCGCGGAACAGACAGACTGACAGACAGACAGACAGACAGACAGAAAAAAATTTCGTGTCTCCAAAGTAAGCCTTCACTGACGTTTCGGCAACTAGGACTTCCCTCAGAGGGATTAGTCTGAGTGATATTGGAGAACAAAGAGTTTAATAAATTTTTACAAGTAATGAAAATGAGATGCCATATTTAATTAATGGTACAAATTCAAATGATGATGAGCAAGTCAAATGGTAGAATTACAAAATACTATATATAAATTCATATCAAAGTTTTAATAAAAAAAATGAAAAAAGCAACAAACAGAAACCACCTATGAAACTACTTATGTATGTAATAAAAGAACAGTCAAATTTAGCTTGGGAACCCAGTTGAAAATCAGCAAAAAAATAAAATGCTTTCAGGTATTTGGCTCAAAATGATGCGATTTGGCTATAATTTTTTTTTCGCAACAAACACAAACGATCGCATTTGCATTTGCAAGTAATATTAATTAAAAATATGGTTTAAATCAGGTTCACTAAATAAGTCACCTATTTTTCTGGATTTATTACTGATTGAATGAAATTTTGCCATTGTTGTATTCTCTATTCTACAATTTATTTCTAATTTAAATGATTTCACCGGCTGTATGAGTAAATTTTATATGTAAAAAAAAAAAAACCTGATGGATTCATTATACATTTAACTATCGAAGAAGTCGTTGTTTCCATAGCAACGATAATTTTTATTTCAAATTTTAAAAAAAATCCTGTTTATTTTCCATTTTTATTAAATTGAAATATATTTTATTGCATCAAATATCAGTGCATGCACAATTTTTTAACTCCGTGTACTTTCTCCAGTTGTCTATGAAAATGACGTACGCGCCTAATCTTATGACGTATGTAAATTAACTGCGGTTTTTTGATGTTTTTCTAATATAATTTTCGAACGGCTTGAAATTTTTTCTTGATAATTTTTAATCCTCCATTATCACCCACATATGCATCTCCTACAGCAATTTGAATGAAAACTTCCAAATATTCTTCGAGTTAACCTGGACGAAAAGAAAGTAATATCCATCGTAGCTATATATGCAGCAAGGTAAAACGGCGCTGTGTATTAAGTCTTCGTGTCACTCAGACAATGTTTTCGTGAAATGAAAGTGAAACGGAGTGAAGTTCGACACGACATACGAGAGTTTCAAATCCTATTTGAAACTCTTGAAATGATGTTCTATTGAATTAAATTAAAATAATTTGATTAAATAGAAAATGGGGGTGGGGGAGGAGGGGGGACGAGAGGAGAAATGAGACTCGGAGTGATCCTGTTTAGTTTCCTCCTACTATAAAACAGTTGTATTCCAAATTAAAAAAGAAAGGAAGCAAAACTTCTTTTGAAAAAGACTTTTATAAGCTAATGAATAACTCTGTTTTTGGTAAAACCATGGAAAACTTGCGAAAAAGATGAAACATTGTATTGTGTAATGATGAGAAACGGAGTAAAAAATTAGGAGCGTCACCCGGTTTTATGTCCTTTAAAACTTTTGAGGAAGATTTAACTGCTATTGAAAAGATGAAAACTAACATACTTATGAATAGACCTATTTTTTTCGGATTCGCTATTTTAGAATTATCTAAATTTTTAATGTATAAGTTTCACTATAACTTTATAAAGAAAATATATCAGGGCGCAGGTGATAGATCATCAAGCATTGTTTTGATTGGTTGTTAATCGCCAGTCTTGTTTGCCATTGCCATACAGATAAAAAATAAATGAGAGTTACCGTAATTAGTATAATTCAAACAATTCTATTTGACCTAGCCTGGATAATACTCAATTACCCTAATTTGTATAATTAACAATTGAAACATGAGTGAAAATTTTGTAATGTTGTTGCAATCATATTTTTTTTCTTAAGTTTCATCAATACAAAATACATTTCAAGCTAACCATGACGTCATTCTTGGCACAATCTTTTCATATATACTACTTTTAAGCATGATCGCCATGAATTCAAGTAAAAATATATGTTCTATTTAATTGTAATGAAAAAAAAATGTCATCACTAAAGTTAAACAGATAAAATAAACTCAATAATGCTATTCTTGTGAGAGTAAATATGAATTCTTATTCACTTCTAAAAACAAAGTAACACGTTAAGAAATATTTCTAGCTAAATTTAACTTGCAAATTAAAATATACGTCTAAAAAGTCACGCCTGTGAATATTTTTATTTCTTTCCTCCTTGTAACAGTGGAACTAACTCATTGGTTCCCATCTATAGCTTGGATGAGTGCTTTACCGGAATGCGCACACTGTGTTTTATTATATAAACAGATAATTTGTGTGCATTTACAATGTATGTTGAATGATAAAAAAAAATTGTGTTTTATAATAATTTATAAAACACAATTTCGGTCCGCTTAAGACAGATTCCTTGTACAGATTAATTCTCCGGGGTATAACCGGTTTTTTTATAATAAAAAATATTATTTCACAATGAAATAAAACTAAGATCCTGTTTTAATACGTACGAGAAAACAGCATTTCGCCAAAGTGGCATGAAACAAATATCGCGCCAAACCCGGTGCGTCTGCCACAGCTGTTCCGTAAACTTCTGGTGCGGTGGCGTTAATACGTAAGTACCGAAGATTAAAAGTAAGATACACCAGGGCTCGCAGTGTTCCTAAAATTTTCTGTCTTTCCTACCACTATTATAAAATAGCAAAATTTCTGAAATATTTATAATGAAGATATGAAAAGAATCTACTAGGAAGATTTCCGTTTTAAAATAATGGTAGTAAAAGTAGAAAAATTTAGGAACGCTGCGAGCCCTGGATACACATATGATGAACAGAATACCAAGAAAGAGTGCAGAACTTGTCCATGGATCAGAAAAGAGTCATATATATCTTTATTGAATAAGTAAACTATCTTCTCCAAGGCTCCGTCCGTAAAAAAAAAGTTTTGGGTGTGGATAAATTTTTTGATAAGAAGTATGAAGAAATATGCAACTAAAAGTTTGGGTCATAACAACTCTATTGAACTTCGTGCGTTTACTGATGTTATTGCTGTATCCAGTTTCGCAATTCTAACATTTACATTTTGCACAATTTCATTTTTCAATTTTGTACCCTAAATTAATGAAGTAAAGGTAGCATACCATTTTCTTCACTTGGTAAAATTAAGTTCATATTCTCAGCAAAATCACTCAGACTAATCCCTCAGAGGGAAGTCCTAGTTGTAAAGATTTGCAGGATCTTCGAGAATTTTTTACTTTTCTGAGTATCGCAAATCTCATAATTTATACTCTATACCTACGATTTACATCTATTATTTATACTGAGCTTAATAGTTAAACAAAATAAAATAATTTCTATGGCGCATTTCATTAATTTTAATTTACTTGCAATTTTTGTTACAAAAGTTTTTCTCAATACTTATCTCTTTTTTCTTATAGATTGTATATAATAAATATTCTTTAAAAATGTATGACCTGACACCTTCTGATTCCGGAAAGTATGTCTGTATCATATATAATTCAAAGGGTTCTGTAAACTGGACATACACATTAGAAGTAATTCAGCGATTTCCCCACAAGCCAATCTTCAAAGATGGCTGCCTCGTTAACCAAACAGCTTATGTAGGACATACAGCAAGTTTCGAATGCAGATTCTTCAGCGATTTACAGCCAAGAATGCGATGGGTGTGCCATTACTCCATCAATGGTTCGGAAACAACTTATGTAAAGCCGGTTGATGCAGATATTACAGATCCCCACATCCTGGTGATAGATACTGTCACAGAAGCAGATGAAGCGTGGTATTCATGCATTGTGGGAAATTTATTTGGAGTGTCCGTGAGAAGTGCATATCTTACTGTTTTGCAATGTAAGTTATACAATAGCTATATTGATTTTCTGTTTAATTAGATTTTAAAAGATTTATTTAGTGTTATCATATTATTATGCTCTAATTATTTAAAAATTATTCTTTACAAATTTAAAATGATGTATTTCATTTGAGTAAATATTTTTCAAGTTAGAATTGTTGAGTCACAAAGGATTGATCAATAATGAAATAAATTTAATTAATTTCAAATGTTAAGATATTAATTTCAGATGGTAAAAGGTGTAAATTAAAACTTTTAAACCAGTAAAAAAAATGTTCTACTGTTGACATGTTTCGACTCACCTCAAGTCATTTTCAAAAACAAATAAATAAATCTAATCTAAAATTACAAGATTCATGACACGCCATCATTCAGCTTTCCACTTATTCTTTTTACTTGGATATTTATTTTTATTTTCATAATCATTGAGTAGCTCGAGCCATATTTTGGAAAGAGAAATGACGCTGCATCGTTACATATTGAGTTTGTGCAGGTTACAATCTCTATGTTACGTTGGTTAAAAACAATTAAAAATAAACTTATTAAAAACAAGTATATCTAAATACATCCAGATTGAGGACCAGCCTCAATACAGTGACTTGAAAACCTTCCATTTGTAGGAAGATAAAAGCGGCGAAGATTAGAAATCTACATCGTATATTTATAACAAACTGGTCGGATTGAAAACATCGTTTGAGAGCAACGGCCACAAAACGAGCCAATGAGAAAACGACGTGTGTACGAATCGAAAGATCGATTCGGTAAAACGGATGAAAGATTTGATTAATGTTACGATGTTCCAAGTCACCATCTGGTGGGGAAAATATCGTTATGGAAGAATATGATTAGTCGGAGATAAGTTATTGCCGATGTAGGTTGAAATTAAAGATGGAGTTCATTACGGAAATTACGGAAGGCTATTGAAGTTAAATGGATTATTGAATGCTATGAAGTTGATAATGGCCAAAAAGGAATTGAAAGGTAAGTTAATATTTATTAGATATGGTTATTATGAAATAATAAATAAATAAATATTAAAATTAATTATGAGTGAATGAATTAATGAATAAATGGATATAGGAGGAGATGAGAAAACCATCTGTTGATGGAATCCCATCAATGTCCCCCCTCTCATTGCCTCTATAAATAAAGAGTTACAAGTTAACTCAAAGAGCAAAGTATTGAAAAATCCGTAGATATCACAATTACATTCACAAAATCAAAAGACAAAACTGAAAAAAAAAAAATTTTTTTTTGTTAGTTAGTAATACATAGATGCCAACATTGTAAATCCTATATCAGGAGTGAACTAGTTAAATTTCAGGAGTTTTGGGCACTCTTCAGGAGTAAAATAGTCACCTTTCAGGAGTCGTTTCAGGAATTGCACATAAATTTTTCCTGGTATTTTTAAAATATTTTTTATACAAACTTTCTCAATCCTCAACACTGACAGCTTTTGTATTTATTCATACAAACAAAATTAAAATTAATGTTGTCACTTTTTTATGTAATTAAAAAAAATCTAATAAATTTATACAAATATAATATTTTTTATCCTTATGGAGCAAAAAAATCATGATTTCTATACTAGCTGTGAAATTCATGAAATATTTTTTTCTTCGCAACTGGTTTGCTAGCAAAGTGATTTCCTCCCACAACTGACAGACGAAAATAGGATCTTTTGCAGAGGTGACGAAAATCGTGATAGTTTCCAGAGACGTCGGGGGGGTTCAGGTCGGGCGGAGCCCCCCTGAAGAAATCTACTATATTATAATAAAAAAACAAAAATAATAGACCATGAAAAATATCCTAACGTAACTAAATCTTTAATTTAACGCTTTTGTTGGCAGAAAACTTCTTATTCTTATTTTATTCTTATAAATAATTACGTAATTTGAAAATTTTAAATTACAGTTTCCAGGAAGTTTAATATTACCCAAAGTGTGTTTTAAAAAAGGAATGATGTGCAAAGCTGACGTTGAGGCTCTTGATCTGCAGATTTACTAGTGTAGAAAATTCACAACGGAAGAAAACATGGCTTTGGAATATGGTCGAGCTTTGGCGCGCCCCCTTTTTGGCAGCATTTTCATGAAATAAAGTAATATTATTGGAATATGTTTTATCTGTCGTTTCATAATAATGCATGCAACATTAATTTTTACATTTCGAAGTTTTTGTTTTAAGATTTTTTTTAAAAAAATGAAAAACGAAATTTCATCATTCACTTACATTTCCTCCTTTTAGTAGCTGGTCTTTTAATATGGGAACTCCATTTTTGTACCATTTAACTTCTGGTACTGGATTTCCCAACGCCTTACATTTTAAAGTTGTGTTTGTTCCAGCAGGTCTAACAACAAGTTTGTGCATGCCGTTAGGTTTTGTGAAGTATGGTGCAAATTCTGTAATAAAATATGCATGATAAATATTAATTGAATGAAGTAATAATGATCAATTAAGATGAAACATAGATTTGGCGAGGTTAGGAGTATATTCTGTTCAAAAATTAATAACAATACAGAACAATTTAGCATAAACCAGTGTAATATGTAAGATTAATTTTTTGTAAATTATCCTGCTGTAATTTAAATGCTGTACCGAATACAGCACATCTTTCTTATACAATAACTAGCAAGCATCGCCCGCTACGTTGGTCAGTTTCTCCAAGCTAATATGAAATCAAACGAAACATATTTGAGCTTGATAATTTGATCTTGTTATTTAAAGCAATGTGGGCACTTATCAGAAATATGCATCCGCACTTCTGAAATCGAAACAAATGCCTTTGCGATGTTATGTTTTTTAATTTGTCTGAAAAATTCTGCTGATAAGAACTTTAGTTGATTACTGACTATAGAATTTGGTAAAGAACTACTGTTTTTGAAATCATAAACAATTTGAGGATGTTTTAGTTTTCAGTTATTGTTCCCATCTGCTCTTTCTGTGAAATATGTGTGTGTGTGTGTGTTGATTTAAACTTTCTAATTATTACTTGACTGTTATTATATGAAATGAAACAGTAGTATTTTGTAATTTGGAGTGGAATTTGATACTTAACCCCTTGAGGGGCGGTGGGATATATTTTATCCCAAATAATTTTACTTAGATCCGCACCAGAAATTTTTAGTTATTTTTTCCTATTATAACTTTGATAAATAAAAATTGCAAAACAGCATTTTGTTTTTTAGGAACAAACTTTTTGAAAAATTTTGGTGTGAATTCAATATTTCAGAAACACAATTACTTGCCCCTGAAAGGGTTAAATGGAATTGCCATCACCTTTCATTTATCAATTAATATGAATATTTCTAATCACATGGAAGTCGTTTTAACCCCAATTAAAAAATACCCTTAAATTGTAGAAATTTCAAAATAACATCAAAAATTAATCTGTTGATTTTAAGTAGAGATCGACCGAAATTTCGGTTTCGGTGAAAAATCGGAGTTTCGCCGAATATCCGGTTTTGGCGAAACTGCTGCCAAAATTTTGGCCTGACCGAAACTCGACCGAAACTATCTGTATTTCAAATTCTCGTTCCTTCTTTCGGAAATTTTCAACTTTACTCATTGATATGAGTTGTATCACATGAAGAAGTTTTTATTGCTGTGAATTCCACCCTTTTGTCATTATCCGTCATGATTGATTCATAATGCGTATAAATTATAAAGCAAGCAATGCACATGTGACTAAACTTAAAAGAAGCTTATCACGAGATCTTTAAAAACTGCAAATGTAGCAGTAATAGAAAAATTTAGAAAAATGAAACTTCTGATTGTTTCGAATGCTTTATGAGAAAAGGTATTCTATATTAATAAAAACACAACATCATTCTGTGTGTGTGTGCGATGTCATGCAAAATCTACTGCACGTCTATCTGTCCATGAAAACAGATGCTAATCGTTGTAAATCGCCCAATAGATGGCGCTGGTGTTCTACATTTTACACGATTTTTGATATAGCTATATCTCAAGAACTAATGCATAGAATTTCATCAAACTTCAGATTCTGTTACACTATAAGATATAACATTAAAAGACCCTGACTACGGTTTGGTATAAATCGTCCAACAGATGGCGCTTCTGTGCTACATTTTACACGATTTTTTAGATAGCTATATCTCAAGAACTAATGCACAGAATTTTATGAAACTTCAGATTATCTTACACAATAACATAATTAGACGCTGATTAGGCTTTGGGATAAATCGTACAACATATGGCGCCACTGTGCTACATTTTCCAAAATTTTTGCGATAGCTATATCTCAAGAAGTACTGCACACAATTTCATCAAACTTCAGATTCTGTTTGGTCTTGACATAAATAGATGCTGATAAGGTTTTAGTTTAAATTACCAGACAGGTGGTGCTGCTATGCTCCATTTTCCAGGATTTGCTCGATTTTAGAGATAGTCATTTCTGAAAAACTAATGCACGGAATTTATTTAAATTTCAGATTCAGTTGTACATTGGTATAAATTGGCACTCTTTTATGTTTGGTGCATGTGAAACCTGTATGAGATAGAAGAAAGTTTTGGGATTGTCACATCCGACTAGCTGGAAATATATTTTAATAAATTATAGTAAAAATTTTCAAAATTTCACATTTTTTTTATTATACAGCAGCAAAAGTTATGATGTTATGATATATAACAATCGTTTATCTTTTATCTAAACTAAATTGATTTCTTTGATGACTTTGTTAGAATGTGATAGTCTACTAAGAGTCTACGTGACCATTAATGTTGCTAACATCATTCTATGGCTTATTAACATATAGTAATTTAAAAAACACATTAAAAATTTCCCATAAATATGTGTGCAGTATTTATTAAAAGAATCTTTATATGTTAAGAAACATCGAAATTCTTGTAGACATTAGTCGAGTTGATTTAATTGATTTTTCATTTGTTTGGCCATCTTCAATAACACTTTAAAAACCCCTTTTCACTCCCCCACGCCCACACCTCGAGTTCTTCGAAGCTTAATTGGAACCTTTTTCATTTGTATTGGAGGCAGGAAGGGCCTCTTCTTTGTATGTTTGGGAAAAAGCGAACCCCTCTTATCTATATCGTATCGGACGGACACTACTGACCTGACCGTCTGCATTGAAAACGCCTGTGTTTAAAAATTGGAAGAACAAGAACCATCCGATTGGTTGGTAAATGGAAAGTGTTTTCTAGTATTTGAGAGGATTGAGGAGAGGGGGATGTTTGTTTATGATTCTAATACCATGCATAGGCGTAGCCAGCCTTTTGAACGGGGGGGTGCCCAAATTTTTTAACCTGAACATGTTTGGTACAAACAACATCTTATGTAATAAAACCTAATAAAACGGAACCCCATAAAACCTATCAAATTTCCGTTTTAGACAGGTTTTTTTGCGGAAGGTATAATTGTGTGGAACTTCTTTTAAAAAGGACCCAAACGCATTTTTTCATTGCGTGAAGAAAGATGAGAAGTTGCTTAAAACTAAATGTAATAGACAGGGGCCTGCGAAGAGAAAACTGCGCCCGGGGCAAAGTTACAATTTGGCGCCCCCTCCACCCAACTTTTTCTTGTAACAGGCCAAAAATGATGTTGGTAGTATATATATATATATATATAGAACCATTAGAACCAAGCGATTTCCCTAGAAATTGCAGAGGGGGCGCCAAATGAAGATTTTGAGTCTTCACATACAAGACTGAATATGTATGGAATTAGCATAAAAATGTCTCACAGCCGGAAACCAAGAGATTTCTCTAGGGGTTGCAGAGGGGGCGCCAAATAAAGATTTTGAGTCTATACATACAAAAAATGTATATGCATGGAATTTGCATAAAAATGTCTCACAACCAGAAACCAAGCGATTTTCCAAGGGGTTGCAGAGGAGGCGCCAAATGAAGATTTTCCGTCTTTACTTTCAAAAATATATATGTATGGAATTTGCATAAAAATGTCTCACAACTTGAAACCAAGCGATTTCCCTAGGGGTTGCAGAGGGGACGCCAAATGAAGATTTTGAGTCTTTACATACAAGATTGTATATGTATGGAATTTGCATAAAAATGTCTCACAGCCGGAAACCAAGAGATTTCTCTAGGGGTTGCAGAGGGGGCGCCAAATAAAGATTTTGAGTCTATACATACAAAAAATGTATATGCATGGAATTTGCATAAAAATGTCTCACAACATGAAACCAAGCGATTTCCCTAGGGGTTGCAGGGGGGGGGGGGGGCGCCAAATGTAGATTCTGAGTCTTTACATACAAGATTGTATATGTATCGAATTTGCATAAAAATGTCTCACAGCCTGAAACCAAGCGATTTCCCAAGGGGTTGCAGAAGGGGCGCAAAATGAAGATTTTCTATCTTTACATACAAAAATGTATATATATGGAATTTGCATAAGAATGTCTCACAGCCTGAAACAAGCGATTTCCCTAGGGGTTGCAGAGGGGGCGCCAAATGAAGATTTTGAGTCTTCACATACAAGATTGAATATGTATGGAATTTGCATAAAAATGTCTCACAGCCGGAAACCAAGAGATTTCTCTAGGGTTGCAGAAGGGGCACCAAATGAAGATTTTGAGTCTGCACATACAAAAATGTATATGCATGGAATTTGCATAAAAATGTCTCACAGCATGAAACCAAGCGATTTCTCAAGGGGTTGCAGAGGGGGCGCCAAATGAAGATTTTCTGTCTTTACATACAAAAATGTATATGTAAGGAATTTGCATAAAAATGTCTCACAACCTGAAACCAAGATTTGAAAAGAAATTGATAAGAAATTGATAGATAGATTGAAAGATAAGAAATTGCTTTTCTAAAATAAATATTTTGTTTTCGTTCGTTAAAATTTTTAAAGAAATTCAAAGCAAGGGGGCACTCGTGTTTGAACCGAGACATTGATTAACATTTTTTTTTTCAGCAATCTTTTAACGAAATTTAGATTTTTTCTTTATTTTTTGCTTTATTTCTCAAACTTTTGGTGAATTTCACATGTTCTCCGTGATACTTTGGTGAATTTTTTTTTTTTTTTCAGCGATCGTCTGACGAAATTCTGATTTTTGCTGAATATAGTAGTTTTAGGCAGTTAACTCTTATTGTTAGAGATCTCTGCTCATCTGAATCTCTTGTTTTTTAAATAATTGTAATCAAATAATAAAAGAAAAAAATGAAATAACTTATGGAATAGTACGAATCATAAAATGGAAAAGAGGTCGTACCTAATGCAAACGCAGTGATTAAAGTTGATGCTGATTAAACCTGGCCAGTGCATATACAAATTGATGGCAATTGGTGTTGGGGCATCACCTGCACATAATATGAATGTAAGAAAAAAAAGAGGGCTTGTTATTCCAAGCCCTTCATGACTTTTTTCATTTTCAAAAATGGTAAAAAATCAATTTTGTATCACTAACTTTGACCTTGAAAAGATACGCTTTGTTTTTAAATCTCAAATTTATTGATACCATATGAAAAAAGACCATTCTCTTAGCTTTGCAATGAGATATGGCTGTGCTCTAAAACTTTATTAGAAAAAAAGTTGCAGCTCATTAGACAAAGCCTTAAAATACCAAATTTTTACTGTTGCCAAACGACAAAGTTGGCCTATACATCAAAAATAATTTTTTTAAACAAAAAAAATATTTTTTTTTAGGTCTAGGAAACATGGGGAATGGACATGCAAATTTTTATCAAAATTAAAAATGGTGATGCACACCCCATTTGTTGATTTAAAATGGAATGACCCAGTCAGAAGAGAGAAATAGAAACTTGGAAAGAAGATACAGGCAGAAGTTATTGAAAGAAGGAAAATTAAAAGCATAGATTTTGATGGCATATATTTTGCGGCAGGGTAAGGCAATGTCCAAAAAATCTCAATTTTTTTGTATGAACTGAGTGCTAGTAGTGGCCACTTTTCCGCACCAGCCATAATCGAAAATCGAAAAAAAGTTTTTTTCGGCCCACCCTACTGAACAGTTATCCACAATTAGCAAAATTTTACGTTTTTCCAAAACAAATTGACAATCCAAGTCTCTTAACCATTTTTCATAAATGTACCCAGTCATCCATACATTTTGGTTTGCATGGTATGCAGCTGGTAATTTGCTAACATTTCTGAAGCATCTAGGCTTCAAATTTTTTCCAATGAAAAGTAAGGGCAGTTTTTGTGTTCCATTCATGTTGGCTGCCAACAAGATTGAGATTCTCTGCTTAGCCTTTTTGCCTCCACCACATTTTTCACCTTTGAAGGTATCTTTTCCGGCAGAATCTTAAAAAACAGACCTGTTTCGTCCGCGTTAGACATCCTCTGGAGCATATTCAGCTAGCAATGCTTTTAAATCGCGTTCTTTCCATTCATTTGCCAAAGTCGTATTTGCTGTTCCACTTTCACCGCACAATTTTCTGAAGCTCAAACCGTGCCTGGACTTAAATTTTTGTAACCAACCGTCTGAGGCCTTGAAGTCTTTGATGTTCAGCTTCAAAGCAAAAGAATTCGATTGTTCTTTAACCCTTTCCGGCACACTGTGCCCGGTTTGGGATACCTAATTTTAATTCCAAACTTGCAAATGGCACCAGTAATATTTTTGTTAAATTTTGCGTTTACAATAAAAGCTTAAATTAAAGAATTCAAAATATCTAAAAAATTCGTTTGTGAATTCCAGTGTCAGTCGATAATTTCGCATTTTACCACAGATTTTGCCCGTGCCGGAAAGGGTTAAGGAGATTACCATCTATGGGAATGTTCAGTCCTCTCATTTTCCTCATCCAAGAAATCAAAGCTTTCTCCATTAGAGGGTGTTTTGCTTATCTGAAATATTTACGAGAGGGGTTTTTATTGGTGCTTCTATTTCCGACGATTTTCTCTCGAGATTTTAAAATTGTGGAGAGATTCGAAATTTCTGTCTTACTTAAGATTTTCTCATCTACTTCTTTTAAAATTTTCTTCTTTGCCTCAACGGATAAGCACATGCGTTTCTTCAACTGCGACATACTGAAATTCTGTAATGTTCTGGCCCAATCTCCCTCTCGACTAACGAGACTTCACAGATTGAGTAGCCCAGAAAGTATGAGAAAATAGACGATTACAGAATGCAATCTTTTAAAAGATTTCGTTTCCCCTTTCAACAACGACACCTGTTGTACATTTAAGTTTCACTCGCCAATCAGAGGCTTTCCAGACACGTGCCTTTAAAATCAGTCATAATAAACCACGTGACGCTAAATAAACTTATTGCTACGCTGCCTCCCTCCCGAAAGCGTGTGTGTGTGGGGGAGGGGAAATAACACATTCTTGAAATGCACCTGCTGTCTTTTTTACCTGTTGAGAGTATAATTGACGTTGGCACTTCTCGGTATTTTGAAAAAATAAATAAATAAATAAATTGCAGAATTATAAAAGTTAAGTTCGCAAAAAAGAGATTTTCATAATTTGTAGTTCGTAAATGGGAGCTAAAGTTTATATAGCGTCTATGAGAATGTATCCGGGATCACGCTCTAGTTGTAAAATCACAAGTATTCGCAAAAAAGAGGTTCGTAAAAACGAGCGTCTACTGTATAAAACAATCTAACTAGGGAAAAAGAAATTACAGGTGAAAAGGTATCAAAATAGTTAACTCCTTCCATTTGTCTAAAACCTTTAGCAACCAAACAAGCTTTAAACCTTTTAACTTTTCCAGATACATCCTTTTTTAATGTAAATATCCACCTAGTACCCAAAACTTTCGTTCCCTCTGGCCTAGGTACTAATTCATAAACTTTCCTCTCTTTAAGTGTCTCAAGCTCAATTTCCATTGCTTTGTTCCATTCCCCTTTTTCAGGTAATTCCTGAAATTCTCTAAAAGTACATGGTATTTTTACTTCTACACAGTGTACTTCTGGTTCATTCTCCCCATCATCATCACTCATATTTAAATCTGTATTATCTAAACTAGATACTGGAGGAGAAGTAGGGGTAAAACTGAAATCATCTGGCTTATAATTTATTCCCTTTTCCTGACAATATTTTTCTGTCTTTTTTACTTCTTAATCTAATATCTTTTTCAGGATAATAATATACATCTACTTTCCCAGCAGTTTTTCCTGACTTTCTGACAGTTTCAACTCTTTTCCAGTCTTTAGGCAAAAGGACAGATTCCTGAATTGGTTTACTTTCATTTAATTCTGAATTTTCATTAACCAATCTAAAATTTACATATTTATCGTTAAAATTTTGCCCCCTTTCTTCTATCTTTTAAAAACTACAGTCTTTTTCAATTATTTTGACATGCTTAGTTTCTACAACTGTTTTTGTACCAGTATACCAGATTCTGTACCCTACTGTATTAATGGCATAGCCAATAAGTATTCCCTTCTTTGATCTTTTGTCAAGTTTTGACCAATATCTATTGGGAATATGGACATATGCATCACTACCAATTACTTTAACCTTCCGTCTACCAGACAAAACACCCATTTATCTACGGCAACCCCTAATTTTAATTCCAAACTTGCAAACGGTACCAGTAATATTTTAATATAATTTTGCTTTTACAATGAAAGCTTAAATTAAGGAATTCGTAATATCTAGACAAGTCCTTTATAAATTCCGGTGTCAATCGACAATTTCTCATTTTACCATTGACACCAGAAATATTGCTGTTGGGTCCAATGGACCCGTCTGGTAGACGGAAGGTTAAGGTGACGAACTGAAAAACTTTTTCCACGCCAAACATTTAAAGGAGCTCTACCTTTTAATTTTTTGAGGAAATCTGTTTCTTAAATAATTGACAGTATAAACTAACTCAGCCCAGAGACTTTTTGGTAAGTTGGCCTGAACTAATAAGGATCTAACACTTTACCATTAGAGTCCGATTGTATCTCTCTGCGATTCCACACATTTCAGGGCTGTACACATTTGACTTTTCATGCTTAATTCCCTCACGTAATAGATAATTTTCAAAATACCCAGCACAAAATTCCTGACCGTTATCCGTCCTAATCCTCTTAATCTTTTTACCAGTCTGCCTTTCAACCATTTGCTTAAAGTTCTTAAAAAATTCAAAAGCCTGATCTTTATGTTTTAAAATATATACAAAAGCAAATCTAAAATAATCATCTATCATACTAAGAAAAAATCTTGCTCCCCCCATACTAGGTTCAGGTGACGGCCCCCAAATGTCCATATGTAACAATTCCAATATACCAGATGTTTGAACATTTTCACCAAATTCACTAAAACTTTCCCTTTTACTTTTAGAAAAATGGCAGGCCTCACAAGATTCAATTATACCCTCTAGTTTTTCTAGACCATAAACATTTTTAGATTTTGAAAAGCTTAATAAATTTTTACAATTTAAATGAGCATAACGTGCATGCCACATCATTATATTAGATGATTTTGTATTTTGGGCCTCTGGAACACTAATTCTTTTACAATTAGCTGAAAGGGTATAAAATTTGTTACATAATGGAGCACATAAAAATACATCATTACTATTTTTACTAATATAAGCATTATTAGAATCAAAAGTTATTTTAAAGTCATTTCTAGCTAAGCACCTCACTGATATCAAGTTTCTTGTCATCTTTGGGGCATAGAAAACATCCTTTAAAAATAAAGTCTTAACCACAGTACCTGTATTAAACACCAACTGTATGTCACCGATTCCCAGGATATCTGTACTCCCAGTAGCAATGGCAGCTTTTGCTTTAAGGCTTCTGAAGTTCAGGAACATGTCTTTCTTATTGGAGAAGTGGTCGGTGGCGGCAGAGTCCAACACAAACTCTAGACTTGTATGCTCACTCATCATAGCTGCATCAAAGTGGGCTTGTCTTCCTCTCGACGGTTGATGTTTTCTACTTTTTGGCTTGACATGACAGTCCTTAATTAGGTAACCTTTCAATCCACATCTGTAACAACGCCGTCTTCTGTCATCTTTATTAGAATATTCCTTGTGCCGGGAGTCTTCAGTTGAGACTAAAGCTTGGTTTGCAGGAAGGGTTTCACCAATTTGTAAACTTCTATTTTTCTGACGATCATATTCTGCTAACAAGTGACTTCGAATTCCTTTCACAGTAAACTCGTCATCGGATAATCTGTATAACTGTGATACTAAACTTTCATAAGCGTCAGGCAGATTCTCTAATATCTGGAAAGCTACTTCGTCATCTTCAACTTTCTCTCCTGCTTGTTCAAGTTCTTTGGCAGCTTGAGTTATTCTATTCAAATAATTACTCATGGATTCATTTGGATCATATTTTATGTTCATGAAATTTTTTCTTAATCTGGCAACTCTTGCTTTTGAAACTGGTTCAAACACAGCCTTAAACAATTTCCATGCTTCCGAAGGTGTTTTAGCTTCATAAACTATACTCTTCAACTCTTCTCTAATACTTAAGCATATAATAGCTAGAGCCTTTCCCTCCTTCAGTTTCTCCTTTACTGTATCAGCTGATGTCTCAGGTGGCTTTTCTTCATCAACACTCTTATCAGATGTGTAATTCTGCAAGTCCTGACTTATTAGGTAGAGGTCAATACTGTACTTCCATTCTTTATAATTTTCATGGTTTAACTTGCCAAAAGAAAAAGTGTTTTCATTATATGCAGCCATCTTCAACTTAATACACTTTCAGAACAAAATAGAACAGTCCTTGAAAAACACCCAAACAGCTGGCAAACAGAGACATGGTAAAACCACGCTCTGCTACCAGTGTTGGGGGAGGATAAGTGAATGTCTCATTTTGCCAGCTGTAGGTAAGCTAAATACATGTAGATGTTTTTAGACTTCAAGAATTACTAGTAAAGTAAACTAAACTTTCATTTATTTAAACTTATAATAAAACCATAATTAATTAACCATAAAAACATAACTAAAGAGACATATATGCTTTCATTTTACTCAGCCTTAAATGGCTTCCACACTTACAAGGAAGGTCTCCATTGGGGGCATACTCAGAATTTTTTGAAAAAAATACTAATTAAACTAGTCATGTAGGTAATAAAGGATCCGTGAAAATTAGCGGCGGAATTACATTATTAGATATAGTAAAAAAATAGATTTAGTAAAAAAATAAAATAGTTTGGAATAATTGGCGTGAAAAGCTGAAAGCGACGCGGCATTTGGCGAGCAGGGCATTTCCTCGCCAAAAGCAGACGATTTTAACGAATCTGAAAATTGATCTTCATTTACTTCACTGTTAAAAATCTGCAGCATTTACTGCAACGTCACTCCACTACTTTTATAGAATATCTCTCTTCTGACCAATGAGAATGCTCCATAGCACGAAGAATTGACCGTGTCATACACTGTTAAAAATCTGCTGCATTTTGTTGCAACGCACTCCACCGCTTGTATATAATATCTCTATTCCAACCAATGAGAAAGCTCCATTTCACGGCCAAGTAATCGTTTTCTATACAAGCAAGAGAGTGCGTTGCAACAAAATGCAGCATATTTTTAACAGTGTA
Organism: Maratus speculifer; assembly: GCA_964019185.1. Classification (NCBI taxonomy): domain Eukaryota; kingdom Metazoa; phylum Arthropoda; class Arachnida; order Araneae; family Salticidae; genus Maratus; species Maratus speculifer. The sequence continues at coordinate 256,352,275 of OZ025301.1, forward strand.
TTTTTCAATTTGGAACGATTTTAATCAATTTAAATTGTGTTTTAAATGATAAAATACATTAATTTCATTTTGTTATAAATACATATAAACGTATATGACAAAATTACACTTAAAGTAAAGTAAAAATGCAAAACTAAAATTACTTAAACTAAACTTATTTAAATAAATTGAACATAGAAAGTTTTTTCTTTAAAAAGTATTCGAAGCGTAAAAGCGTATTTTTCAAAATTTCGTTTTTTCGCCAACCGGAGATAAATCGCCAAATAAACGAAATTTTTATTATTTTTTACAGACGTTATAAGGAGCTTCCGCCAATATTTTTTTTATAAACGTATATAACTATATGAGAAGAACATTCTGTAATTTTTTCAGATTTTTCTGAGTATGCCCGTATGGAGACCTTCCTTGTTAGTACTCCAAAATACAAACAGTGGAGATATTGCTGGCCAGTCAAGTACACACCTACTAAATCTGCTACATCACTATTTATACAGGCAGAAAACATTAAAGTCACAGTTAATACAAAACATTAACATAGTTTAAGAAAAGGTTATGGTCACAAATAAATAAAACAACAGTTTAATAAATAAGTTTAACTAGAAAACAATAACTCTGGTATTTGGCTACCAACCAACCTACCATAACTCAAAACAGTTGACATGGCATTAAGTTTGCAAGCTAGAAGTGTGAAGTTACTTCATTCACAACTAAACTATCTAGTAAATATTTCTACATTAATTATATAATAAAAAAGTCCTTTATATTTAAGAAAGGTAATATATATATATATATGAATAATTAACATTTAAAATTTGAAAAATATTGAAAGTAAAAGTTTGTTTACATTTTTTTCAATTACTAACCAGCCATGTCATAACTTTTAAATCTTTTCTACAAACATTAATAAACTTTAAATATAAACAAATGAACTTTCAAATAACTTATTAAACATTATGAGGATGAGTCAAAGAGAGGGGGAAAAACTTATTGGGATTTTAATTGAACTTAAAACTTACACTTAACACTTTAATTGAAAAATGCCAACAAGACCAGAGGTTGTGCAGATTTCAGAATTTTGCGGATTTCTGGTCATTGCTTTGTTTACATTTTTAAAACAATAATTTGAGTGCAATTAATAGTGCAATCGGAACTATAATGAATGCTTACAATATAATAAAACATTAAAATAAGTAATAAACTAAAATAATAAAAATTTAGATAATTTTTAAAGTGATAAAAGTACTAACAGCAAAGGTCAAATTAATAATCAGAAATGTATTAATAAATATTCATTATAAAGATTAGATGTATTTTTCCAAAATTATTCAACAGAACTTGCCTCATAAAAGTATATTACTAATTCACATCAAAATCATAAAATAAGGATTTTTTTTTTCAAGTTTAGCCAGGTTTAATAACTAAAAAATCTTGAATAATGCATAAATATATTTGGTAAGAAGATTCTGTTAATAATGATATCAGCAATATCTTGAATTTTTCCCAAAAAAAATTATTATTCCTTCACTAAAAAATTTCCTTCACTAATATGCCTGAATGTTAAAAAATATTCACAATATAATTAGTAGAAATTTAAGTTTTCTATGATATTTCAACAGGAACAATTTTTAAAGCAGGCGCTTCGTATAAAGTTTCGAGTTGAAACACTGGAAAGAGTTGAGTTGTTTTGATGCTCCCTACATAATAATCAATTTCGTGCGGGAAAATGTCGAATACAAATCTTAGTTTTGTTCGTGCTCGTAAATATTCCTCCCGTACGTCAAAGTGCATGAAGAAAAATACTTTCTTATTAATTTTCATAATTGTTTTTTCATTACCTAAAATTGTTCTTTTATGTGGATATAAAAAACCCTATTGATTTTTTCATATCGGCGTAGCTTGGCTAATTGCATGCATGCGCAATGCGAAAAACATTGTTTCTGTTTATACAAAAGATGAAGATTTAATATTTATAAAAATATGTTTGTTGTTCTGCAAATGGTTGCACCTATTATTTTATTTAAAAGATAGTTCTGATAGCCATATTTTTCCAAAAATTTCATACCTCATTAAAAGTGGATTACCAAGAATGGTATTAGCCGATTTTAAGGAAATATTGAAATTAAGTAAAAGTTGTTCCTAAAAATATGAAAAAAAAAAAAAAAAAAAGTTCGTTCTTTCCCCGTAATTTTGCAGTTTTTATTTATTTAAAAATACTTCTAACTGTTGTATCGTTTCAAAATAGTGATGCAACTTGTACCACGGTATTCTCTAACTGCTTTTATGAAGATTTTAAAGAAATGTCAAATTTTAAAATGTATTTATTTGCAATAATGTTCTCTAACGATATTTTAAAAATATACAGATTACCGAGTGTCGGATTAGTGAGGTCGCAATGTATTACTATTACACACTTTGAAAAAAAAAACCTCGAGTATAATTTTCATGTAAAAATATGCATATTTCGTACAAAATTTTTAATTTTTAGTTTTTTCCTTTTTCACATTTAATAATTTAAATTAAAAAATTCGCCTATTATATTATTTAAAATACAGTTACGGCCTCCCGATTTTTTCAAAAATTTTATTCAAGGTGTAAAACCAGTACCCCAAACACACATATAAAGAACATTGAAGAATACAGGATTTAAGGGCCACTTTTAGTTTTACCTAAAAATATGGCAGAAAAAAAAAAAAAAAAAATCGACCATTTTACGCCGTAATTTCGCGGTTTTTACAGATTTAAAAATACTTCTAACTGTTGTATCTTTTTGAAATTTTGACACAACTCAAAACGATGTATTCACTAAGAGGTGTATAAAGATGGAAAAGAAATATTGAAAATTAGGGATTTTATTCATATAAATATGAGCGAAAAAAGTGTCGAAAAAGCAAACAAAATTGTACGATCGGAGACTTTTTCTCGATTTTTTTTCAAAGGGTTAATATTAGAATATTTCAAAAATAAACACACCGTTGGAAATTTGACAGAAGTGTCTTTGAGGCGGTATTTTTTTTCTTTGTCGTATCTCCAAAATTAAAAAGGATGGAATAGTTTTAAAATTCGATAGTTTTTGGTCGAAAATTCTGCAGAGAAAAATGGAAAATGAAAGCTTTCGGGGAAACGTTTTTTTTCAAAAGGTTAATGTTCGTATTTCTTGAAACCGAATTGACCGTCAGAAAGGTCTTTAAATTTCCTTCAAGAATATGTAATTTGTTTTAAAATCCGTGAATCTGCAGCGCGGATGCGACATTATATAAAACTCCTTAATTTTCGTATTTTCGACACCTTCGTGGTTCTTCATCCGTGGAAAGCTAATTTCGACCGGAGAGCTCCGTCAGAGAACCGTCTCGAAACTTGGATTTTTTGTCACGTTTTGTGGGTAGTTTTTAATTAATATCTCGGGTAATTACCAAGCGATTTTCTCGAAATTCATTATCACAAAAGGCCGAATCATCCCGAGTCGATAGACACCCAGAGCGCCATTCCACTCGGCCGTTGAGAAAAGTTTTTAGCGGTACAGACAGACAGACGTTTATTGCGGTTAATAGTATAGATTCAGAATATTTAAATTGATTGTATATTGTGTAATTTTTATTGTAATCAAGAATACTGTAAATTATAAATTTTATAATTCAACCGTATGTATGTGACACTATCTCTTCTGATCCCAGAAACAGAGAAACATCGCGTTTGTTTTGAATTGAAAAGATAGAAAAAAAAAATAGTTTCAAGTACATTTTAATGATGCTATATTCTTTTGATATAATAGAATTGATATTTTGTGTTCTTCAAGTTTTTTTTAGATAAACCAACCATCGTAGCGGGCGAAGGCCGCTAGTCTAAAAATAAATTTTAATGACAGGAAAATTGAGAAAATTAAACCCCTTTTACCAGTTTTAACATACTTAGCAGGATATTGCAGAAACACTTTAATTAAAAAATTAAAATGCAATCAATGCAGAGAGATACTGGTTATAGATTCAGACATAAATTTAGATGAAAATTATAATCTCATAAAAAATCTTGATCACGGAGGTCTAAAATGCCCCACACAAACTGTTGTGACATACATAATGGTTGGTTGATTTGGGTTTTATGGCTCATTGGGACATGCTTCGCCAGGACAAAGTCGAATAGAAAAAACCAAGAGATATAAATTGTCAGTACTAATAAAAAAACCAAGTAAAAACAGTAATTATAGATCAAAGACTATAGCTAAAACACACTCGGTGTCAATTAAAACTGTGAAATTTGAGAATAAAATACATATAGTGTAAAAGTTGACATAAAATACTACATAAAAACAAAGTTAAAAATCAAGGATGTAATGCAATGATACATATAATTAAAATATAACTGGTTAAGATCGGAACAATCAATAAAGAAATAACATGAAAGTGTAAATAAATGTAAAAATGCTTTAAGTACAGAGTAATGAATAACACCATGTCAGTCAGGCTCATATTCTTCTAACATAGTGTTATTGTCATCAGCATCAGAGTAATTACTATAGCACTTTGATTGCATGGCCTCTTCAACATAATACTGCAACTGTTTAGGATCTTTAACATTTTTTGTGGTTGGGCTAAGGTTGGAGTTTTTCTTCCTTTTATGCACAGTATTCCACTGTGGAGAGGCTGGAGTTAATGGTTTTTTTTTCCTATTTGTGAGCTAGATTGTGTTATATTTGGTCTCTGAACAGTACCAGGTCTCTGTGTTATTTTTGAACTTGAGGATGCCTTGGTCTCAGTCGGAGGTCAAATGATTTCGGAGAATTTTTAGTGGATGAAGCAGTCATAGTATCAATTTGGAATTGGATGATTCTTTAGATTGAACTAGCAACTTCTGTCGCCGTTTTTCTAAATTAATAATTTTAACGGGTTCTGAAGAGGGTAGCCAACATTCTAATTGTGAGTTTCCAGTCATTTTAGTAGGGAGACAGACATCACAGGATTCTTTATTTGGAGTGCTGGTTGATTGTGTTACTGTTGATTTACTGGGTGGAAATGAGGAATCAGTTTAATACTTATGTGTCTTATGGATGTTGCTTGCTGCTTGAGTATACTGGAGTAGGAAATTCCAACGGAAGGTGTTTTGGATTCAACAACTTTTCGGGCGTTGGTGTAAGATAAATTCTGAGTAATTTTAAGAGATAATTTCTTTTTCTCGTTTCCAATTAGGACAAGTGCGAGAAAATGATGTGTGATAACCTTTACAGTTTGACAGTATTCAGGTTTTTCACAAGATTTATTGTCGTGGCAGACTTCTGCACAACATTAATATTAAAAAATTAATATCAAGATAATTTTGATTGTTTTATGGCAACTGCTGTTGATCCTTGCTATAAACTAACCTTTTTCAATGAGAATTATAGGTGTGTGATTAAAGAATGCCTTAAAAAACAAGCTCTAGAATTGATGGGTGCACAAAAAATGCCGTAACCAACAATGTCTTCGTTTTTAGAACCATCTGTATAAATATCAATGTAACTACTAAAAGTTTCACGATGAGCAGAAAATAGTTGTTGGAAAACAGCAGGGGTCAGATTGTTCCTATCATATCCTTTAAAAGGGTAGAGAGAGATAATATTAGGAGACTTCCACGGGTGGAACAGAAACAAAGAGCGTGGACTCACCTCAACATCACTCAAGGAGCTATTTTCAATGATGTTTCTCACTCTGACTCCAAATGATGGGACACAAGACAGACGGTGCTGATAAAGCATATCATTGTCAGCATTTAAAATAATGGGATGGAGAAGATGGTCAGGATGTAATAAGAGACGGTAAAAAAATTCCAAAGAAAGTTTATCACGATTATGGAATAATGAAAGTTCATTACATTCAACATAAAGACTAAGAATGGGAGAGGTACGAAATGCACCAGAGCAAACACGGAGTGCGCTATGGTGCACTGTGTCAAGTTTTTTCAGAACAGAGTTACTGGCTGAACCATAGACCTGACAGGCATAATCAATTTAGAGCGAATAACCGCACGGTATATTTTAAGGAGGGAAGTACGGTCAGCTCCCCAAGAAGTATCCCCGACTACTGCTGAACCTGAATGCAGATGTGAATGCCGACAAACTTTTCAGTATGATGCAAACGAAATAGTGGACTGCACGAGCCCTTGTAAAAACCCTTTCTTCGATGAATATCAGCGGTATTTTTCTAGTTATTGGATATGTTCGTGGGCGGTCATAGCTTGTATGGCTGCAAGTCTTACAGTATTGACTTTTATAGTGGATGGATCTCGATTTTGTTATCCAGAAAGGCCCATCATCTTTCTCTCTGGTTGCTCATCCCCTTGATTCCTTGTATGTCATTCTTTATTCAAGTAGTTTAATTAAGTTAAGTTTCCGTTATTTATTGTTCATTTTGTGCTATAACGAAGCACGGGCGAAAACAGCTTGCCCACACTAATAAGAGCCCACAGTGACGTCATCTGCCCTTTCCTTATTTTCCCAAAACACGTGACCTCACGTCACAGAAATATGCTCCGTTAGTATTCTACGGCATACGATTACGAGTTGGGAAACGAGTCGTTGCATAATTAATGACTATGATGTGGGGGAATGTTTCCCCAAAGCACGTGACTTTGACGTCACAAGAATAGGGTCCATTGAAAATTGAGGACTTGCCTTTTTGAGTAGAAATTGCGTTGGGGACTTTTTCTGAAAAAAGCCATGATTTGGGGAAATGGACCTTATGCACGTGACGTCACACGCCAGAGCTGGCGGTATGCTAACCTGTTATTCTAGTCACCGCACTGCCAGAATGCCTGAACGCGCAGGCGCAAACATCGCTAGCAGACGATTTCAGCCTTTCTGAATACATTTTAACAGAAAATTTAGAAATTTAAAGAATTTTCTTGCAAGCAGAGCAACAATTTTGAATTTATATTACAATATATTAAGTATATGCTGCTTCAACAAAGAATTTTTTTCCGATATTTCTAACAAACAAGCATTAATAATTTGCACTCCATAAGGAAAGGGCAGATGACGTCACTGTGGGCTCTTATTAGTGTGGGCAAGCTGTTTTCGCCCGTGCTTCGTTATAGCACCCACACTACATATGAATTCAGGCATTCTGATTGGTCTACAAATTTTATTATGTTTGTCTGCTTGCTATGATTGGGCTACGTCGCCAAGATGATTCCTGCAATGATCGCTATGACAAAAATGTAGAGATAGATTGGTTGACAGAAGTGTTTGTTTGTAAACATGCCCTTTCCTTATAGACTGCTATGCTAAACACCGCCAGTATATACCGCCAGCAGACGAATTTTAGCCTCGAACTCAGGTTGCGTGCATAAGGTCCATTTTCAGAAATTTTGGGGAAGTTCGCTTTTGACAATCTGGCAACACTGATTCTAGGGGGAAATGTGAAATCTATCTGAGAACGCTGAAAGAAATCACGTTTGGATGTTTGATCTCGTGACTGTTGGTTGAAGCTAAAAATGGACAGAGATAAATAAATAAATCTATTCTTTATAAAAAGGAAATTTTTTAAAAAAGAGTAAAAGAATAGTTTTATTTATTTACTCTGTCCATTTTTGCTTCAGCCGACAGCAATGATTTCAAACATCCTTGCGACTTTATTCCTCACATAACGTGGGGCGAAAAGAATGCGCTCAGTTTGGCTCGTTATAAAATAAAAAATTCTTTTTTTAAATTTTAAGTTTTTGGTCAATGAAACGATAAATTCAATTCTACGTTAAAAATTCCTGAAAATAATAATCTCTGCATCAATGTAAGTATTTAAATTTTAAGTTTTGATATTTTTAAAGCTAAATTTTGCTAACAAAAGAAATCATTTATTTATCATGTGGCATTGTTTTTATAAATTTTTATCACAAGTTATAATTTGTGTTTCGATTTCTAACAGCTCGCCTTAGATTTTCAAATTTTAACAAGTTCGCGTGCCAATTGGATGACTCTTGAAAGCCAAGAAATAACGATTTTTACAGAAATTGCTATTTGGAAATAGTATTTGACACGGTGTATCTTTTTTATAAATTCTTTCCTACTTAAATAATATTTTCTTCTTTAATACTTTTTTTATCATGTGTGATAAAATATCCTAAAATTTGAAACAGACCAAGCAAGAATTAAAGGCTTTTACAAAAATTAATATTCGCAAAAATGCTTTAAAAAAAAAACAGTTCCACGATAGGATTCGCTCTCATTGAAGGAAACTTAAAACAAATAAATAAATAAACAATGTTTAAAATTTAAGAAAAAAAAAATGCTATATTCTATTCAGTATTCTTGTTCCACGATAGGATTCAAATGACATGAAGATAACTCTTCACTTAAAACATCTCTATAAATTAAAAAAAAATTGAGAAATATGTGCAACTAAAATTGACACATTAAAATGCAACGATTGTGTCAAGTCAAAACAACTGCAAAGCTGTTTCTCTGTAAATAAATTCATTCTGATAGGTTATTCCGTCGACCCCTTCTTAAAAGTTAAATCTTGTTTTTATTGCCACTTGTCAAAATGATCATTTTAAAGCGCAATTTTCTTATTTCTCAAATAAACGTAGGTATGGATGGAAAGAGTGTTAAGAAATGCAAATCAAAAAATACATGGAATAGATAAAAAAAAAATAAAAAAAAGTCAAATTTTGCACCCACATCTGAACTGAATGTTTCATTGTTTACGTCTGCAAATAATTTGCGGATTTGAAGGAGTCTTAATTGTATCATGAAATCAAATCAAGTATTTTTGTAAATAAACTACACCGATGCAAGCCGGAGAAATAAATTAAAATATCACATTCATTAAAATGAATCAAGGTACATAATGAAAATTGATTCTGCTTATTTTTATGACATAATAAAAATCAAGCCCCCCCCCACTCCCCTCTTTTTCTAAGTGAAATTAAACCCATACTCAAATTTTCTGAGGACAACAAATAAAAAGATTAAACAAAACATAACATATTGTTAAAGTGACAAAAGGCGAAAAGAAAATTATTCACTTTAGCAAAATTTGGGTTTCAGACAAAATGTTATAAAAATACACAAATTCCACTGACTGACACATTAAAATGCAATGGGTATGTCAAATCAAAACAATTACAAAGCATCATACAGATATATATTTAATTTTTGAAGAATTTATCAAAACAGTACACTTAAATTATCAGAATCGGTTCACAACATTTGTTCTAAAACAAGGAAGGGGGGGGGGAAGTACTTCAAGTCAGACGAATACACTTTTTCCCTAATGCTAAACAACTGGAAGAAATATATCTCTGTTGCATTTCAATATTTTGAAATACTTTTTTTTTCATTGCATTTCAGAGCCGAGCATCAAGCCAGTATGCAATCAGATTATTTTTCAAGGGGGACCCTTTCATTTGAAGAACAGGTTTAGAAAATTTCTCCTTTAGAAACATTAAAGGGGGGGGGGGGCTACTGTATACTAAATATACTGTATTCTAAAGTATGTGAGAAACTGAACTCACAAAACACCTCAGCTATCTATCAAATGGAAAAAAAAAAAAAAAAAAAGTTTGTGTTCCAGTATTGCAACTTGGATGCTGATTTTTTTTTAAAAAATACATGAAAAAGAAAAGAAAAAAAATCAATAATTTGACTGTGCACATGTGTACAGGTTGCTGTTCCTATTCTAGCATGCAGCCGGCAAGAATTATCATGCAAAATGTCAACTTTTACTCAATTTTTTTGGGGGAAAAAAAAAAAAAATCTCAAAGTTATTTGTATCGTCCTTTTTGACATTTACACAACAGATATTGTCCAACAGGTCTCCAGAAAGGGATTAAAATCGAGACACGCAGGCATTAAATGGATTTTTTTTTTTTTTTCTCTCTCAAACGCCATACAGGTGTATCAAAAGATAATCACAAGCATTTGTATAAGTGACATTTTGACTTGCAACACACAGTATAAAAGAAAGATGTTTTTGCACATTTTTCCTATCCAAAAAGCGATTTGAAATTTCAGAATGAACAATTTTTTGTATGACAAAACGAACAAATCTTCAAATGTCAACATTAAATTGGAATCTAAAGCGACATTCGGGCAAGGAAGAAATATTACAATTTTTATGAAGGGTATATATATATATGTATGTATCAAAACTGCTTGTTTATCAAAAGTAATTCTAACTCTGAAAATCAACTTAATCAACAAAAAATTAACTTAAAAAAATGATCCCGAATGCAGATAAACATTTTTATCGAATACACCCTTAAAATGCACACAGGACGTCCAATCGACCCGTTTGGGCCAAATTCTAAAAATCGCCAAAACTAACAACACATACATGTTGAAAACATTTTTTACTTTTAAATAACGAAAGCGATTTGAAATTTCAGAATGGGCGATTTTTTTTTATGACAAAACGAACAAATCTTCAAATGTCAAAACAGAAAAATGTACCACGCAAACTGTGAACCTGTGAAGTACTTTCTGTTGTTTACATTTATAAAAACATATGCAGATATTTATTTACACCGACAATTCAGAGTGAAAAAGCAGAAGAGTGCATTTTTATGTGAAATTTTTCTCCAAAACAAAGTGAATTAAAAATTTTACAAGGAAATTTTTTTAATTTTTTTCAGTTTTAACATAACATAGCACTATCCATGGAAAGAGTGACATTCGAAATCATTGCCTACATGCATACATCCTTTCTCACAAGTAAATAAACTCCAAAATAGCACTTTTAGATAACACGCTCATTTTTTTTTTTTTAAAGTTTAGTGATAATTTATACAGTAAAAACAATAGTGTCGATTTTCGTGTGAAACTTACCCGCTGACAAGCAGTGCAGTTAAAATTAAAAATTCTAGCAATTGTTATGAGGATAAACTTTCTTTTTTTTTTTTTTTCGATTCTATCATGGTATGGGAGTGTCCAGGTACAAATTTCAATTTTTTGTACACTCCAATGTCAACATTGAACAATTTTCGTCAGATATCAAATTTTTTTTTGTGTAGGAGAGTATTCGATATTATTTTTTTTTTTCCCATACTTACTTTCTGTCGAAGAGAGGGGCACAGGTAGACTCCGAAAAGGGGCAATGTGTCCAGATTATTGCTTGCAGAAATTCCAAGTTGGCAGACGATTATTTTAGTCACGGCTACCCAATACCGGAATTTCAGAGAGCAATGTACTCCGGACATCCAGCTAAATTTCCACCAGTAATTCCATCGTCACAAAAATCCAGATAACATTCAAAAAACAATATCGATCTCTCCAGCACAAGAAACAGATTTTTTTTAAGAGGGAGGGAGGTTAAAATTTGTAAAAACATTCAGCGTCAAAATAATTTTTTTTCTCGTTTACTAGCGTTTCAGAAAATCAAAACTGACGAATGGAATAAGTTAAGCAAAAATTGGTTTCGCAGATATTCCAATACAGAATTGAGTGTTTACATTAAAAAAAAAAAAAACATTAAACGACATTCGGGCAAGGAAGAAGTGTTACAATTTTTATGAAGGGTATAGATATATCCTGAAACCTAAAAATCAGGAGATTTTATCTGAGAAATGAGGAGATATTTTTGTCAATGAAAACACATTAATTTTTAAATGTAAACAGCTTAAGTGAAAGTTAAAATTTCAACTAGGCTTGGTTATTATTGAAAATTAAAAATATGTCACTCTTACTAAAATAAAGAAAACATATGTACACACATTTAAGGTAGAACAGATTTAAGCAAATGATATTTAGGATAACAAGATAAAAGTTTGAATTTGAATGGCATAACGACCAATAAATAAATAGTATTTCTAGACACATTATTTTTGTGTTCAATTAAAATCTCACATGTTGTATTTTTTGATTTATTATACATGAAAACGCATCGAAATTCGCTTTTGCAAAAAATTATATTAAATTTTACACAGTATTGCAATATTAAATTTTTTTAATAATATCATGTATTTATTTTCAAATTTTCAGTATCACGTTGTTGTACAGAGAGGGGAGGGGATTTTTTGTGTTCGGAATTCATGAATCCGCAGTTTGGGTTAGGATGGAAGCTCAAAACGAAAGCATGGTAAATTCTTTATTTTTTTTTTTCTCAACTTTTATGAAAAAATTGCAAATGTTTGCAAATGCTAAACTATACATTAATAAATTTAATAACATAAATTAATTCTCTAAACTCTCTATTGTTGATAACCACAGAACAGATGAAATGAAAGGCTAGTTGGTACTTTTATTGCTTTTGTACGAGATGGACTTTTCCGTTTTGCACACACAACAAATTTGTCTCATATAAATGTATTTTTTATTTTTCTTGATTTATGTAAATTAGTTTTTTGCAATTCTATCTATATATATAAAAGCCGTTCTCTGTTTGTATGTTCCTTATACAAATCTTTAATTGTTGGCCGATTTGCATGAAACTTGCTTCAGTTTCTAACTGAAGTTGGTGTATCATTCACAAATAAAAAAGATTAAATTTTCTTCTGTTTGTCAGTTGTAGTAGTAAAACAATTATCTGTCTTATCTTATATATTTTTTTATTTAAATACAATTATATACAAAGACTTATAATTAATAAAACAATTATTATAAGTAGTAGAAAATAAAGTATTAAAATTAATAAGTCTTCTTTTACTTTATCGTCATACATGGCTCTTAGACGAGCTATCTCTTGTTCTGCAAGAAAAATAAAAATAGATGAGAATAAATGAAATGTTTTCTACGAATCATTAATTTGGCATTAATTATAGAAAATGTATTTTCTATTTACCATTTCTAAAATTGTGGAACGCGCTTATTGAAGCGGGAACAACCGCAACTTGTTCTTCCAGCACTTGATCTTGTGCACCAGCTTCCATTTCTATTTCAGACATGACTAAAAAGTGTAAAAGGAGTTCAATTTTAAATGTAATAATATAATTTACAAATAATTTCTAAGTATGTAATGAGAATAGTACAGGTCATATATTTCCGCGATGATTTTTTTTACTGAAATCCCACAGGGAACTGAGCGAAATTGAAGAAGAATGAAGATATTTTGGATAACTCTTTCAAAACTAATGTAGCGAAAGCGTTCAACAGATTGTGATAAAGTGGTTTATTGTCATAAACTTTGTTCATTTTCACGAGGATAGCATGTGCACTCGTACAGAAATTAAAGTTTTTATAAAATCAATCTCAAATTTTGCCAAGTTTTTTACTTATAATTTGCAAAGTTCTCAATGTAAAAAAAAAAAGTGCTGTTAGAAAATATTACAACAACAACAATGTAAATAATGTTTCATTGCGTAGGCGAAAACGCAATCAAAATATAATTTGCATAATGTGTTAGCTAAATGTATAAAGCAACTTATGTAAAAGTTTCGAAAACAGCTTGAAAATTAGAATAATCTTGAAATCCGTTGCTCCTGAAGGGAAGCAAAAAAGTGAGGATCTGTATCTAAAAGTAGTAAGTATAATGTTTATCGTGTGCTATATTGACACTGATCAATGGATCCATAGCTCATCCAAATCATGCTTTTTTGCTATCAAACATAGATAGATGCTTGTGCTTCGTTGTCTAATGCTTAAGTAAGAATTCTCGTGACCTAAAATAGTAAACAAGGACTGGAAACAAGGAACATTCAATTTCAGCGCTACATTCAAAACGTAATTATATACAATGCATAAGAATGGATTCAAAGATCTTGGATGCTGAATTAGAAATTTGAACACCAAACGCATAATATTCCTACGATACTTGTTAAAATTTTTAGTTTTATGCCTAAATAAGTTAGGCCTGTTGTATTTTTTCCTTTTGTTCAGTGCGAAATATATAAATAATAATATGATAAAAACTATTTTGCATTCTATGAACTGTTTAATGCAATAAGTAATATTATAGTAAATCGATTTTGTTTTCTTTCGATACCAGAACTCCTATGTCTATTTATATAAATTTGCTAGATTAATACTGTAATTTAAGCCGGGGCGTGCGAAGAGAAAACTGCGCCCGGGGCAAAGTTTCAATTTGGCGCCCCTCCTCCTCCAACTTGTCCCTAAAGCCCAAAAATGACGTTGGTAGTATAAATTTGGCACCCTCTAAATGTCTGCGCCCGATACGAGCACCCCTTTCGCCCACTCCCCCCTTTCGTACGCGGCATGTGGGGCAGCTGCCCTGCCCCCCCTTTTTTAGGAGGCTCCCCCATGGAAATAATGAAGATTTTAATTAAAATCAGGGATATGCTTTATCATATAAAAAATCTATATCCAAAATTCAGAGCAAATCGGATAATTCTTTATAAAAACCCATTTAGCATTTTTATAATTTAAGAGGAGTTATCCCCGTCTTTTATACTTAATCATTCAGAAACTAATCAGAGATTTGAACGAAATCTGATAATTCTGGATGAAAAACCAATTTATATAAATTTAGGGGAGGGGCATTAGAAACCCCGTTCCACCTGTTTATAATTATTCAATGAACACCTAATAAAAATCACGGAATCGCCTCAACAGAGTGATCCTATAACTAATTTTTGGACGAAAACTGTTAATTCTGCATGAAAAACCCATTTATATCAATTAAGGGGAGGGCCTTGAGCTCCCCGTTCCCTCTCTTATACTTACCGAATGAACTCCAAAAACTAATCAGGGAAGCGCCTTATTAGGATAAACCTATATACAAAATTTCAAGTAGGTCAGATATTTTTATCATGAGTTATCGCGTTACGCACGTACGTTATTTAAATATTATTAATTATTAAATATTGTAAATTTTTATTCATTTCTTATTCTTCTTCTACAAATATTATCGAAAAATGAAAATATTATTCGACTTTATGGTTTCTAAATAAGACTCCCCTTGTCAAATCCGCCCCACCAGTGGCTAAGAGGTTGTGCTCTCGAACAGGACCGGAGGTAGACAGGAGGTGCAAAGTATCAGATTTTTAATTTCTAAGAAATTCGTGTCAGTCTATTATTTCATCATTTTACGAACAGAATTCATTTGCCCCTGAAAGGGTTAATTGACACCAGGCTGTAGGTTTCAGTAATTTAGCTAAAATAGTATTATGAAAGTGACAGGGACATACACAGTGGGTGATAGGTTGAAAAGAGCACTGTGAGGACCGATTTTGTATTAAATACATGCATACATTATATACAGGATATGCATTAGGGCCCATCTCACCATTTTTCAGGGCCCCAAATTTTTCTTCTAGACCTGACGAACGAGCTTAAATTAAAACCATTAATATAAAAGGAAAAAAAGAAAGAAAGGAAAACAGAAATACATTAATGTATTTTTATTACTATCTTTTAAAATATCAAAATAGTTCCGGATAATCGAGGTTACTGATATTAAATAGGCTTCTTTGTCCTGTTCCATAATATGTACATACAAAATTTCAAGTCTCTATCTCAATTTGTTCGGGAGATATAGCAGTACTATTGGTTATTCCGTCGATCAGAAAACTATCGCCAAATTATAAGATTAAATGTGAATGTCACATTCAATGACATTAAAAACAATACACATGTTTAAAATGTCATCAAGAAGTTTTTAATTCCACGTTTTATTTATATTATTATTCATACTTTATTCGCATTTTTCCATAAGTATTTTTTTAACAAACAACATAATTTTTTTATTATTTAAAAAATCTAGAGGTATAATACATTAAAACAGTGATGCATAAAATATTTTAAAATTATGAAAACTGAAATTCAATGAATTTTTGTTGTTGTAATTTTTGGAGTTGTACATTTACGGCTCATATAATAATAATAATAAATAATTTATAACCATAAACATTATTTTATCTATTTAAACAATGTTTTATTTCCAAGTAATTCGAAAATGATGTCCAATTCTGTGACATGATACCAATTTTCTCGAAAAATCGCTAAAAATCGCCTTCAAAGTCATTCAAATTCAAAAATTGTACCAGACAAAATTTCGTGACAATTTTCTTTTTATCGATGTTGAAAAACAGGCGTAAAATGTGAAAAAAACGCTAAAAATCGCATTTAAATATTCGTTAAAAATTCAAAAATCGATGTACGATATCCGAATAAACTTTGTTGAAAAGAGAAAAAAAATTGCCATATTGGGTTAACAGAACGAAACCGTATTCCTGTCACTAATGGGTTAAAACAGTAAAAAGAACGATGAAAATCGCCAAAATAATTATTTTAAAAAAATCTAATCGAAAAATCGAAAATCGGGCTACGAGATGAGACAGTATATGTTTAATAGTACCTTTCCTCCAAATTTCGAAACTGTACGTGAATTTTTTATATGCTTTCGTCACTACGAATTGTTACCCAAACAACAACAGTCCGGAAAACTCAGTTTACGGATAATCGAAGTGTCTGACAATAATGAGATTGTTATATTATTAAATAATAAACAATACTGAACAGTAATTGATACATAATTATTGACATTTCTTAAAATATTAACTCCACGCGCATAATAGAGGGTCTGCGCATTGCCGTACAACTTTCAGCCAATGGGAAAACTCATCTACACACAGCAACCCATCTCCAAACGCCATCGTCGCACTCCTCTGAGTAACGCAGGGCTTCCAAAACCAGACGCGCCGCGATCGTCCTGACATTATTCGGGTTCGTAATCTGGCAATCAATCTATCGTATTGAATCTGGCAACCGGAGAGTCAAGGGTTGATATGTTTTATGGCGGGTTTAATGTCCCTCGTGTTCAAGTTAAATCTGTATTTTTAGTATATGGGATATTCCGCGGCGTGTTAAAACAATGTTTATTATTCTGAGATGCTCGTTTACAAAACAGTGTGTGTGTGTGTGTGTGTGTCATCGCCGAAAAGCGTTTGCTTTTGTGAGAAAAAATAAAAAAATTTCTCCCGTGACCTCGTGGTGAAATTTTACTTTCATAAAATGTGCCGAACCTGGATTTTTTATTAAGTCTATTTCTGCTCGGTAACGGATAACAATTATTAGCAGGTAAGGTTCATTTTTTTTATACTTTCATTGCTTTTAATTAGTGTAAAATTGTATGCTTCGATTTTGATAATATTTTGAATCCGTTAACACACATGTATTCTTGGTTAGGTTTAAACAAATTTTATTCTCGAAATCTTATTTTTGTATCGTCCTGTGTAAATTTTAAGGGTGTATTCGATAAAAAAAAATTTCTGCACTAAACGATACTTTCACGCTCATTTTTTAAGTGAATTTTGTTGATTAAGTTAATTTTCAGAGTTAAAATGACTTTCGAAATCGGTAATATTTTATGTGAAACTACATTCACATTTCAAAACATTTCCCTTTTTATAATATTTACTCAAATCAAAAATATGTTGAAACATCCTCCCCTTGAACTCCCCCAATTTGAACTTGAAAAAGTCGAACTGTGAGGAAATTTTTGATAAAAATAGGAAGGTTCCCATGAAAGTCCATATTAAAAAGGTCGCGGAGAATACCATAGCGCCATGTTCTATCATAGGCTTTCGCCATGTCAAAAAAAACTGACACCAAATGGTTGCGTTTAGATTTTCCAAATGGATTAAATTATCGATAGTAGACCTACCACGTTGAAACGAACTCTGAAAAGCAGCAAGGCAGTTATTACAATTTATGTTTGTATGGCAGTAACGCACACATTTAAAACATCGGAGAGGGTTTGGTATATATGGTCAGACTGGACAACTTAGATTGTCAGCTTTAATTTTTGTTGGCAATGCGGGACTATTGAAGGTTAGAATAATGTGTTTAGTGGGAATTATCTGCTCATTTTTACAGATGGTTATACAGCGTACATCTATAATATTTTGGTCTTTTAAATTTTCTAAAAGTTCATCTTTGGTGGAGTATAAAAGTTCAGGTTCAGATATTACACCGTGGCTCGTATTTAAAGTTTTATGAGTTTGTACAGCAACAGAAAAGGTGCCAATTGTAGAAAAGTTAGAGAGAAGTTGCGATTGTTTTGCTGTAGATCGTAGTTTTATGAGAGAGTGACCATCTCCCAAGTCAAACTGAAATATTTTAGCAATGAGAAAAGGTGAAGTTTTTTAAAGGAGCAATCAGAGTGGTATCAGTATGTTTGATGATAAAAAAGCGAGTGAAGGAGAAAGTCTGTACACTTTGTTGTGCTCCACTAGGGAAAGAAATAGAAGGAAATGAAGTTTTTCCATCCATATTAAAAAAAAATAGAATTCAGATCCCGGCATGGGTGCAAGTTTGAAAATATTTTGAATCACCCACCCCCGAGTGAACAAATACACACCATGCATGACTCACATTTTTTCCATGTGCGTTTGACGAAATTTGCTTTTTCCCATGATTTTTTGACAGAAATAAAGTCTGTTTAACAAACCTTTGACAAAAATTCACGATTTTTTCGCAATCTTTGAACAAAAAAATTGTGACTTTTTTGTGATCCTTTGTCAAAAATTCGCTACCTTTCACGATCCTTTGACAAAAAATCGCGTTTTCTGTGTAATTCTGACAAAAAAGAGTGTTTTTCCACTATCATTTGACGAAAATCGTATCTTTTTCGCGATTCTTTGAAAGAGACTGCGTCTTTTTTGCGATCCTTTGACAGGATTCGCGTTTATTTTGCTATTCTTTGACGAAAAATGAGTCTTTTTTTGCGATCTTTTGTCAGAGATAGTGCTTTTTTCACAAATATCACGTATTATCAGCAATATTTTGAAAAAAAATGTCTTTTTTTTTCATGATCTTTTCACAAAAAATGCCTTTTTCTCAATATTTTGACAAAAATCGCATTTTCTGTACAATTCTGACAGAAATAGCGTTTTTTCTAGGGTCATTTGAGGAAATTGGCATCTTTTCCATGATTCCCTGACAGAGGCTGTGTCATTTTTGCGATTCTTCGACGGAAACGACATTTTTCTTGAGATCCGTCAATAGAAATCACGTTTATACCGCAATTTTTTGACGAAAAACGTGTCATTTTTCGATACTTTGAATAAAATAGCGTTTTTTTCTGCAATCTTTTGACCAAAAAAAAAAAAAATGCCTTTTTCAGCGATCATTTGACAAAAATCACGTTTTATTCATAATCCTTTGATGAAAAATAGTGTCTTTTTCTGCGATATTTTGACAAAAAACACATCATTTTCGCAATCATTTTTCGTCATCAGAGATGTTTCCGTCCCACTTGTTCTTGGGAACTTTAAAAAGACGGAATTCCGTCCTGTGGACGGAAAACTTGCAACCATAGAACCTGGTCACATCACCCACTACCAAGCCCAACAAGGGGATGCACATTCGTACACCAGTGCTAACCAGGGCCCATACGGTCACAAGACAACCCTATGTCAGTCTCCAACCTTAACGAGATGACTAGTATTTGCTCGATCAGTTGATCCCTAAAGCCAGTGACAAAAGCCAGCTGACCAGCCGATTGATGCATACGGGACCAATATACACCTCCCGTCTACCTGAAGCAGAGGCCAAAGCAGTGTGTTGGTTTCCCTCAACTGCCAGGATTCCCCTTTCCAGGGACACGGGTCGCCACGCACGGCCAACACGTGGGTGGTTTATAATTCCCATGAGTCAATATACAGAATGACATCGGCTCATGTAGAATTGCCCTCACCTCCAAAAAGGAAACCACAATGAGAGTGAAACAAAAATAAAAGGAACAAAAGAGGAGTAGGAGTAAGAGGAAAAGGAAAAGAGAAAGATCACTCAGGTGCCCGGGGTTGTGGAGCCCAAGGATACCTAAAGACCCTGGAGGTGTCATACATAATGTATAACTATATTATCGTAAATAATTTATACTCAGATTCTGCAGATTTTTTGAAAAATAATTATCCAAAAGGTTGGTTGGTTGGTTGAATGGAGTTTTCTGGCGCAAGGTCCCCTGTGGGACATGCTGCGCCAAGAACATGGTAGGAATAAGACAAGGTTAAATTTTACAATAAAATGTAAAAAGTGAAAGTTGAAATAAAAATATGTTGTAGATATGAGTTAAGTTGATAAAGGCAAGGCGGTGATACATGAAATTAAAAACCAATCAAAACCTGACAAATATATTTAAAATTGTAAAAAAATAAAATGCTAAAACTAGTTAAAATTCTAAAACAGTAAGATAATGACACGATGACCAAATTGGAAAAGTACTACAGAAAACCTAAAATACAACTAAAACAAAGACCAATAAAAAAATTAATTTAACCAGGCACATACTCTTCAAAAATTGTGTTTTCGTCTGAATCCGAGCCACTGCCGTAAGACTCGGATTCCATAGCTTCTTGGACATAATGCTGCAGTTGCCTGGGATCTTTAAAATTTCTTTTGCATGGGCTGAGCGATGAATTTTGCAATCTTTTAACGACAGTCTTCCGCCGTGGGGTTGCTGGAGTTGGGGTTTTTATGGTATCTGATTGTTTTTTAAGCATATGTGATTTTTGTAATGTTTTTGATTTTGTAGCAGTTTGGATCCCAGCCTTGGTTCCTTCTTTCTGAACACCAGTTTTCACTATTTGACAAGAGTTGGGTCGGACCGTGTTGGACTTAGGCGATATTTTTGTACAGGTTCCAGCTTTGATATTAGTTTGGGGATCAGATGATTTTTTGGATGGAGAATTTAATTTCTGTTCTCTTTTTTCTAAACCAATTATTTTAACCGGTTCTGTGGATGGTAGCCAGCGTTCTAATTTAGGGGTTCCAGACAATTTAGTAGGGAGACAGACATCACGTGTTTCTTTAATTGGTGTGCTAGTTGATTGTGATTTAGTAGATCTATTAGGTGGATATGAGGAATCAGTTTGGGTGCTTACATGTCTAACAGATTTTGATTGGTTTTTAAGTAAGCTGGAGTAAGAAATTCCGACAGATGGGGTTCTGGTTTCTACAAGTTTGCGAGCTTCAGGATAAGACAAATTTTGAGTAATTTTAACTGTGATAATTTCTTTTTCTCGGTTCCAATTAGGACAAGTACGGGAATATGCAGTATGATCTCCCTTACAGTTTGCACAACGTTCGGTTTTTGTACAATCTTTATTGTCATGGCCCACTTCTGCACAACGTGCGCAGGTAAGAGATCCACGACATGTACCATTAGTATGGCCGTAACGTTGGCATTTAAAGCAACGGAGAGGGTTAGGAATGTAAGGTCTGACAGGACAATTCAGGTAAGCGGCTTTGATTCTAGTTGGTAAAGTAGGACTATTGAAAGTGAGAATGACATGCTTTGTAGGAAGGATTTGTCCATTCCGACGGATAGTGATACGACGTGCATCAAGGACATTTTGATCTGTGGGGAAAAGTTTTTCCCATCCATTTTTATTTTTATTATAATTTAAATATAGTTTTGTAAAGCCAAAATGGAACTTGCAATTCTTGCTTACTTTTTCCCCGCCGAATCGGCGTTTGTTTACGTTTTACAACGGCGCGGTTGAGTTGTTTCGTGTCGCGCTCAGTCACGGAGCGTATTCAGTAATTACTACTTGCGATCGCATTCGCCTGCATTAAAGTTTCTTTTAAGTTACAAATATTATTTAGATTTAATTAAGTAACAAAAGCATTTTTAAAGTAATTTTCATGTTTAAAGTAATTTTTCTAAATGTATTTAATGAATTTAATTGAATGATGAAAAAAAAAAATGTTTAATGTAAAATGTTAATTATCGTCTGACTTATGCAAATTGCATAGTCGCTTATGATTGGCTAGTAGGTTTTCGTTCCAATTTAAAGGGACAGTTTTCATGTTTTGGTGTGTGTGAAATGTGTAAGCAGTTCGAACGACGTTTTAAAAGATGGTTTTCGATTCAACACTCTATTTAAAGCCTTTTCCGATACGTTGAAGTTAATTTAACAATATTTTGAAGTGCAATTTTGAAGTCCGCGTTACTTACAAAAGATATGTTTAAAAGGTTAAGTTACTCTAAAATGAAGAGCAAGTTCCATTTGTGGCTCCTGTTATGAGTTTCATCTGTAAAGTAACAGAGTATGTTTTTCAAAGGTATCCTTATATCTTCAATAAACATAATGAAGAGCATTTGTGAGTCATCATTTATTGTAAGTATTTTGTATTTATTTTATTTACAAGAAGTTAAATTGATCTTGCCTAGTTATGGAAAATAACTTCAAAGTAAACATTTTCTCAACTACATTTTCTACAACTCTGCTAAATTTCTCTAGTAATAAGTAAGGGGCTCCATAACCCCGCACAGAGGTTATGGGCCCAGAAGCTCTTGCAACTGCGTAAAATTCATTATATATGTAAGAGAAAATAGTTTTGAAAATTTCTTGTTGAAAATATATATTATTGAAGTATCTGAATATGTAATTTATGTGTATGAATTCTAATATATATATTTATTGTTTGAAATTAAATGAATAATGGCCACTGCACCTGATACAGTAATATTAACTAAAGATAACTATCAAACATGGATAAGATTTATTAAATGTATATTGCAAACTGAAGGGTTATTTAGATGGGTAAAGAAAAGTGAATGGCCAGAATTTACTGATTTGAAACCTCTTGACAAATTTAAACTTAACCAATCAAAACAGAGAGCAGTAGGAATTCTTAAAACATATGTTAGTCCAGAAATTGCATTAACAATAGGGCATTTAGATGATCCCTCTGAAATTTGGGAAACTTTGAAATTAACCCTAGAAATTCCTGGTAGAGCATTAAAATCCTTTCATGTAAATGAATTTAGAAATTTAAAAATAAATCCGGACGAAGATATTCCATCATATATTGCTAGATTTGAAGAAGCATATCGCCGTGTAATTGATTCCGGAGAAGAAATTGCCGAAAAACACAGGTGTTATCAGTTAATAGAAAGTTTGCCAGAGAATTATGATTATTTAATTAGGGAATTAGACCGGCTTTCTGAAGATAAATTTAAATTTAATGATGTTAAAGATGAAATTTTAAAAGAATGTTCAAGACGAGATCTAAGAGAAAGATTGCGTAATGAAACCCTTATGGCTGATAGAAGCGCCCATATGTCAGGAAAAACTTCTCCCGAATCTCATTTTCAAAGTAGAAATAATTTAAAATGTGAAAACTGCGGGAAAAATGGTCATTTAGGTAGAAACTGTAGAAATCAAAAGATAAGTAAAAGGGTTCAAGAAGTAGATTTAGATTCATATGTTACTGAATTAAAGTATAAAAGTAATGATTCTTGCAAAATTTCCCCCCCTTGTTGGGAATGGACCTTGGATTCAGCGTCTACCTCCCATGTCTGTCAGAATAAGAATTTCTTTACTCATCTAAGAGAACCACCAGAGGGTGCAATAGTTAGAATGGGAACCACACCTCATAAGGTTAAAGGAATTGGTAAAGTTAGTTTTAAAATTAAAGAAAAAGATAAAATATCAATTGTAAATTTACATAATGTTTTGTATGTTCCAAACATACATAAAAATTTAATCTCTATGTCAAAAATGGATAAAGCTGGTCTTCATGCTACTATGGACCGTGGGTTTAAAGTGTTTGATAAGAATTGGAAATATTTATACACAGCTACTCTAAAAGAAAATTTTTATGTTTTAAAAGCGATTAGAAATTATGATGACACTGAAGTTAAACCTAATGTTAAAAATACATGTTTACAACCTTCTAGTAAACCTTCTTCTCTAAGCTCAGATAAAGTGAAAGTTTTTACACGTACTGAAACTTGTAACACTAATCCTAAAAGAGTTTATACTCAAAATAAAGCTAATTCACAAGAGTCAAATTGTCTTTACAATATTTCATATGCCAATGACCGTAATAATATAATGCTATGGCATGAAAGGCTGGGACATTGTAATGTTAACTTGATTAAGAAAATGTTTCGAGAAAACTTGGTTCAAGGCTGTAGTCCATTACAGGGGAAGGAATCTCCTTGTGAACCTTGTATTCTTGCCAAAAATACTAGGTCAACTCATCCTAGGTTACAAAACATTCGATCTAAAGAAATTTGTGAGTTGATTCATAGTGACATATGGGGGCCAGCCCCAGTCACTTCAAGGAACGGGCAACGTTACATACTTACTTTTATCGATGACTATAGCAGAAGAGCATTTTGCTATCCGCTACGCTCTAAAGATGAAGTTTTCATTAAATTAAAGCAATTTATAACCTTTGTAGAACGCCAAACTAATAAGAAAGTTAAAGCGATAAGGACGGATAACGGGTTAGAGTATTGCAATCAACAGGTCAAAGATATGCTAAATAAATTAGGAATTAAACATGAACGAATCACGATATACAGTCCGCAGATGAACGGAACAGCGGAACGTTACAATAGAGTATTGTTCGATGGAATGAGAACTGTTATGAAAGCAGCAGGTATGCCAGATAATTTATGGGTAGAAGCTGTTATGACCATAAACTACATACGAAACAGAATTTTTCATACTGGTATTGAAGCTATACCTTTTCAAAGATGGTATGGAACCAAACCATCCATTCGACACTTAAAGCATTATGGCTGTATCGCTTATGTACATCAACCAAAAGCGAAAAGGAACAAGTTCCAGTCTCGAGCGAAGAAAGGAATATTTGTAGGATATGGCTTAGGATCATGTGGTTATCGAATTTATTTTCCAAGAGAAAACACTATAGTAGAGTCAAAACATGTGACGTTTGATGAGGCCCAATTACATGGCTATCCTGAGCAGAAAGTAACACATCGTTCTTTTGTTGATTTTACAAGTGATGATGACTTCTTTACAGGTTCAGATAATCTACCCACAACTGACGAATCTGTTAAACAGTTACCCTCTACTTCAAAAACTTCCACTCAAGAAGACAATTTAATGGAACCAGGCTCTCTGGAAAAGTTGGAGGATGATGTATCATCTGAAGATGAAGTTCCAGAAATTTCAGAAGAAAAGGAAGAAGGAAAAGTCACATTTTATAGGTATCTTAAGACAAGAAGAAAGGGATAACTAAAGGTAAATTAGATGTTTATTTATTGTCTCCTACTGGTTCAACACTTAGGTCAATGCCTGAACTTTTAGAATATTGTAAAGCAAATAAAATTATTTTAGATGATACCTTGGCAAATTTTAGTTCAGCAAATACTTATGAAGGTCCCATTAAGTTAGAAAAAGAACCTGAAAGCGAATTGGCTGAAGAAGCACTATTAACTGAAATAATTATACCTCAAAGTCCTTTACAAGCAAAACAACTTCCAGAAGCACAGAAGTGGAAAGAGGCAATGGATCAAGAGATCCAAACTATGTTAGATAGAAACGTTTGGACACCTGTCCCAAAACTCAATCAAAAGGTGATTGGAACCAAATGGGTTTATACAGTAAAAGAAAATAGTGTGGGGAAAAGAGATATATTTAAAGCACGTCTAGTTGCACTAGGAAATAATCAAAGAGAAGGCTTGGATTACAACGACACATTCAGTCCTGTTGTGAATTTCACACTTATTCGTCTTTTCATAGCCCTTTTCATTAAAATTTTTAATTGGGTACATTGTCTACTTGATGTAAAGTGTGCTTATTTATATGGTGAAATTGATAAAGATATTTGCATAAAACAACCCCAAGATTACACTATTCCAGGGAAAGAACATTTTGTCTTAAAGTTAAAGAAGGCAATATACGGCCTTCATCAGGCCGGAAAATGTTGGTACAATGACTTGCATAATAAATTAATTTCAAATGGTTTTACTGAAGTTCCAGGGTTAACATGTGTCTATTCTTATAAAAGTCAAGCAATTGTGATAGTTTATGTGGATGATTTGCCAATCTTCGCTAAAAATGATGAAGTTTTAAAAGAAGTAGTAGAATTAATCAAATCAATTTATGAAGTTAGAAATTTAGGTCCTATCACAATGTTATTAGGCATAAACTTTAAAGTAGAAGATAATGAAGTTTTTAATATCAATTGCCAACATTATATAGAAAAGTGTTTAAAGAAATTTGATGTTCCTGATTGTACTAATGTTTTTCTTCCTTCTCCACCTGGGTATAATCCTGCTCCAGCTGCGGAAGAAGATGAATTTCCTGAGAATCTGCCTTACAGAAGTTTGCTTGGCTGTCTACAATATATTGCTCATCGATGCCGTCCCGATATTTCATGGCCAGTTGCTGCACTTTCACAATTTGCTGAAAAGCCAAATCTTTCGCATTACAGAGCACTTCTTCGAATCCTGATGTACCTATCTTCAACGAAATCTCATGGATTGAAACTTGCAAGGTCTGACTCTCCAATCCAGTTAGCTGTCTATGTGGATGCTTCTTGGGCAAGTAACACAACTGACCGAAAGTCATGGACTGGATACACCGCCTTCGTCAACAATATGCCAGTAACTTGGAGAGTTGCAAAACAAAGCTGTGTCGCCTTAAGCCCCATGGAAGCTGAATTCATCGCTGCAACAGAGGCTGTCAAAGACTTAAAATTTTTACAGATGTCTATTACTGAACTAGAAAAGTGTCTACAACTGAATGACATCATTATTCAACGTCCCCTTCTTTTCTGTGATAACACTGCGGCCATTTCTTTTATGAAGCACAAAACTGATACGATAAAGAACCGTTACATTGATTTGAAGTACAAATTTATCAGAGACTGGTACAGCCAAGGACTCTTCGATGTCAAACATGTCCTTTCCAAAGAAAACGTCGCTGATCTTTTGACAAAATCCTTAGTCAAAAACTCTTTTCAAATATTTCGTGATGCCTACTTATGGTGATGAACTTTGCCACCAACAGAGAAAAAAAAACTCTTCTTTTGATCCTGCATTTGCATAAACTGTTGCAAAGAACTATTTGCAGTGAAAAATCAAAATGAATGGGAAAGGGGGGCATTCTGTGGGGAAAAGTTTTTCCCATCCATTTTTATTTTTATTATAATTTAAATATAGTTTTGTAAAGCCAAAATGGAACTTGCAATTCTTGCTTACTTTTTCCCCGCTGAATCGGCGTTTGTTTACGTTTTACAACGGCGCGGTTGAGTTGTTTCGTGTCGCGCTCAGTCACGGAGCGTATTCAGTAATTACTACTTGCGATCGCATTCGCCTGTATTAAAGTTTCTTTTAAGTTACAAATATTATTTAGATTTAATTAAGTAACAAAAGCATTTTTAAAGTAATTTTCATGTTTAAAGTAATTTTTCTAAATGTATTTAATGAATTTAATTGAATGATGAAAAAAAAAAATGTTTAATGTAAAATGTTAATTATCGTCTGACTTATGCAAATTGCATAGTCGCTTATGATTGGCTAGTAGGTTTTCGTTCCAATTTAAAGGGACAGTTTTCATGTTTTGGTGTGTGTGAAATGTGTAAGCAGTTCGAACGACGTTTTAAAAGATGGTTTTCGATTCAACACTCTATTTAAAGCCTTTTCCGATACGTTGAAGTTAATTTAACAATATTTTGAAGTGCAATTTTGAAGTCCGCGTTACTTACAAAAGATATGTTTAAAAGGTTAAGTTACTCTAAAATGAAGAGCAAGTTCCATTTGTGGCTCCTGTTATGAGTTTCATCTGTAAAGTAACAGAGTATGTTTTTCAAAGGTATCCTTATATCTTCAATAAACATAATGAAGAGCATTTGTGAGTCATCATTTATTGTAAGTATTTTGTATTTATTTTATTTACAAGAAGTTAAATTGATCTTGCCTAGTTATGGAAAATAACTTCAAAGTAAACATTTTCTCAACTACATTTTCTACAACTCTGCTAAATTTCTCTAGTAATAAGTAAGGGGCTCCATAACCCCGCACATGATCTTTTAAATTTTCTAAGAGTTCATCTTTTGTAGAGAATAATAGGTCTGGTTCAGAGATGACACCTCGGCTTGTATTTAGAGATTTATGTGTTTGTACAGAAACGGAAAATGTGCCTATTGTAGAGCAATTAGTGAGAAACTGCGATTGTTTAGCTGTAGATACTTTTACTAGTAAATCTCCTGATTGTAATTTTTTGAGAGTGTGGCCATCCCCTAAGACAGACTGGAACGTTTTTGCAATGAGAAATGGCGATGTTTTTCCAAAGGAACTATCAGAGTGGCTATCAGTGCGTTTAATTATGAAATAGAGTGAAAGCAGAATTCTGTGACATTTGTCGCCCTCTACAAGAGAGAGAAGGAGGAAGTGAAGTATTTCCATCCATAGTAGATAAAATAAAATTCAGAGCCCAGCCGCACCACCCACTCCCGAGCCCTACAAGGGGATGCACATTCGTGCACCAGTGCTAACCAGGGCCCATACGGTCACAAGACAACCCTATGTCAGTCTCCACCCTTAACGAGATGACTAGTAGTTGCTCGATCACTTGATCCCTAAAGCCAGTGACAAAAGTCAGCTGACCAGCCGATTGATGCACGCGGGACCAATATGCACCTCCCGTCTACCTGAAGCAGAGGCCAAAGCAGTGTGTTGGTTTCCCTCAACTGCCAGGATCCCCTTTTCCAGGGACACGGGTCGCCACGCACGGCTAACACGTGGGTGATTTACAATTCTCCATGAGTCGATATACAGGATGATATCGGCCCATACAGAATTGCTCTCACCTCCGAAGAGGAAACCACAATGAGAGTGAAACAAAGATGAAAGGAAGACAAGAGGAGTAAGAGGAAACGGAAAAGAGAAAGATCACTCAGGCGCCCCGGGGTTGTGAAGCCCGTGAATACCTTAAGAAGGTATCCCCCTGGGGGGAATTATCCAAAAGGAAATAGTAAAAATAATATATGAGGAATTAAAGGTTGGTTGGTTGATTTGAGTTTTATGGCGCAAGGTCCTCATTAGGACATGCTGCGCCAAGACAAAGTCGAAAAAAAAAAAACAGATGTATAAATTAGTTCTCAGTACTAAGGAAAAAACAAAGTAAAAACAGTAATTATAAATCAAAGGCCATAGCTAAAAAACACTCAGTATAAATTAAAACTCTAAAAGTTGAGAGTAAAAGTTAAAATACAAACAGTGTAAAATATGACAGAAAATACTAGATAAAAACAGAGTTAGAATCAAGTATGTAATGCATTGATACATGTAATTAAAATATAACTGGTTAAAAGTCAATAAGGGTAAAATAGAAAATTTAGATAAGACGTAACAAGTTGAAAACAGTACTGTCAGAACGTGAAATTAAAAACAATTAAAACCAGTCAAAGACATTTAAAAATGTAAAAAGTTAAAGTTCCAAAAATAGTTAAAATTCTAAAGTAATTAACAACAATATAAAAAGAAACACAAAGGTCAAATACAACAGAAAATTTAAACATAAAACCAATAGCCAATAAAACACAAAAGTTCAACCAGGCACATATTCCTCAAACACTTTGTTTTCCTCGGAGTCCGAGCCACTGCCGTAAGCTTCGGACTCCATAGCTTCTTGAACATAATGCTGGAGTTGCCTGGGATATTTGAAATTCCTCATGCATGGGCTTAGCGATGAGCTTTTCTTTCTTTTAACAACAGTCTGCCACTTGGGAGATGCTAGAGATGGGGTTTTCTTGGTATCTGTTTGTTTTTTAAGCATATTTGATTTCTGTGGTGTTTTTGAGATTGTAACAGTTTTGGTCCCAGTCTTGGTCCTTTCTTTTTGAATGGAAGGTTTCACAATTTGACTAGAGTTGGGTTTTTTCATGTTTAGAGCAGATGAACTTGGGGCATTTTTTGGAGAAGTAGCAGGAGAATTGGATGATCCACTAGATAGAGATTTCTGTCGATGTTTTTCTAGATCAATTATTTTTACAGGTTCTTTGGATGGTTGCCAGCGTTCTAATAGTGGTTTTACAAGACATTTAGTAGGGAGACAGATATCATGGCTTTCTTTAATTGGTGTGCTAGTTGATTGTGTTTTAGTAGATTTATTCGGTAGATATGTGGAATCAGTTTGAGTACTTATATGTCTTACTGTTGTTGATTGTTGCTTGAGTATACTGGAGTAGGAAATTCCAACGGATGGGGTTCTAGATTCAACAGCTTTACGTGCATCGGGATAAGATAAATTTTGAGTAATTTTGAGAGCAAGAATTTCTTTTTCCCGATTCCAGTTAGGACAAGTGCGAGAATAAGACGTGTGATCACCCTTACAATTTGCGCAGCGTTCGGGTTTTTCACACGATTTATTATCATGGCCGACTTCTGCACAACGTGCGCAGGTAACAGATCCACGACATTGCCCATTGGTATTGGTATGGCCATAACGCTGGCATTTAAAACATCGGAGAGGGTTTGGTATATATGGTCGGACTGGGCAGCTTAGATAGCCTGCTTTAATTTTTGTTGGCAATGTGGGGCTATTGAAGGTTAGGATAATGTGTTTAGTGAGAATTATCTGCTCATTTCTACGGATGGTGATACGGCGTACATCTATGATATTTTGGTGTTTTAAATTTTCCAGAAGTTCATCTTCGGTGGAGTATAAAAGGTCAGGTTCAGATATTACACCGCGGCTCGTATTTAAAGTTTTATGAATTTGTACAGCAGCAGAAAAGGTGCCAATTGTAGTGCAGTCAGAGAGAAGTTGAGATTGTTTTGCTGTAGAAACTTCAACTAGCAGATCGCCAGATTGTAGTTTTTTGAGAGAATGACCATCTCCCAAGACAGACTGAAATGTTTTAGCAATGAGAAAAGGTGAGGTTTTTTTAAAGGAGTTTTCAAAGTGGCTA
This sequence comes from Maratus speculifer, assembly GCA_964019185.1. NCBI lineage: Eukaryota > Metazoa > Arthropoda > Arachnida > Araneae > Salticidae > Maratus > Maratus speculifer. The sequence continues at coordinate 256,382,816 of OZ025301.1, forward strand.
TCAGTACGTTTGACGATAAAAAAGCGAGTGAAGCAGGAAGTCTGTACACTTTGTTGCTCTCCACTAGGGAGAGAAATAGAAGGAAAAGTTTTTCCATCCATGTTAAAGAAAAATAAAATTCAGACCCCGGCCGCACCACCCACTACCGAGCCCAACAAGGGGATGCACATTTGTGCACCAGTGCTAACCAGGGCCCATACGGTCACAAAACAAACCTATGTCAGTCTCCACCCTTAACGAGATGACTAGTATTTGCTCGATCACTTGATCCCTAAAGCCAGTGACAAAAGTCAGCTGACAAGCCGATTGATGCATACGGGACCAATATGCACCTCCCGTCTACCTGAAGCAGAGGGAAAGCAGTGTGTTGGTTTCCCTCAACTGCCAGGATCCCCCTTTCCAGGAACACAGGTCACCACGCACGACCAACACGTGGGTGGTTTACAATTCTCCATGAGTCGATATACAGGATGTATCGGCCCATGCAGAATTGCCCTCACCTCCGAAGAGGAAACCACAATGAGAGTGAAACAAAGAGGAAAGGAAGATAAGAGGAGTAAGAGGAAAACGAAAGGAGAAAGATCACTCGGGTGCCCCGGGGTTGTGAAGCCCGTGAATACCTAAAGAAGGTATCCCCCTGGGGGGGAGGAATTAAAGGATAGAGAAATAGTTTTAGATTATAAATGCCCTAATGGTCATGGCTATGACTATATTTTTAAATGAATACTATATGCGTCAACTAAGATTTATGTTTAAAAAAATTTTTGTAACACAGAAAATGACAATCTTGTAAAAATGAAAAATGATTTTAAAAAAAATTTGTAAATGTAATTTACAAACTGAAAGATTAAGTTATGTGTACTTATATGTACACAGTGGCGTAGCTAAGGGGGGGCAAGGGGGGCGTCCGCCCCGGGCGCCGAGGCCTAGGGGCACCAAATTGAGAGAAATTGTTATATCTATATTGGGGTGGGGACGCAAAATTTCTTGCTGGCCCCGGGCGCCAAAAAACATAGCTACGCCACTGTATGTAAAACAAAGATTATAAAATCAATAACTTGTTCTTTGTCATTTTTTAATACTTAAAAACTTTACATTTTCAGCTGAAGGATTACTATTTAAATAATTGTTTTGTACATTAACTTTGTGCTACTGGAAACATGTGTTATAATGTCATCAAGTACTGTGAATTTTTTTTCCCGATTATCCATTTGCGTCATGCGAAGATATTGTTCATCAGTACTTAAAGCAATGTTTGAGGAGAATCCAGTTGCCAATCAAATGCAGCTTAGTGACAGGAAAGTATCTTATGTCTTGTCGCATGGACTTGGGCCATATTTTCAGGAGGAAATCATTAATGAGCTTAAAATGTCATCAAATTATTTCAATGTGGCATTTGATGAAACCTCAACATTCCAAATTGAAAAACAATTGGATGTTTACATAAGATTTTGGAGTGAAAAGAATAGTAAAATTGTGAATGCATACATAAATTCAGTATTCCTCGGGTATGCTGATACTGAGAAAATTTGCACCAGTTTAATGAACACATTAAATGAGGTTAAATTACCAGTAAGCAAAGTATTAATGTTGAGTATGGATGGATCCAATGTCAATCAATCTGTGCAAAAAAAAAAAAAAAAATTAATGAAAGCCTTTTACTGGAAAATTCTCCAGAACGTGTTGATTTTGGAACTTGAACCTTACATAAAGTACATAACTCTTTTTCAAAGTCAATATCTTCTTTATCTCTCAACATAGGCCAACTAGCCAGAGACACTTTTGGTTTTTCTTTAAGTTGAGTGCAGCTAGGAATGAGGATTTAAATGAAATTCAAAAGCTGTTAGAGTGGGAGCAGAAATTTGCATTAAGGCATATGAATTCCAGATGGCTCCCATTAGGACCCGTTGTTGACAGAATCATTATGGTGTATCCCTCTCTGTAAGAGTATTTTTTTAAATTTTTGCCCCAACAAAAAAAAAATATTGTCTTTGCAGCAGAATTCAAGATATTGCAGGATTGCTTCAGCATTGAAAGATCAATCTACACTCGCATAACTGGAATTTGTATCAGATTTAATTCCAACTTTACAAGCTTATTTAGCTTTATTTCAAAATGAGGATCCTGACATCCATCTTTTATATAACAAAATGAATGAACTGCTCCCAAAAGTTATGCAAAGTTGGACAGCAAAAAACATCATACGGTCTGATTTCTGTCATCTTCAGTTCTGAAAATAAATGGAATTTAGACGACCTTGATGGTTATCAATTTTACTGGTTTCACCTGAGAAAAGACCCCAAGAATTGTTTTAGCAGGTAACAAGGCGAAGGATCCATAATGACCTAGAAAGGGTTTTCTTTCAATGGCCAAACATTTCTAGAATTTACGGACAGAAAAATGAAATCAGAGGATTATAGGATATTTTACGTACCAATTGACTGCCAATTATGGATTTTCTAGCAGGACCAGACCGGCATACTGACTTGACCGGGGCATCCATCCATATAAATCCATATCTCCACCACAACGAATACATGGTTTAAGAAAAGGAATATCACACTGTTAGACTGACCAGCACTTAATCCAGATTTTAAACCCATGAAGAACATATGGGGGATTTTATTTCATAAAATATGTGAAAACAGAAAGCAATATACATGTGTAAATGACTTAAAAACAGCAATAGACAAAGCCTGGTGTAAAATATTTCCTTCTGTAATGCAATGCTTAGTTAGATCTATGCAACAACTTATATTTGATATTATAAAGTGCCGTGGCAGTACAATTTAATAGTAAATTTAAGTTTTTAGTTACATTTATAAATGTAAAACCCCAAAAAAATTACAATTGTCTATACTTTTGGGACAACACATAATGTAATTTAATGTATATTTTATAATTTCAAACTTTTGATCACAATTTATATACGTATAACAGAAAAACTGCTTTTATTTATTACCTATATCGCGAATTTTAATTGTACCTTATTACTTTTTATGTTAATGTAAATTTTATTGATTTCTAAACTTTTGGGACTGGATGTATATACGTCGTCTTTTCCTCTACCTTTTTCAGATTTTGAAAATACTTTTAGTATTGCTGATGAAAGAAACTAGTTTGCATGCTGAATTCACGGCATGGTGTTTTGAATTGGCATTTAGCCAGGGTAAATAAAGCTTAATCTATGGATAATCTATAATTCATTTTAAAAGGTTTAAATTAAATATTGACGAAATCCATCAAAGAGGAACATAAGCAAAATATTTTTTTACGATTTTAACTGGATCACAGTTGCTATTAAACGTTTCGGACCATGCAGCAATCCTATTTCATAAAATGTTCCTGGAAATGCAATATTAAGAAATATGCAAAGAGTTAGAAATAAGCATGCTTCTGGTGTTAAAAAATAATTTTTTGTGAATACTTTTGCTAAAGATCAAAAATCAAACCAATCTTTTGATCATAATATTTGCGATTTTATTAATTTTAAAAGAAATTTTTGAATGGATCATGGCAAGTTATTTCAAATGCAAATTTTTAAATATATTACAAATTTTAAACAATAGGTTGAGCATAATAAAAATTTAAATTCGCAACAAGAATTTGTAAAAGCTATTAAATTACCATTTACAATATTGGATGTATAGTGAGAAACTATGAATAAATTAAAAGAATCGAAATTCAATGAAAACCAGGACTTCTCAGCAAACTAACAATGAGGGAAAAAGGGAGTGTTCTTAAAAAAGCTTTAAAAAATCCTGTGCGTTCGGTTCAAAAATTTGCTGGAGACCTTGCGACATCTTCTCGCATCAGAGTAATACCTCAAACAATAAAAAATATTCTTCTCAATGCAGATTTAAAAGGAAGAATCTCAAGGGAAAATCCATTCATCAGCTAAACAAATAGGCGAAAATGCATAGTATTCGCTTTCGCATACAGAAGTAAATCATTGGATTTTTGGAAAACAGTAATTTTTTCTGATGAGGAAAAATTCGGAATTTTCTTACTATCAAGCATTCGAAAAAATTGCCGTAAAAATAAAACTGTTCTAGATCTAAAACGTATACTTCAAACTATCAAGCATGTTGGGGGGGAATATTATACTTTTGGGGTGTATAGCTTCTAATGGAGCAGGACATTTAAAATTTTTTGACAATGGAAGGACAGGTTTAACATACATTGATGTGTCGCGCCATAATTTAATAAACTGTGCCAAGAAATTATGCATAGAGGAAGCTTTTCACTTTCTGCACGATAATGACCAAAGCATACTGCTGTGATCACCAGCACATGCTTACGACAATACTCGAAGACGACTGGTAACTCCTCTAAAATCTCTAGACTTGAATCCAGTAGAAAATTTGCAGATGCTATTGGATGCAAAAATCCGAAAAAAAAAAAAATATGTATTAGTAAAAAACAGTTTTAAAGAAGCTCTTATTGTGTCATGGAATAACATTAACCAGACCACTACAAAAAAGTTGGTGGAATCTATGTCACACCATCTAGAAGTAGTCATAAACGCTAAATGAATTCACACAAAATATTAATTTGTATCATTTTACTAAATTTTCATTAATTATATTACATTAAGATAGTGTACAAATACTTTTTTTGCATTATATTTTTGTATACTTGTTTATTATAATGTAAAAAATCGATTCGTTTAATTTTGTTTCTGCTTCTATAATATTATAATGCATTAAATTAATGTATTACAGTATTTTTTGCTTAAATCTTTTGTTTAATTTCATTATAATTTAAAAAAATGAAGTGTACAAATACTTTTTTTGCCAATTGTATGTACAACATCGCTCTTTCAATTGCGATCAATTCTGCTGTAAAAACCGAAATAAAAGACTTAAGCCTATAGTTGAAACTAGTATTTTCAATAAAAAACCCACAGCCAACAGTACTCCCATTCCTTGAACCATCTGTATAAACATCAGTATAATTTGGTAAATCGCACGATGAGCAGCAAATAATTGCTGAAGAACAGATGGAGCAGAGTTATTTTTGTTGTATCCTTTGAAAGGGTGGAGTGTAGTAATGCTAGGAGGGTTCCAAGGAGGGAAATTATGTGCACGGCAAGAGCTCACCTCCATATTATTCAAAGGGCTATTGTCAATAAGGTTTCTTATTCTAAGACCAAAAGATGGGATGCAGGATGGGCGATGCTGATAAAGCATATCATTGTCTGTATTTAAGATGTAGTTATGAAGTGGATGCCCATGATGTGAAAGGATATGATAATAAAGGTTTAATGAGAATTTATCATGAGTATGGTACAGCGATGGTTCATTACAGTCAACATACAAGCTCAAAACTGGAGAAGTTCGAAATGCACCAGAGCAGACACGAAGTGCGCTATGGTGCACTGTGTCAAGTTTCTTGAGAGCTGACTTACTAGCAGAACCATAGACCTGGCAGGCATAGTCAATTTTTGAGCGAATCACAGCACGATAAATCTTGAGAAGTGAGGTACGGTCTGCTCCCCAAGAGGTATTTGAATGTACTTTAAGTAAATTAAGCGATTTTTCACATCTTGTCCGTAATTGTAAAATATGTGGTAAAAAGGTTAGTTTTTTGTCAAAAATCAGCCCTAGATATCGAACGTTGTCCACAACAGGAATTTGGGTTAAATTGATGAAAATTTCAGGATCAGGATGCAGATCTTTACGTCTACAGAAATGCACACAGTAAGTTTTGTCATGAGATATAAGAAAACCATTTTTATTAGTCCAAGCCAGTATGCGATTGATAGCAATTTGCAATTGTCTTTCAATAAAACGTATATCCTGTCCCATACACATAATACGAAAGTCGTCAACGTATAGGTCACCCATTACAGATGGTGGTAGTTGATTCAGAATATTATTTATTTTAATAGCAAAGAGGGTGACACTCAGGACACTACCCTGGGGTACACCCTCTTCTTGTACATAAAAACTAGAAAGAATTCCCCCAATACGAACTTGGAACATTCACATTGCAAGGAAGTTTTTGATAAAAATAGGAAGGTTCCCACGCAAGTTCAAGTTAAAAAGGTCACGGAGTATTCCATAACGCCAAATTCTGTCATAGGCTTTCGCCATGTCAAAAAATACTGAGACCAAATGACTGCGTTTAAGAAAAGCTGTTCTAATGTAGTGTTCAAGATGGATTAAATTATTGATAGTAGATCTACCACGTCGGAAACCACTTTGAAAAGCGGCAAGGCAGTTGTTTGTTTCTAAAACATGAATGAGGCGGCAATTGTACATCTTTTCAAAAAGTTTGCAAACACAGCTAGATAGGGCAATAGGCCTGTAATTATTAGGATCAGTAGCATCTTTTTCAGGTTTAGGAAAAGGAATAACAATGGCTCTGCACCAAGCATTAGGGAAAATGTGTTCTGTCCATATTCTGTTAAAAAAAGAAAGCAGATTATTAACCACTTAACCGGCGACGGGTATGGGGAAACAGTGCTTTAACCCCCGACTTATCTCGGGGCAGCCGTTGAAGTGGTTAAGAGAAAGTGGAGAGAGGTGCTTGAGCATGACGTAAGTGATGCCATCATGTCCAGGAACAGATAAACGACTGTCATGCAAGCATTTTAAAAGTTCTGATAAAATAAACGGTTTGTTATATGAAAATGAATTATGACTATTAAAATTAATACTGGTCTTTTCAGTTTGTCTTTTATAAGATAAAAAAGGTTCAGGATATGAATCTGAATTTCAAATAGAAGCTAGGGTATTCCCTATTGTCTCAGGTATGTTTTTGGTAGAAGTGATGGTTTGACCGTTCAGTTTTAAAATTGAAATATGGCTTTCAGAATACAGACCCATGCAGTTTTTCACCCTTTTCCAAAGCTCTTCACTGGATGTGTTAGAGTTTATGCTTGAAACATACTTAATCCAGGATTCATGCTGGCTTTTGCGTCTTATTCGTCTAGCCTCTGCCTTTGCTTTTTTAAATGCTATATAATTAGTGTTGTTGGGGTACCTTCGAAATATACCCCAAGCTTTTTGTTGTTTTTTCTTTGCTAATTGGCAATCACTATTCCACCAAGATTTTCTGTTTTTATGAACATGTGAAGTTTTAGGGATGCTAGTATCAGCAGCATTGATAATACAATGAGTTATATTATCAAGTGCTTTGTCAATGTCACCCTCAATCACGTTATTTGTGATGTTCGCAAGTGCTGTGAAAGTTGGCCAGTTGGCTCTGTCATATACATACCTTTTAGTATAATTATTGGAATCCGCACTTGGAGTAGTCAATGAAATAAATGTTGGAAAATGATCACTGCCCTGTAGATCATTTGAGATCCAAAAGTTCCAAAATGGATAGATTGACGGGGAGCATATAGTAAGATCAATTGCATGAAATGTGCGTGTAGGTTCATGGAAGTAGGCATAAGCCATTGTCAGAAATTAATTTTTCTATTATTTCTCCATGTTGATTGTTATCAGAACTGCCCAGAGTAGGTTATGAGCATTAAAATCTCCAGTGATGATAAATGGAGTGGGGAGTTGGAGAATGAGATTATCTAAATGTGCTGACTGAATGGACTGGTTTGGTGGTAAGTAAATTGTACAGATAGTAATAAGTCGGTTTATATGGCACGGACAGCAACAGCTTGTAAATTAGTATTTAAACTAATAAGCGAATGAGGTAGCGTGCGAGAAATGAAGAGAGCCACTCCTCCAGTGGCCCTATCACTACCAGTGAAGTCTTTCCTGTAAGTAGCGTAATTGCGCAATTTTGCTTTGTCATTTGGTTTTAGATGGATTTCCTGTAGAGCTAAGCAGAGGGGTTGATGGTCAGAGAGAATGTCCCGGATTTTGTCATGTTTATTAATATAACCACGGCAGTTCCATGAGATGATATTATTCATGATTAGGAGAGTTAGGTTTGTGTATTTAAATCAGGCACAAATTCATCAAATACAATATTTTCATCAACATCCGAGTCATTGCTATAGGGCTCGGATTCCATTTCCTCATCCATGTAATGCTGTAACTGCTTTGGATCTTTAATATTTTTTATAACTGAACTGATGCCAGAATTTCTCTTCCCCCTCCCCACAGTCTTCCATTGTAGAGAGGCTGGAGTTGAGGTTTTTTTAGTTGTTTGTATAGGGGTTTTTTTAAGATTCTGTTTTCTGGGGATATCAGGTTTCTGTGCTATTTTCGTATTCGTGGCAGCTTTAGTCTTAGTTTGGGGTTGAGATGACTTATTGGGTAGAGCTGTCAATTTCTGTTGTTTCTTCTCTAAGTCAACTATTTTTACTGGTTCAGATGATAGGGTGTTTGTCGATTGTGTTACGGCAGATTTACCTTGTGGATATGAGACATCAGTTTGTGTAGACGTGTGTCTTGCGGCTGTTGATTATTTCTTCAGTAAGCTGGAGCAGGTAATTCCGACAGATGGGGTTCTATTTTCAACTAGTTCACGGGCATCAGGATAAGACAAATTCTGAGTAATTTTTATAGTAACTATTTCTTTTTCACGGTTCCAGTTAGGGCACATGCGGGAATATGCTGTATGATTTCCTTTACAGTTAATGCAGCATTCGGATTTTTCACATGAGGTATTGTCATGGCCGACCTCTGCACAACGTGCACAGGTGAGAGATCCACGACAGTTTGTTTTAGTATGACAGTAATGCTGACATTTAAAACAGCGGGTGGGATTTGGTATATAGGGTCTGACTTTACAGTTCAGATATCTTGCTTTAATTCTAGGTGGTAAAGTAGTGGTCTTTTGGTCTTTTAAATTTTCTAAAAGTTCATCTTTGGTTGAGTATAAAAGATCAGGTTCTGATATTACTCCGCAGCTTGTATTTAAAGTTGTATGTACTTCTACGGAAACAGAAAAAGTGCCTATTTTAGGGCAATTAGAGAGATATTGTGATTGTTTGGTTGTAGAAACCTCAACCAGCAAATCGCCAGATTGTAATTTTTTGAGAGAATGACCATCTCCCAAGACAGACTGAAAGTTTTTAGAGATAAGAAATGGTGAAGTTTTTTTAAAGGAGCAATCAGAGTGACTATCAGTATGTTTAACAATAAAAAAGCGAGTAAAAAAGAAGACAGTGCAGTTTGTTTCTTTCCACTAGGGAGAGAAGTAGAAGGAATAGAAGTGATTCCATCCATATATAGAAATAATAAGATTCAGACCCCGGCCGCACCACCCTCTCCCGAGCCCTACAAGGGGATGCATATTCGTGCACCAGTGCTAACCAGGGCCCATACGGTCACAAGACAACCCTATGTCAGTCTCCACCCTTAACGAGATGACTAGTAGTTGCTCGATCACTTGATCCCTAGAGCCAGTGACGAAAGTCAGCTGACCAGCCGATTGATGCATATGGGACCAAATGCACCTCCCGTCTACCTGAAGCAGAGGCCAAAGCAGTGTGTTGGTTTCCTTCAACTGCCAGGATCCCCCTTTCCAGGGACACGGGTCGCCATGCACGGCCAACACGTGGGTGGTTTACAATTCTCCATGAGTCGATATGCAGGATGACATCGGCTCATACAGAATTGCCCTCACCTCTGAAGAGGAAACCACAATGAGAGTGAAACAAAGATGAAAGGAAGATAAGAGGATTAAGAGGAAAAGGAAAGAAGGAAGATCACTCAGGTGCCCCGGGGTTGTGAAGCCCGTGAATACTTGAAGAAGGTATCCCCCTGGGAGTTGATCCTGATGAGAATTAGTAATGTACCTTTATGACCAGCAAATTCCATTGAATAATTTAGGAAAAACACATTTCATCTTTATAATGAATATTTAACTATACATTACTGATTATTAATTTTACCTTTGCTTTTAGTTTTGTTTGTTTTACTTTTGCTTAAATTACCTTTGCTTTTAGTATTTTAATCTAAATCTAATAGTAATTATCTAAATTTTTATTATTTTAGTTTATTACTTATTTTAATAGTTTAGTATATTGTAAACATTCATTATACTTTTGATTTCATTATTAATTACATTCAAATTACTTTAAAAAATATATAAAAGCAATGACCAGAAATCCACAAAATTCTAAAATCCACACGACCTCTCATCCCAAGCTGTGCAGATTTGAGGGAGTCTACTGTATTTCATTTTAATAGACCATAGGACATCGTCGCTTATCGTTCACGCTCGTTTACCAAGCACGGGGAGTAAGTGAACTTTTGTATATGAAGAAATTGGACAGAAATTAACACAAAAACACATTGATCACCAAAAATAACTTGCATATTATTTTTTAATATCCTTTGAAATGTAGAACTATATTTCTGCTTATTCCAAAATCTTCATAAAAGTTTCGGCGCTAAATGTTGCTGCGATACTACAACTTTAAATTTAAGTAAGACTATATCTATACATTTCATTTAAAAATAATTAGTTTTACATTTATTTTATGTTGAATAAAATAATTTTAAGTTCAACAAAGTGAAGGTTTTGATATAAAAAAAAAAAAAAAATATTGTATTATTCCGTGTGACGTCATGTATATGCTCGCTCCGTATCCGCAGTGTTTACATTTTCCTGATTTGCTCTTGTTTACTTTCTGATTCAATATTTTTCGAATCATAATCTTACTGAAAGCTTCGTTTTTATAAAAACACAGTTATGTCTTCGGAATGTTGTATTCATATTGTTGATGACGAAAACGACAAACTGTTGTTGATTTCCTTTAAAAGTCAGCAGAAGATAAAATATTGCATCGAACAGTGGGGGCTTTTCGATGGCAATCGCCGATAAATTGAATGAATTGTACAATTTTAAAAATGCGGATGAAATAACTGTTTTAAAAGGTGAATATGCTTATCATAGAAATGCTATATGCGATTTACAGACACCACTAGAATTGAAAAAGCCAAAAAACGCTTTCAAAAGTCATCTTCGTCTGCTACAAGGCCCCCTTATCATAATATCAAAGCCTCGCATTCAGGAGAAAATCCATTGTTGAAATTGTCCCTATAATTGCCAACTTATTATATGACTTTGTCTCGTAAGTAACGCCATCTGGTGCATACTACTACTAATAATCCCATAGGAAATAATGGAAAACATTTCAGTTTCTAACATTAGATGGCGCTACCAACGTGAAAATCATGCAGTTCAGCGCCCCCTGTACTGCGGTCAAAGGAAACTTGGCGAATGACAAGTTAGCCTTGGTCTGCTATAGTTTCGGAATCTCACGGAAAATATTCTCGGAATTCAGTGTCCTGTGTATGAAATGCAGGCAGTACTGGAATATTCTCGGACATTTGTATCATTTGCAGAAAAGAACAATATATAATTGAGAAGCATTCTTCGAAAAGAAAAAAAGAAAAACTTTCAAAGTGCCAAACATTTAATGCCAGTAAAGCTTTACTCGATAGTGCTGTGAGAAAGAATGATGAAATCATTTTATGCCAAATACGTGGAATTGATTGCATTGCAAAGGAAGTAAAGTATCACAATAGTTGCTACAAAGCTTAAACTAAATTATCGGATTTTATCCAAACCAATAAGGAAATTCAACCTCATGCTGTAGCATATTCAACATTTTGTGACAACATTGTTCTGAAAAGAATTATAAACAATTCTGGAATACTTCCGATGAATAAAGTGACTAAGCTATACAAGAAAACAGTGCAAAACTTGGATCCCTCTAATACAGTAGACTCCCTCAAATCCGCAAACCAGAAATCCGCAACTCTCTAAAATCCGCACATATTTTATGGATGTAAACAAACTTTCAGTTCGGATATTGGGACAAAATTTGATTTTTTTAGTTTTGTATCAATACCATATATATTTTTTTATTTGTAATTTGTTAATAATACTCTATTCATGTTTTTTTTCATGAAGGAAGAATAAATATTTTTGGAAAAAATTCAAGATATTGCTGATATTACTGGTAATCACAATCTTCTTACCAAATATATTTATGCAGTAATCAAGATTTTTTGGTTATTAAGCCTGTCTAAACTTGAAAAAAAATATCCTTATTTTATGATTTTGATGTGAATTAGTAATGTATTTTTTGAGGCAAGTTTTGTTGAATAATTTTGGAAAAATATATTTAATCTTTATAATGAATCATACACTATTGATTATTAACTTGACCTTTGCTATTAGTACTTTAATCATTTTAAAAATTATCTAAATTTTTATTATTTTAGTTTATTACTTATTTTAATATTTTATTATATTGTAAGTATTCATTATAGTTCTGATTGCACTATTAAGTGCACTCAAATTACTGTTTAAACAATGTAAACAAAGCAATGACCAGAAATCCGCAAAATTCTAAAATCTGCACAACCTCTGGTCCCAAGCTGTGCGGATTTGAGGGAGTCTACTGTATATTACTTAATGTAAGCAATCGCCAACTAAAAAGATGGTTGTTGCGAGACTATCCAGAGCTAATATTTGTAAAGCCACGGCAGCGAAATATGTCAGAACTTGTTACAGTAGAACCCCGATTCATCGTTTTTCAAGGGGTGCGTGGAAAAAAACGATGGATGCGGGAAAACGATGAATGCAGGTTAACGTCAAAACACAAAAAAAAAATGTTTATACATTACTAATACATTCAATGTATACAGTATACTAATAAATACTAATTTGTTATTTACCAAACTGTAAAAGAAATAAATCGACGTTAAAATTGATATTTATTTAAAAACATCAGTAATTTTATGTTGGGATTTTCGTTCATTTTTTAAATTAAACAACAAATTTTACATGGTAGACTAGAGGGAATTTCTTATATTCTTGAAACATCGAGGTCTAGCATATTTACCAATAACGAGGGAACTCGTTTATCAGAACAATCCTTATTTCTGCATAGTAGTACTGTAACACTTTCTTTCAAATGTTTATCCCTATGACAAGACTTTACTTTGAATGCTAACGTTCTGTCTGGCAAACATTTATAAAACAGGCCTGTTTCGTCTGCATTGTAGATATCACAATCCTTGTATCCTTTTAGTAACTTTGAAAGTTTTTTCAACGACATTTCTATTTCATCAGTGTTTACTACTGCTACACTTTCACCGCATAATTTCCTGGATACCAAACCATCGCAAATTTTAAAACGTGAAATCCACCCATTTGATGCAGGAAAATTATCCATGCCATATGAGGCTGCTATTTCAAGAGCTTTCTCTCGAAGAATATTCACATCCACAGGAATATTTGATGCCCGAGCCTGTTAGTTTCAAGCGAAGAGAATTCTTTCCAATTCATTGTAAGTAGACATTTTGCTTGTTTTTCTCTTTTTTGCAGAAATTCCATACTTAACAGCCTACTCTCTAATTTCTTGCTTTTTCGAAATTATCGAATTGTGGGTTCAAGACTGTATACCTAAACATTTAGTGATGCTATTGTTTTTCTCAAATGGATTCTTTTCCACTTCATCTATGATGTGAAGTCTTTCTTCTAAGGTTCGGATTTGTTTTGCCATACTTAAAATTCACAGAACGCATAAAATTTAGAGCAGAATGTATTAAATTAAAATCTCACATTCTTGAAATTAAACATCTGCATTGCGCACAACAGATTACCCAAGAATGTGGCAGCCGGCTAAAAAATCCATCCATCCACCCCCTCACGTAAAATAGAATAACCCTTTCTCCAAACAAGAACATCTGTTCCTTATTACGTACATACATGTCATAATATCAGCGCTAAACCTTGTTCCCGGCCACCTATCTTTAAAAAAGCCACAAATGAAACATTTTAAGATAAAAGAAATAATTTCAGTTTGTACTATGTCGTATGAATGCGATTGACATTCAATTTCATTTCGAAGAGGGGAGAAATTTTACAACGATGAATGCGGGAAAATGATTTTTTAAAGAACGATGCATGCGGGTTTCGTTAACATTATTTAAATATAAGTTGTGCAGGGAGCGTAGAAATAAAACGATCAATGCGGGAAAACGATGGATGCGGGAACGATAGATCGGGGTTTTACTGTATGTGTATGTCTGCTGATAATGGAGTGACTATTATAAATTATGAAAATTTTTGTGCAAATTCTTCATCAGAAAGTGATGATTTTGACACCATAAGCTCACAGCTTTTACCCAATAAATTTGATGACAATATTAAACAAATGTTGTATAGATCTGCATTCTTCCTATGTGGAAAATTAAATGAGTCCCCTTCATTAAATTGTTCATGGCCACCTATAGCACAAGAGTTAACTGAAGAAGCAGCATATAGAATACCACCACCACATTTGTTTAATTTTCTTGCATGGTGTGTGGGAGCAACTGATGAAGTACAAACTAGTGATATGGTGCATGTAGAAGACAAATTCAAAACTAAATTGCTCTGTATCGCTCAAGGTATTGTTTATCTTGCATCAAGAGGAAGAAAACCGAAACCAAAACATTATTCCCTTGCAATGTCAATGAGGCATCTTACAGGATCATCTAAGGTCATTGATATTCTGAGCGGCTTAGGTCATAGCATATCTCATTCGTCCGTGTTGGAGTATGACACAGCACTTGCAGAAATGCAACTTCAAGCTGTCGATACATTGCCGATAGGTCTGAAGCATAATATATTTACGACTTTAGTGTGGGACAATATACAGTTGGCAAAAAAAGTATTTGTAAACTTCATTTTTTTTAATTATAATGAAATTAAACAAAAGATTTAAGCAAAAAATACTGTAATACATTAATTTAATGCATTATAATAGTATAGAAGCAAAAACAAAATTAAACGAATCGATTTTTTACATTATAATAAACAAATATACAAAAATATAATGCAAAAAAAGTATTTGTACACTATATTAATCTAATATATTTATAAAAATTTAGTAAAATGATGCAAATCAATATTTTGTGTGAATTCATTTAGCATTTATGACTACTTCTAGATGGTGTGACATAGATTCCACCAACTTTTTTGTTGCGGTCTGGTTAATGTTATTCTATGATACAATACGAGCTTCTTTAAAACTGTTTTTTATTGATGCATACTTTTTTTTGGACTTTTGCATCCAATAGCATCCACAAATTTTCTATTGGATTCAAGTCTAGAGATTTTAGAGGAATTTCCAGTTGTCTTCGAGTATTGTAGTAACCACGTACTGGTGATCACAGCAGTATGCTTTGGTCGTTATCCTGCACAAAGTGAAAAGCTTCCTCTGCGCATAAGTTCTTGGCACGGTTTAATAAATTATGCCGTGACACATCAATGTATGTTAAACCTGTCCTTCCATTGTCAATAAATTTTAAATGTCCTGCTCCATTAGAAGCTATACACCCCAAAACCATAATATTCCCCTCACCATGCTTGATAGTTTGAAGTATATGTTCTGGATCTAGAACAGTTTTAGTTTTACTCCAAATTTTTCGAATGCTTGGTGGTAAGAAAATTCCGAATTTTCTCTCATCAGAAAAAATTACTGTTTTCCAAAAATCCAATGTTTAATTTCTGTATGCGAAAGCGAATACTATGCGTTTTTGCCTATTTGTTTCGCTGATGAATGGATTTTTCCTTGAGGTTCTTCCTTTTAAATCTGCGTTGAGAAGAATATTTCTTATTGTTTGAGATATTACTCTGATGCGAGAAGATGTTGCAAGGTCTCCAGCAAATTCCTGAACCGAACACATAGGATTTTTAAAGGCTTTTTTAACAACACTCCCTTTTTCCCTCATTGTTAGTTTGCTGAGAAGTCCTGGTTTTCATTGAATTTCGATGCATCTAATTTATTCATACTTTCTCACTATGCATCCAATAGTTGTAAATGGTAATTTAATAGGTTTTACAAATATCTTGTTGCGAGTTTCAATTTTTATTATGGTCAATAATAGGATTTCATATATCTAGAGGTACCTCTCTAGTTTTAGATTCTATTCTCAATTACTTTAAGAGCAAATTAGATTAAATGTCAGACACATATAATATGAAGTTAAAAATTACTAACAGCTTTTGTATAAGTAGTCCTTTGAACCATAAACACTATAAAACACAGTACATATCAGGATGAAGAAATGTACAAATACTTTTTTTGCAAGTAATTTTTTAACTTTTCCTATTAGAAAATTATTTTACATCTTTATCGAAATTTTCTGTTGTGTAATTTAAAATGCAAGGTAAACAGACTGTATTAAAACTATTTTTGACAAAATATCTGTTTTTATTTAGTTAAACATTTTAGAGTGTACAAATAATTTTTTTGCCAACTGTAGATTTCAACGAAGAAACTAACTGGTCATGGAACTACCCACAGCACAAATGGCATTGTAATTCAACGAAAAGGAAAAGTCGCTGAAGTCATGCAAAAACTTCCCAATAAAACGAAAAGAAGAACTATTAACCCACCTGTGATGCCTTTTTTTGAGTTCAATAGTGTAAAAAAATGTGGCCCTAAAGTTGAATTGCCTTCCATCAATGAAAGTCTTAATAAAATTTCTATTTTGAAAGCAAAAATATCTGATGCAGCTTTCTTTCTTTGTAAAGTGCCTACTTTAAATATAGATACTTTACCAGGTTGGACTGGTTTCAACACAAAAGTGCAATCAAAAAATATTCCACCTGTGAGTATTATTCGTTACTTACCCGTTATAGAAGCAAATCCAGTTCAGCTATCAACTGTGCATACTTTATTGGTAAAAATCTTTGATATTGTAAATAAGCTGGAATTAGAAAGCATTATATTAGTTTTTGATCAAGCTTCATATGAAAAGCACAACAAATTCGTTGGCAAGAAATATTATGGTAGAATCTGGAATAGTTTCTGACGGATCGATAAATGGAGTAAGTAGTGGAAAACATTATAATCTTAGTTTACGTGCACATAAATTGGTGTTTGAAGCAATTAGCCATTTGTTGTGGAGTGAATATTTAGATAGTGTACCTGAGACGAGTCCAGGACAAAATCCCCGCGGACAAAATCCCCACGGACAAAATCTCCGCGGTCAAAATCCCCACCGGACAAAATCCCCACCAGACAAAAACTCCACCGGACAAAACACCCTCTTTGCTGAATAAAATCTCTATTTTGACCAAGTTTCTTTTTCAAAAAGGATCTCTAAACATTTAAAAAATGTTTTAAGCTTATTTGAAAAATGAAAGTGACAATTGGAAGTTATAAGTTATGTGATAGATATTTTTAAATTTCTTAAATATACATGTACATTTTAAAGTCTGAAATTAAAGACTATTTACACTAAATATGAAACAATTTTTAAAATTGATTTTTTTCTTAAGTGATATATATATTTTTTAAATTTAATTGCTTTTTAAATGTATTAAAGGCTGTCTAATGCTTCGAATTTAGTTTAAATTTTAGATCTTGTTTATACAAATATTAATATTTTTAAGATTATAACTTTTTTTTTTCAAAGATGTAATGATTGTTTTAATTTGTCCCCCTTTCATTCACCGAGGAGGGAGTGTACAATCTATAACAGCCTTTCTGGATCAATTTTAGAAAATGCATATTTTTAGTAAATAATATCACCTGATGATGATTTTTAATTTATTTCGGCATTCTTGGTACTCTGCGCAGGGTGGGGGAGGGGGTGGAAAAATATACTGCTGAGTTTACCACAGTCTTAGCAATGAAATGTTAAATGCAAAGTATCTTGTTAAATATAAAGGAAACAGGGTCCAAGTACGGCTATGATGGGGGTAAGGGGAGGGGGGAGGGGCAATGAATATTTTGGAATGATCTCCCATGATGAATGATAGAATTTTTGTGAATAATATGGAAGTGGCTAGTGCTAAACTTCATATGTATGCATAAATTATGCACCCAGTACTACTCACATTTATATGCAAAGTATCACAAAAATGGCCACATCTTCAAGAAAAATTACTAGAAGGATAATAATAAGAAAAATGATACATTGGTAGATACGGATATTTCTTTGCAACATCTATTTTGCTTATCTATGTGCGTTTTGTAAGATGTCTAAAAGAAAATATTCCAAATTGTTAATAAATAATGTTTTTACTTTCTTTTATTTTTATATGAAGAAAGTATTGGATTCATGAAAATTTCCGAATTCCAGTTTTTTACGTTTTAAGTGTCAGAGATTCCAATTTTTTTTTTTTTTTTTTTTTACAAAATGTTTGTTTATGAGTCTATGGCTCTGTCTGTGACATAAGTTTTAAGCGCGCTGTATCTCAAGAATTAATGCACTGAATTTGCTAAACATTTTTATTCAGGTAGTCCCTGATATAAATTGTTGCTGATTTGTTTTTGGTGTAAATTTCTCAACAAATGGCGCTGCTATACTGCATTTTTTTTCTTACAATTTACGCAACATCTGTATCTCATTAAGATTTCCCCTAATCTTTAGGCACGGATTTCCCCTAAACTTTAGATTCAGTAAACTCATGATATGAAATAGTTTTTTTTACATTTCTATGTGAATTGCTTAACATGTGGCGCTGCTGTGATGCAATTTTCATGATTTTTGCAATAGCTCTATTTCAAAAAGTAATGCACGGAGTTCAATAAAAATGCATAATCAGATAGTTCTTGATATACATTGAAACTGATGAGTTATTGTTGTAAATCATTCAACAGGTGGCACTGCTATGTTGTATTATTTTACGATTTTTGCAAGAGCTCTATCTCAATGACTAATATGCGGATTTTCATTAAACTTCAGGTTTAGTAAATCCGTGGTATAAACTAGTTCTGTTTAGTGTCAATAACCCAACAGGTGATGCTGCTATGCTGAATTTTTCTCGATTCCTTCAATAGTTCTAATCCAAGAGCTTCTAATGCACGAGTTCTAATGCACGAATTTTTTCAACAAATTTCAGATTCAGGTATAGCTTGATAAATATTATTGCCCTTTATGTTTTGGTATAAGTTGCTCAACAAGTGGCGCTTTTTATGTTGCATTTTTTCCAATATTGCAATTATCTAATTCAAGAAATAACGCATAGGATTTCATGTCCTTAGAATCCTCATGATGAGTATAGTTTGTTATTTTATTTTCGCGCATTGGTAGCGCTTTTTGTAATATTCATATGCATGAGACAGAAGTTTTGGGATTGCCACATCCGATTAGTTTTAAATTGCTATTTTAAATATTTTAATTTTTTTTAAATAAATATTATTTAAAATGCTAAATCAAAGTAAAAAATAAGATACTTAATCAAAAGAAAAAAATTCAATTCGACGAATGAAACTTTGATTAATAACAGTTTTAAATTACTCTTTTTTGTTTTTTAATGCATTTTTATTTTTAAAAGAAGTTTTATGATGTGATTCTGTTTACTAATTATATGGTTAACCATCTCAAAGCATTCAAAATTCTAACTCTATAAATAAATAAAAGAAAAATGAATGTTTCCTTGATACATTTACAGTAACATTGCGCATTGAATAACACGCATTTCCATTTGTGTCTGATCCCTTGAAACCCCGCAAATTATTAAAATAGACATAAGGGTGTATTCGAAAAAACACTTTTCCACCTTCAACAGCTCAAAATTTTCCGATACAATTTCAGACATATTTTTAAAAGTAGAAACATGAAACTTTCTGAGGTGATTTTTGAAGAGATATATAAGGTGCCGTGTGTTGTCATTTTACGCTCAATTCATTAGAATTTGATTTATAAACAATTACCTCCTCAGTATGACCCTTTTTTTTCGTTCCAAAATCTCTCGCTTCGGAAAAATCTGTTCAAAAAGCCGTTTTTGATTACTTTTTTTGTAATATTCTCTGCATTTATCAAAGAATCGACAATCACGGCACCTTGTGTACTTTCTAAATAAGACAATTTGCCAGTTTGATGCATTTGAGAGAAAAAATAAATTTAAAAATAAATCTGAAAATAAGCAGTTTGAATCGAAATATACCCATAACTCTCTGAGTTTTGCAGGAATCAAGATAGATTTTTTTTTGTTATTGTTTAAATTTAAAAATGATAAGGAAAAACTTCCTAAGGGGAAATTTTAACCAACCAGGGCCGTATAAAAATTTAATTTTTGTATTTCCCTAAATAGTCCCCTGCGTAATTGCAACTTATTTTATCAAACTTTGCACCCTTTTCTGATTCTGCCCCACTTAGGCAATAAATAAGTAAGAGAGAAAAAAAAAAAGAAACTTTGCAACTGTAAGTATTGTGCCTAGGGGCAATATTTAAAGAGATAGCCTATTGTTTCGATAAATATGAGTCACCCTGTGTCTGTGCATGTGTGTTTATTTTTTTGTAACTAAACGAGTTACAAAAGTTTTAAACGAGTTATTAAAAACTCCAACACGGTGAGTTAAAATTAAAACAATAAATGAATGAAAAAGTGTGAAAATATCTATCTCTACATTTTAAAATATAAAGTAAAAATTCTATCCTAAAGATTCATGATAAATTAAAAGACAATAATGCATACAAATACATCATACATCAGTTGATTAAATCCTGAGGTTTCAGTTGCTCAATTTTGTGGCTATCAAACTACGGGGGATTACTCTCTGAGTTATCTATAATGTTATTTATTAATGCAATTATATTTCTTTTTATGTAAAAAAAAAAAAAAAAAAAAAAAAAAAAATCTGTAAGATACGCAAAATTCTTCAGTTGGACTAATTTTACTTTTATTAAAATCTTTATCAATAAAATTATGTTTTATAAGATAGTACAGTGAAACCTCCAAATAAGGGACACTCCGAATAAGGGACACCTCTATTTAAGGGACAAAACCTCCGGTCCCAATCCCAGGGTATAGGACGTGTAATGTATTTACCTCTGAATAAGGGACACTCTATTTAAGGGACACTTGAAAATGAGATTAAAGGGGCTGGTTTTTGAATTTCAGATAATG
This sequence comes from Maratus speculifer, assembly GCA_964019185.1. Taxonomy (NCBI): domain Eukaryota; kingdom Metazoa; phylum Arthropoda; class Arachnida; order Araneae; family Salticidae; genus Maratus; species Maratus speculifer. The sequence continues at coordinate 256,403,609 of OZ025301.1, forward strand.
AAGTAGTCTTTGATGAAAATAAAAATACAGATTTTTGTGACCTTATCAAACAGACAGACAGTCATGTTGATACAGAGGCGTATGACACAATTTACGGCCATTTATTTACCCAGAATTCTGATTCGACATCAATGCCTTTATCCGCATTGAAAGTAATGCTGAAAATTGTGAGGATGATTCTGAAATTGGAGAAAGAAAGAAAATTTTGAAATAATGAACTTTACAGATGCTTTTAGGCTGTTCTCAAATCCAAAAATGGCAACTTTTTAGAGATAAGTTTTAACTTATTTTTATCCGGAAATGCCTGAAGCTAGCAGGTGTTGTTGTTCAGAAAATGTGTAACCGACCACTTTTTTTTTTTTTTTTCAAATGCAATAGATTTTACAGAAAATATTGACAAAGTGGACGTTTTGAACCAAATTTCCATGCGAAAGAAGAATAACTACTCAAGAAAGGGTAAAAAACGTCTTTGTCACGTGATCAAAATCACATTGAACTCAATAGGTGATTTATTTATTTAAAAAAATGAAAACACAGTTCAATTCCAAATCGCTTCCATATTGAAATTATAGTCAAGCGTTCCAATTTTATATTTTTCTGTTGAAAATGAATTTTTAACTTAAAAACATTTTAAATAAAAAATAAATGAATTCTGAGTCAAAACGTTTTCCTCTTGCTGAGTAGGGCAGTGTAGAGATTTGTTGTTCTAAAATACGCAAAGCGTTGGAATACTTTTTTTTGGGGGGGGGAGGGGGGACAGGGCAGAAACTAGAGGGGGGCAGAGGGGGCACGTGACCTTCGGGCGCAACCAGAATAGAAGGTGAAGGGGGCGCCAAATTAAGATTTTGCTAGGTGTGTTTGATACAAAGAATGCATATATGTGGAAGGAGGGGGGCACCAAAATCAATGTTTGCCCCGGGCGCGAAAAAGGCTAGTTCCGGCACTGGGGGGGGGGGGGGTGATATTGGTGGTATTAGAGAATTGTAAATATGGTAAATGAACACTTCAAAGATTTCCATAGAAATATTGAAAGTTGCAAAACAATCCTTTTTGACTGATTACTTCAAATAAATTTTTTTCAAATGTTTTTATACTTTTGTATGTACATAATATGCATAGAAAATACAAATCAATAATTCTACAAATAATTTAATAATTAATGGAAAATTTTAATTAATTAATTCTCTTTTCTTCCTTTTGTCTGATTAACGTAATTTATACACTTCAGATACATTTAAATTTCTCCTTTGATGCTTTGTTATTTTTATATCCTTCTGAATTAAAAATAATGTAAAAAACTCCGAATAAGGGACACCTCTATTTAAGGGACAAAAGTTCCGGTCCCATAGGTGTCCCTTATTCGGAGGTTTCACTGTATTACAATTCTAAATACACGTGGGGATTTTGTCCGTGGGTATTTTGTCCAGTGGGGATTTTGTCCGCGGGTATTTTGTCCGTGGAGATTTTGTCCGCGGAGATTATGTCCGCAACCCACCTGAGACACAACTTAATGAAATTAATAAAATTGTTCAAGATATACAAAAATCATATTCTTTGGGATATTTAGATGAAAATGCTTTATCTACATTATTTTTACCTATATTAGAAAAATTTAATGAATTTGTATCCCAAAATAGCAATTTAAATCCTACTTTCAAATTCTGGGTTTCATATTTGGAAACTGTAGGAATATTGCTATGATTTATTCGTGCTACAAGAGTTGATGATTGGACCTTGCATTTAGCATTGATTTCTGAGATGATTCCATGGATCTTTGCTTATGATCGAGTAAATTACGCTCGTTATTTGCCAGTATACATGACAGAAATGTTAAATTTACGTGAAAAGCATCCTTCTGTTCACCAAAAAACGCTTGAAGGGGAATTTATTGTGCATCGGCAAAACAGTTATGGTTTTTTTGGGACAGCTTGTGATCAAATAATTGAACAAACTGCTAACAGAGATTCAAAAACAAAAGGAGGCATGGTTGGATTGACAAATAGTCAGGGTGCAGTTCACCGATGGATGCTATCACATCACTTACGGGCCCAAATCAGTCTTGTATGTGAAGAACTGGTCAGAAAAAGTAGAGGAAATCACAGAAATAAAAAGGAGCTTGATAATACTCGAATTAAAAAAGATGAAACCAGTGTTTGTAGTGTAGTGTCTACCATATCATCAATGGTTAATCCATTTAAAGTGACTGAAAATGGCATAGTAAATGTCTATTCTGGCATGATTGCGAGTGCAGAAATACTAAAAGATCTCGAAACAGCATTAGTCAGAGGAGTAGCTGCCTATGATCAGTTTTGTAAAACATGTGTAAAGTCATATGGAAATATCAATATATTTTCACCAATAAAGTTATAGAAACTGCTCACTTTTTCAGATGCTGGAAAATCTGCCTTAAAAATAAGACATAAATCCAAGGTTTATGCTATGACGACAGTTAATTTACTTGCTCGAATTATTGTTACTGGACAATCTACAGAATTGGATATGAAAGATATCATGACGTATAGTTTAAGTCCATATCCACCTTCTATTTTAAACAGTGATGGCTCATTAGCCAAGACAAATAAAGCAGCCTTATCACATTTTTTATTAAATTTGATGGAACCACCTCAAACACTATGTAGTATTCCAAAAAGTGAAAAGATTGTTTTGATCATTGATGGAATGGAAGTAATTTAGCAAATGAGACATATTCCAGAAACATTTGGTGCATATGCTTTGCAAATTTTTCAGAATATTGTAAATATGGGTATTCGTCATGGTGCACAAAGAATTGATTTTATAACTGATCGATATCCTGAAATAAGTATTAAAAATCAAGAGAGAAATAGGAGAGCAACAAAGGACTGCACTGATATTAAAATTGTAAATAGGGATCAAAAAACACCAAAACAATTTAAAAAATTTCTTTCAAATGGGAAAAATAAGGAAAGATTAGTTGAATTTTTGTATGAGGAATGGTCTCGGGCTGAAGCTAACGTTCTTCAAAACCTGTATGTAGTTATTGCCCATGGAGAAAAGTGTCATCCTTTGGTTTCCTCTAACGGTATGATTTTAACACAGGAACTGTCTCAACTAAGCTCTGATCATGAAGAAGCAGACACAAGAATGCTCATGGTTCATGTTCTCAATGTTCATGCTCATCAAGTTTCAGAGTTTGCGGACATTATTATTATTCAAAGTTCAGTTACTGATGTGCTTATTCTTTGTTTATCTATGAATGAACATATGCACTCTTCTATGTATCTTATGACGGGAATTTCTTGCATTAATGTTTCACATTTATCAAATATATTGGGTAAATCTGTATGTAGTGCTTTGATTGGCCTTCATGTTTTTACTGGTTGTGATAGCACAAGTGCATTTAAAGGTAAGGGCAAAATTAATGCATTCAAGTTGATGCAAAAAAAAATGGCATGTATGTGAGTGAATGCATTTCAACACTTAGGTCAATTGTGGGACATTAATTGTGTGCTGTAAGTGTATTAGAACTATTTGATTGTGAACTATACAGCCAATCAGATTGCAAAAGTGTAAATGATGCTACCCACACAACCACAGACTTCCCTAGGACATCCTACAAAGATACTAGAGATCCTATAGTTGTCATATCCTGAATAAGTCGTAAAAGGATGTCCTCACGACATCCTATATAGGACAAATCGTCCTAAAAGCACAGAAAGACATCTTCTGGTAAGCACAGTACATTTTCCGGAGCCCATGCGTAAAAGTTTCGTGAAGAAGCATAAACGACAGCTCAAGTCATCGTAATGTTATCTGCGTTCTACCGCCAAAACTCCATTTTTATCATTGCTATCATTCAGGTTCGCCTATGCACATGCCCACGCTTATTTAATAATTATTTTTTTCTTCTGATCAAGATTTCTGAATCTCTGAGTTGTATCTCAATCATCTGATTCTCCACCTATAAAAAATTAAGGTAAGTGATCTTTCGAAATTAAAAAAATATATAGTCTAAAACTTTTTGTTGTTAGCTTCGAAACGATTTGCTTATTTAATAATTATTTTTTCTTCTGATCAGGATTTCTGAATCACTGAGTTGCCTCTCAATCATCTGATTCTCCACCTATAAAAAATTAAGATAAGTGATCTTTCGAAATTAAAAAAAATATAGTCTAAAATTTTTTGTTGTTTGCTTCGAAACGATAGATAACAGTAACTTTTCATTCATTATCAGTAATAATAAATAACAGCAACTTTACATTAACTATATTAATGTAAACTTAAATACTTTGGAAAGTATATAAGAAGGTGCGAGAATATAAAAAATAATAATTATCTTAAAAGTAAATTTTTTAACACTTGTGTGGATTTTACAATAATGAATTGAAAATTTATCATTTTTTTATAATGTTTCTAATAATAGTACAATTTAAAATTGTCTATAAAAGCATGAGTATTATTGTTTACCTCCTGCTGAGTAAAAAATTAAATAAAAAAATAAGTAAACAGTGATTCATAATTTTCTGTATGTTATCTTCATCCCGAAAATTTCTTGGTAAACACAGAACATGTACTACATTTAATTATTTTTAAGTAAAAAAAAAAAAAAAAAATTAAAGCACTTTATTTATATTTAGAGATTTCAAAATTGCCTAATATATATAATTACGTCTATAAGAGGTGGAATTTTCAGACTGAGTCCTGTTAAGCATTTGTTTTGAACAGTGAATTCACGCTCAATCGGACTCTACAGTAGGAAAAAAAAAAAAAAATTCTTAGTCATTATCCTGTCTGCAGATGCTGATTTTTTTTTTTTTTTTTTCTTCTTAACAGGTGTGAAGAGAAAACTGTGTCTCTAAAGTCTCAATTTGGAACCCCTACCCCCAACTAGGCGAAAATTTATGTTCGTAGTACAAATTTGGCGCCCTTTAAATTTGCGCGCCCGGGGGGCGGGGCAATTTGATAGGAAATATACCCTATGTTCTTGCCACTGTGAAACAATCTTTTAACTGACATTTACTGTAAGAAATGTCCTTTGGTGTGAGTGTCAGGCCATTCCATCTAGGCACTAATCATTACACATTTTATTCATATAAGACTCAAATTTACAGCATATAAATACAATAGTCATCTTTATTTATAATTCAATATAATTTAAAGTAAACTTACCTTTTTATAATGGAAGTCTCGTTTCTAGTTAATTGTTGTCCATAAACTGTATAGTTAAACTTTAGTTCTATATTAATTTATATTTTCCGGCAGACTTATTTTTAACACACATTTTCAAACGTAAACATCGGCCTTTAACATAATTCCCCATATCGCCATTTAGAGGCGTAGCGATGAGAGTCGATGACGTAATCGCTTACGCGATCCAACGTAACGATCTCATCAGCCATTCATCCTTCAGTGATTGGTGGGTGTGTCTCACGGCGGGGAGAAGTTTGATGTTCAATCCATTTGAGAGGTATATATACTTCAGTCTCGCCGGCAAAAGGTAGCTTCGTATTTTATTGTTTTTGTCTTCTCAGTTTCGTCCATTAGATATTGTGTTATGATGTTATTTTTCTGGAAGTCAGTTGTGTCATCAGTCCAGTTAATCATTTTGTTGAAATAGAACATTCATTTAGTAATGGCATTTTATTCCGTTTTTACATTTCATCTAAGCTTGCAGAATATATTCAGTTATATGAGACTTTAGTTCTAAATCTAAATACTTGGAGGCCAGAGGAAGATGTCCGCCATTGATGTGAGTTCCTTGACCTGGAGTGATGTGATAATCAGCGATGTTAAGAGATGTTTGGGTAGAAGGGATCCTGAGAATTGGACTTTGACCTTCCCCTTCTTGAGTAAAGTTCGGCTATTTTCTCGTAAGGAATTGCTGTGGTTTTTCTCCTCGGTTTTTGGTCATGGACTTTTGGAACTCTACTGATGGATGCTTATACCTTCGATACATTTTTTTTGGAACTGAAATCATTTTTCCAGTTTTTTTGACTTAGCGGGCTCCAGTTCACTTGATAAAGACAGTAGAGGACTTATAAAGTGTTTTTAAATATTTATATTTATTTTTCTTACAGATAAGTTCAATTTTTTGTTTATTGTTTATCTTGATATATTTTACTTTACAATATACTTATTTAAATATTTGGTTCATGGATTTAATAGAAATATATTTTTGTTTTAAATATGATTCGATTAGAGATACCATAGATTATTTTTGTTCATATTTGTTTTATATTTTATGTTTATTTTATTTTACGAACTAATAAATGTTAATTGTTAAGTTTTAATTTTGCATGTCATTATTTCATTTGATTTAAGTTTATCTTTGACTAAACATTTAATTATATATTCATTTGGGCATTACATTAAGAATTAATTTAATTTAACTATTAATGGGGTTACAAAATCAGCGTTAACGCTAAACACTTGTTTTGACGCGACTCTGCTAAACAATCAACCCCGATGGAATTGTGTTTCAATTCCATCATATTGGTTATGGGCTTTTTACAGCTAACATTGTGCCCTTTATAAAAATGAATTTTAAAAAGTTTAATAAAATATTTACGATTTTTTTTTGAAGTTATACCCTCCCTTGAATATGATAACATATTTAAAGATTAATGTTTAAAATTTTAATTTTGATTTTGTTTAAAGATTTAACAATTATCGAAAGTAAAAATTTTCTACCGGATGTTTGAAATAGTTTTAGATGGGGGGGGGCGTATGTTAAAGTCAGAGATATAAAAATGTAGGTTTAAATTTTTAATTCTTTTTGAGTAAAATGAATTTGTACTTAATTAAATATGACTTTGGTGTAAAACTTTACTTTGAGGTATTAATTAGAAAATTTAAGAATTTTTAATTTCTTTAAAACGAATTTTTGGTATGACTTTAGTGTAAAGATTCAATTTTTTTTTATATGAATTTGTAAATTTAAATAGTGCTGCCCTTTAAATGCAATTTTGAATACAAATTGGATATTTAATGACAAGTTTAATTTTTATAAGTAAAAATTAAAATATTTTAAAAGAAATTTGATATACTTTTATGGGTATCTTATTGTATAAAGTGCTCATATAAATTTTTTTTTTATAAGTGTATGCAGTGGAGCGTGATGGGCTCCATTGTATTTTTGACAGGAAGAGAATATGAATTTTTTTGCTTAACTATGGTAGTAAACCAGGAGATCTGTCTGTAAAGAAATTTGTTTATTTTTGAATATTTTTGATAAAGGAATGTTATAATAAAATGAAAGCAAGAAATGTCTTTAAAAATTAAGATGTGAATCTTGAATACTTTTTGGCTTTCAAATTTAAATACCTTTTCAAATTAAAGAAATAGGCTTGCTTTTAAATTTTTTTTTAAATTTAAATGACTTTTAGAGATGCTTTGTCATAGGTTTTAAAAGCTTGACTGATGAGGAAGGCTTCCTGGTTTTCTCCAGTTTAAATGATTGCCACTTAGTGATATTATTTTAACTTATTTTGTGTAAAAAGAAATAGTAAAGTGTAAGAAGTGTTATATATATTAAAAGATTTTGATGTAACATTGTTAAACTTACTGTGTTATTTTCAATGTTGCTAAATTAAAGAGTGTTAGAATAGAATTGTCACCTGGATCACCATACTTTCATTATTTATTTAATGAAATGTTTTTGAATCTTGAATTTCTTGTGATAGTGTAAAAATGGTATATGTTTTAAACTCGAGTTAAAATAATCATATTAAGGGATAAATGTTGTGTAAAAAGAAATTTCAAGTTTAATGTTTGAAAGTAACTTTTTGAGAGTTGAAGTGCTTAAGTACTTGGGACAGGAATAAACTTATGAATTTCATATTGGATTTAAATTTAAAGTATTAACAAGGTTTTTTTTTTTAGAATTTAAGTGTGTACTAGTAAAAACAGGAGCAATTTTTTTTAGTGAAAAACTTATCTTAATGACTTTTATGTAAATTTAAATTAAAAGTATTGACGGAAAACTCTATTACAGCTACATTCAAATTTTTGATATTTTTTTTGAAATTTTGTGGTCTTGACTCCCCATATAGATGCTAGTTTCTGCTTCAATAGTAACTTAAAGTATGAATTTAAAGATAATTCCATAACATAAAATATGTAAAGATTCTGTAATATAAATTTAAACTTATGATTTTTCATAATAAATTATACATTTAAAGTAAAAAGTTTTAAAGATAAATGGTAGTAATTTATATTAAAGTAATTATATTTTAAATGTTACAGTTTTGGACAAATCTTTGTGTGGAATGCTTTGAAATAAGAAGGGGGCGATGTCTTAACTATTTAGTGTTAGAGGTTACGATGCCCAGACCTTAAAGGTTAATATTTCTACATGGGATCTGCTCCAATTTAATTTTTTTTACTTCATTAATATGAATTTATAATTTAAGAAATAGAATTAAATTTTTCTATTTTGGGGGAGAGGACTATTTTGATTTTTTTTTTGCAATAGATTGTTATTTAAAGTGATAAATTTTAAATTTAAAATCATGACATCGAAAAATAAAGAACTCAATTTTCTTTGATATAATCCTGGTCTATTTAAGACTATTTATGAATCTCTTTTAGAGACTTTTTGAACCAGAAATTGAGTGTTTTTCTTAAATGTGTAATTTGATGTCATGGATATATACATGTATTTTTGTTAATTCCTGTCCTGCACTGAATATTTAACTTTAGATTCTTGTGTAAATGACATCCATTAATGAATTGTCAAATGTCCTCTACGTGTTTTTGAGCAATGTTGGTAACTTTATTGTTTGCTATCTAAAAACATGATTTCTATATGATTTTTATTTTTAATAAAGTATTGTAAAAATTTATATTTTTGTTTGATTATATTTATATATTTTATTTAAAGATTTAAAATATGTTGTTTTTTGCTTATCCTTGATGGTCTACATTTACAGAGCATATGCCACTATTATAAATTTTGGTAATGCACTGCTTTTAGAAATAACCTAATGAGTAAGGGTTGATAGTGGACTTCAAGTGTTGAGCAAGGAGACATAATTTTTTTTTTTGTTGTTAAGTTTTTGTTTTTATTTAATGCTGGTTCAGTTGTAAGTAGATGCTATACGTGTTAAGAACCAGTTTGGTTCATTTGTTCCAAAGGAACTTTTGAGAAGGGATAAAATATTTAAGAAGTGTTTTGAACCTAATTTAAGTAGTCTGATGTTGTATGGCCAGCTGGGACCGAATCAGCCTTTATCTTAAATTTTGTTTAGTTATTTTTTTTAGAGGTTAAACAATTTTTTTTAGTTAATGGATAGCATGCTAAGTTGACTCAACTTTTTGGTGGAAATTTAGATGGATATTGAAAAGTATTGGACATTTGGGATGTTTTTTTTAGAAAGTTTAAAGGTGGTTCAGGATGGTACTTTGAATTTTCTGAGTTTAAATTTTTGACAGTGGCTAAAATGGCAGTTTGAGGATTTTTCTTTGAAGGAATTTGGTAAATTTGAAGATTGAAAACGGAACTGTTAATGTATGTTAGACAATAGTGTGTCAGACAGAATAAGAAACTTTGTGTTAGGCTCAATTTTTTTGAGAAATAATGCTAGTTAATATTTTTTTAATTAAAGTAAAAGTTTGATTAAATTAGCCTTTTTCATTTAGAAAGTTATTAATTGAAGGATTTAATTGTATGAAAAATGGTATTTTTAAGATTAAATTTTAGTATAAAGGATTAGATAGAATTGACTCTATAGAGAATTATGTAAGTTACAGGTCAGATGGACTTTATTGGAGTTATAGAATGTACTTTGCTATAGTGTTGAGTTGGACTCCACTGTTATTCTCATCATGCTGGAAATCTTGTAGGCAAGTAATGCTGAATTTCCGAGTGACCCATGCCGTGTACTATCTGAGAAGTCTTTCTTGATTAGTCTTTACCCCGATGCATCCTTTTAATTGAAGAGTGTAAAAAGAATTCCTAGGTTGCTCTTCATAAGTGTGATGTATGTGAGGGGGGGATTAAGATCTAATCAATTTTTGACCTGCTTTACTTAATTTGAATTAATCTAGATTTTATTTTTTACTTGGTCAATAAGATAAATTTTGAGTTTAAAAACATAATTTTTGGCAGGCAGCTGTTTGTGAGACTCTGAATAAAATAAGATGTCTGAGGTTTCAGGATTTCTTTGAGAAAAGACCCTTTTGATGTGTTAGTCTTTCTTGGAAGAAAATAACGTCTTTGTTGATCTGAATACCCCGAAGTCTGGCTGGCAGATTAGTTGTTCCTTTTTAGTAATATTAAATGTTAGGGAATCGCTGGGAATTGTAGGCGATCCATTTTTTTTTGAAAAATTTGTGGTGATAGAGTAGTGATTACTCATCCGTGTCTGTGGTTTACCTTCGTCAATTATTTTGAGAGATTGGGAGTGAAGACTTTGGCGCCAGAGCATGTGGATTTTCAAATAGGGATGAAAGGTAGTTTGAGTGTGAGTATGAATGTGATGTGCCCTATAATTTTTGTGTTTTTCAGGATTCAGAGGTGAACTACAGCTTAAGAATTTCTTTTTGTGGTCTGAACCGACAGTGACTACGTGTATATATTTTATGTGAGGGAAAGAGATTGAGTGAATGCATGCCTTGGCATTGGTGCTGAATGGAGGTGTTGACATCCTTGTGTTTGAACCTTGGCAAATACTTGGATCTTCAATACATTTCATGAGTGGAAAGAACGTGTATTATGTCCCCTGGAAATGAAATTTTTAGTTGGTCCCAAATGGTTGGGCTAGTTAGATTTAGTTCTGTTATGTCCCACGTGTAAGGATTCTTAGTCACTGGTCAGGTGAAGATAAGGAATAATAGTAATTTTTACAGTAATTGTAGTTGGTTAAGAAGTCTTCTTGTGAAGGAACAATGTAAGCTGGTGTTAACAAGTTAGAATTCTATTGGAATTGTTATGTAAAAGGAGGGCTCAGTTAATTAGATTTTTTTATGTTAGAATTCAACATATCTTACAAGTTGCTCTGCCAGAACTTAAAGTAAAAGTGTAATTTTGAAAAGAAACTAGTACAAGTGTTTAGTTCCTTTAAGTGAAAAATTGTAAAATATTGTAATAGATTTATAATGTATATTTTCATGGAAGAATAATTGATATTTCTAATGTAAATTGTTATAATGTGAACATGTGTAATTAATCAATATATATAATTGATAGAGTATAACTTTTTGTATGGATAAAGTTCAATTAGAGTACAGAAAGTGTTTTTGAAACTATATATACGAAAGTGTAAAGCTGGTGATCATGGACTGGAGGAAAATTTTTACTAATACATGATTATGTGATGTGTATAATTTTTTTTATGTATGTATTTATGTAAATATTTTTTAAATATCTTCGATTTCAGGTCCGCTGGGGCTTGCTGATTTAAGGATATGCTGGTCTTCCATAAATATTTTTTTTAGATACTTCTGGATAAATTTTGAGTTAAGATGGTTTAGGAGCTGTGGCTTGTAATGAAGAGGTGTTGGTGGAAGTATTTTTAGTGGCTTGTCAGCTCGAGGGGATAACTGCATTTTTTAAGGTGGTGTCTACTTCTTGATAGCCTTCAGTTTTTCCTTTGGGCATAGCCCTTGCATGTTGTACAGATGGCAAGAGGGGGGGGGGGGCATTTGATAGGAAATAGACCCTATGTTCTTGCCACTGTGAAACAATCTTTTAACTGACATTTACTGTAAGAAATGTTCTTTGGTGTGAGTGTCAGGCCATTCCATCTAGGCACTAATCATTACACATTTTATTCATATAAGACTCAAATTTACAGCATATAAATACAATAGTCATCTTTATTTATAATTCAATATAATTTAAAGTAAACTTACCTTTTTATAATGGAAGTCTCATTTCTAGTTAATTGTTGTCCATAAACTGTATAGTTAAACTTTAGTTCTATATTAATTTATATTTTCCGGCAGACTTATTTTTCACACACATTTTCAAACGTAAACATCGGCCTTTAACATAATTCCCCATATCACCATGTGGAGGCGTAGCGATGAGAGTCAATGACGTAATCGCTTACGCGATCCGACGTAACGATCTCATCAGCCATTCATCCTTCAGTGATTGGTGGGTGTGTCTCACGGCGGGGAGAAGTTTGATGTTCAATCCGTTTGAGAGGTATATATACTTCAGTCTCGCCGGCAAAAGGTAACTTCGTATTTTATTGTTTTTGTCTTCTCAGTTTCGTCCGTTAGATATTGTGTTATGATGTTATTTTTCTGGAAGTCAGTTGTGTCATCAGTCAAGTTAATCATTTTGTTGAAATAGAACATTCATTTAGTAATGGCATTTTATTCCGTTTTTACATTTCATCTAAGCTTGCAGAATATATTCAGTTATATGAGACTTTAGTTCTAAATCTAAATACTTGGAGGCCAGAGGAAGATGTCCGCCATTGATGTGATTCCCCTTCTTGAGTAAAGTTCGGCTATTTTCTCGTAAGGAATTGCTGTGGTTTTTCTCCTCGGTTTTTGGTCATGGACTTTTGGAACTCTACTGACGGATGCTTATACCTTCGATACATTTTTTTTGGAACTGAAATCATTTTTCCAGTTTTTTTGACTTAGCGGGCTCCAGTTCACTTGATAAAGACAGTAGAGGACTTATAAAGTGTTTTTAAATATTTATATTTATTTTTCTTACAGATAAGTTCAATTTTTTGTTTATTGTTTATCTTGATATATTTTACTTTACAATATACTTATTTAAATATTTGGTTCATGGATTTAATAGAAATATATTGTTGTTTTAAATATGATTCGATTAGAGATACCATAGATTATTTTTGTTCACATTTGTTTTATGTTTATTTTATTTTACGAACTAATAAATGTTAATTGTTAAGTTTTAATTTTGCATGTCATTATTTCATTTGATTTAAGTTTATCTTTGACTAAACATTTAATTATATATTCATTTGGGCATTTCGTTAAAAATTAATTTAACTATTAATGGGGTTACAAAATCAGCGTTTAACGCTAACACTGGTTTTGATGCGACTCTGCTAAACAATCAACCCCGATGGAATTGTGTTTCAATTCCATCACAATTGAATAGTTTAAAATAGTTTAAAATAAAACTAATAAATAAAAAATAGTTTAAAATAAGTTTAAAAAATAGTTTAAAATAAAATAGTTTAAAAATAAAACTGTTGAACTGATGTTTGAGGTCACTGATCTGCAGACTTACTAGTTTCATAATTACTATAGCTTTCATTAATATTAGTTTTAATTTATTAACTTTTCATCAGAGGAGAATAAGAAGACATTTAAGACAGATTGGATTTTTAATACCTTCTATAAAAAAAATTTTATTTTTGTAAATTTAAATGGGAGGACATCTCTTGAAGACAAGCAATTGGCACATGTATCACAGGGCTTGATTTTCAGGGCAGGATGGCGTGATTCACGCCTGAAATTTTGAAATCCCCCCCCCCCCCCCAAAAAAAAAAAAACACGAATTTTTCAAAAATTTTGCATTATGAAACTACGATTAACTCCCACTTTTTTTGTGAATTTTGTAATATTTTCGTGCGACTGAATGTCATATTTTCTGAATATTTTGCTGCGAAAAATCGTTGGAATTCACATTGTTTTTCCACAGCCCATCGTCAAATTTACTTTTGACTCTGTTTTTTCTGTGGTTGTTTGACGAAGTTTGCAATTTTTTTGTGGTCTTTGGACAAAATTATTGGACTTTTTAGATTTTTTGATAAAATTTACAAATTTTTCACATTTTTTGACAAAATTTGTGGATTTTTCGCAATTTTTTGACAAAATTTGCGATCTTTTGATGAAGTTTGCGATTTGTGGTATTTCGCAGGATTTTTCACAATATTATTATTATTATTATTATTTTCACAATTTACTGACGAAATTTGAGTTTTTTCACAATTATCTAATGAAATTGAATTTTTCCTGCAAACCTCTTTGCCAAAAGATCATTGAAAAAAAAAAAAAAAAAAAAAACCGCTGATTTCATAAAAAAATCACAGAAAAAACGCCAATTTCATCAAAATATTGCAGGGATAAAACGCCATTTTCCAGAAAATATTGTGTAAAAAAGCAAATTTGTCTAATGATCGTCGAACAAAAAGAGGATTTCATAAAAAAAAAAAAAACAGTAAAGTGCCGATTTTGACAAAAGATCACAATAAATCGGCGATTTTGCTAAAATATCTCCCCCCCCCCCCCCAATAACATCAAGGGGTGTCCATTACTGGCACATCTACCCTATATACATTTATAAATTGAAGCCAGCTCTTAGCATCTTCATTAAGATTTTCACTGAAAAAAGGCAAAATTTTGAAACAACTTCAGCTTCCTGAGTGGTTTGATTAAAAGTGTCAACAATAAGCCAGATTTATAAAACATAAATGGGGGAATTATAAAATATCTATTTATATTCCCCTACTGTTGTTCATTATGGTTTATTATTGGCACATATACCTTATATAATATAGGTTACAATTCATGAAATATTTATTCAAAATGAAAGTGGCCGGAGGGAGAGAATAATAATTAAAAGTAGTTGTATTAAGCATTAAACTAAAATATATAATTTCTATTTTGTGCTCATAATGCATGCACATGCAAATTTTGTGATATCTTTGATTTTTATTTTTGTGTGTTTTCCTGTTTTCTTGCTGCAATGTTTACTTCAGTTCAATTAACTACAGTTGGCAAAAAAAGTATTTGTACACTCTAAAATTTTTAATTTTTAACTAAATAAAAACAGATATTTTGTCAAAAATAGTTTTAATACAGTCTGCTTACCGTCCGTTTTAAATTACACTACAGAAAATTTCGATAAAGATGTAAAATATTTTTCTAATAGGAAAAGTTTAAAAATTTCTTGCAAAAAAAGTATTTGTACATTTCTCCATCCTGATATGTACTGTGTTTTATTGTGTTTATGGTTCAAAGGACTACTTTTACAGAAGCTGTTAATAATTTTTAAGTTCATATTATATTTGTCTGACATTTAATCTAATTTGCTCTTGAAGTAATTGAGTATAGAACCCAAAACTAGAGAAGCACCTCTAGATATATGAAATCCTATGATTGAGCATAATAAAAATTTAAATTCGCAACAAGAATTTGTAAAAGCTATTAAATTACCATTTACAACTATTGGATGTATAGTGAGAAACTATGAATAAATTAAAAGCATCGAAATTCAATGAAAACCAGGACTTCTTAGCAAACTAACAATGAGGGAAAAAGGGAGTGTTGTTAAAAAAGCTTTAAAAAATCCTATGCGTTCGGTTCCAAAATTTGCTGGAGACCTTGCGACATCTTCTCGCATCAGAGTAATGCCTCAAAAAATAAAAAATATCCTTCTCAATGCAGATTTAAAAGGAAGAGCCTCAAGGAAAAATCCATTCATCAGCGAAACAAATAGGCGAAAACGCATAGTATTCGCTTTCGCATACAAAAGTAAATCATTGGATTTTTGGAAAACAGTAATTTTTTCTGATGAGGGAAAATTCGGAATTTTCTTACCATCAAGCATTCGAAAAAATTGGCGTAAAAATAAAACTGTTCTAGATCCAAAACGTATACTTCAAACTATCAAGCATGTTGGGGAGAATATTATACTTTTGGGGTGTATAGCTTCTAATGGAGCAGGACATTTAAAATTTATTGACAATGGAAGGACAGGTTTAACATACATTGATGTGTCGCGCCATAATTTATTAAACTGTGCCAAGAAATTATGCATAGAGGAAGCTTTTCACTTTCTGCAGGATAACAACCAAAGCATACTGCTGTGATCACCAGCACATGCTTACGACAATACTCGAAGACGACTAGTAACTTCTCTAAAATCTGTAGACTTGAATCCAATAGAAAACTTGCAGATGCTATTGGATGCAAAAATCCGAAAAAAAAATATGTATCAGTAAAAAACAGTTTTAAAGAAGCTCTTATTGTGTCATGGAATAACATTAACCAGACCGCTACAAAAAAGTTGGTGGAATCTATATCACACCATCTAGAAGTAGTCATAAATGCTAAATGAATTCGCACAAAATATTAATTTGTATAATTTTACTAAATTTTCATTAATTATATTACATTAATATAGTGTACAAATACTTTTTTTGCATTATATTTTTGTATATTTGTTTATTATAATGTAAAAAATCGATTCGTTTAATTTTGTTTTTGCTTCTATAATATTATATTGCATTGAATCAATGTATTACAGTATTTTTTGCTTAAATATTTTGTTTAATTTCATTATAATTAAAAAAAATGAAGTGTACAAATACTTTTTTTGCCAACTGTATGCTAATATCAGGGAGAATTTTAACATGAGAATGCATTTGAACTCATAATAAAGCATAAATAAAGGAATGTGAGTATGGATAAAAGTAATAACAGTTTAAATATCTTTTTAACTTAATTTCATATTTATTTTAATGTATACCTTAATCATTTGCATTATGTAATTTTCAAAAAAAAAAATTTATGCCTGTTACATTGCAATAATTTTGTATTCTGTGCTTAATTCAGCATTTTCAGTGAGTTCAAACTTTCATGCTTGAATTTAACAATGAGTATTTAAATATTTTATACATATCTAACTAAGTTTAATTAATTGTTCAAAATATTTATTGTCATTCTCATAAGGTCAATACTATATTTATTGTTAGTGAATTAATATATAACTTATTTAAAGCTTCATTAAAAACAATAGGTTAGGGAATGAAAAAAACAAAACATACATGTAGGCTTAAGATGAAATTGTAAAATTACTCCATGCTTTTCAGATATGTAACTAACAAATTTATTTTGAAACTCATTAACAGATTTTTTCTTCATTGTAACATGGATCCCAAAAATAAATGTTCTAAAAGACACCGTAATAGAAAATTAAAGAAAAGAGTAGATTCTCAGATTCTTACGTTGCAGTACCAAGACATATCAGATAGCAGTGATGAAAACGTTAATAGTTGCGATGAGACAGGGAATGTGTATCTGATGGATTGCCCTTCAAATGGAGCATCCACTTCATGTAGTGCTGTGAATGTGTCCGAAAATTTGGATCTTTCTTCTGAAAATTTGGATCTACTTCCGAAAATTTGGATCTATCTTTTGATAGTGATTTCGAATATTTTCTTTGTTCGTCTGAATCTGAAACTGAAGCTGATGATCAAACACCAGCAGTTAAAGTCAACAAAGACACAAAACCCGAAGAAAGTTTTAGTGATGGATTTTGTAAAATTGTGCTGAAGCATCAGTTAAAACACAATGCCGTTTCTGATCTTTTGGCCCTGTTTCAGCGACACAAAATTGGAAATATGCCTAAAGATGTTAGGACAGTTTTAAAAACTCCTTGTTCAACTGAAATAGTGCCTATCGCTGGAGGAGAATACGTTCACCTAGGGGTAAAGAGTGGCATACTTAATGCAATGAAAGACATCAATGTTAGAAATGTTAATATAATTGATTTATTTGTTAATATTGATGGCCTTCCTATTGCTAAAAGTTCAAACAGCCAACTTTGGCTGATTTTAGTACAGATAAATACTCTTACAGAGAAGAGTATATTTCCAGCAGGCATATATCATGGTAAACAGAAACCAAAGTCATCTGCAGAATATTTAGAAATATTTGTTGATGAAATGAAGTAGCTGTTAGACGATGGTATTGCTGTAGATGATCATGAAAAAAAAAATCAATTTAAAAGGATTTATTTGTGATGCACCTGCACGCTCATTTATAACAAATACCAAAGGTTATACTGGTTACTTTGGGTGCTCAAAATGCACAACAGAAGGTGACCATATGAATGGTAGAATGTGCTTTCCCGAAATAGATAGTCCCCTAAGGACCAATGACAGCTTCAGACAGCAAATTCAAGAAGAACATCATCTGAATACATCCTATTTAGAGAAGCTGGAGACTCTTGATATGGTGGCACATTTACCCCTAGACTATATGCATCTTGTATGTCTTGGGGTTGTTAGAAAATTGTTGCACTTGTGGATAAAGGGCAAGCTGTCTTATTGCTTGCAAGGGAATCAAATTAGTCAAATATAAGATGACTTGGAAAGTATTGCATCCCAAATACCTGTGGAATTTGCACGTAAACTACGATCACTGAGAAATCTAGAAAAATGGAAAGCAACTGAATTCCGCCAATTAATCTTGTATACAGGCCCAGTAATTTTTTAAAATGTGCTTCGGCCATATATTTTTCTTAATTTTATGATTTTGCACTGTGCAATTCGCATCTTAAGTGATGAAAGTTTATGTCATCAATTCAATGATTATTCTTTATCATTATTACAGTGTTTTATAAAATCATTTGCAGATATCTATGGTAAGGAGTATGTGTCGTATAATGTACATAGCCTTGTACACTTACCATCAGATGTTCAGCAGTTTGGAAATATTCACAATTTCAGTGCATTTCCATTTGAAAATTTTCTCCAAACATTAAAAAAAATGTTGAGAAAATCTGTTAAACCCTTGCAACAAATACACCATTGCTTGCAGGAACTTATGGCCTTTGATATAGAAGGTACAAAAGAAATTTCTGGAATTAAATTATCCGATGAACATTGGAGTGTACTGTATTGTAAATTTTCTGGTAGGCAAAAGGGTGAAGATAAAGTTTCTTTTTATTATTAATTTCCCAGTAATATTGATTTCCGAGAGAAATGGATAAAAAATATTTCAAGAGAATTTACCATAACGGAAAAAACAGTTGTTTGTAATAAGCATTTTACAGAAGAAGGTTATGTACCTGGTAAAAAATGCAGGTATTTAAAAAAAAGATGCTTGTTCGTCTTTCTTAATTATTAGGACTATAAAATACCAAAGATTGTTGAAGAGCGGAGGGCCATAATTAGGAATAGTCCCCAGCTAAAAAAAGAAATTGCAAATGAAAGAAAATGAAGATAAATCGGAGAATGTTGGAAATAAAATTTCTGCCATACAAAATTCAGATGCTGAACAGTTAATGTTTGTCGTAAATATGTTTGTTGCACCGCAAACTACTAATGGTAGTAGCCCAGATGTAGGTCCATATTCTCCGACTCAACACGAACAGAACGTATTGAATGAACAAGAAAAACTATTAGCCACATTAAAAAATAAAGTTAAAGCAGCAAGATTAATAAAATCAACACTTTGCAAAAGGGAGCATACAATAGCTGCATTTAAAAGCAAAATTCAACAACTCAAATGTTTGTTGTTTCTCATATGATGATGAATGACTGAATTGGCTTGAAAATTAATTTCTCCCGTACCTTGAGAGCATCAAAGAAGCTTGTGCCAGCCGTAATCCCTCAATGAAATTTTTAAGTAAGGAGACACATGAAGCTAGTGTCTTAACAACAAGTCGACAGTTGAGTGTATCAAGTACTTCTTAACTAATGGTTATCATTATGTACTTACTTAGAGATTTCAACAGTAATCCCACTGAATCCCTGTTCAGTGCTTTAAGACAAATGAATGGGGATGATGATATTTTAAATGCTAGATCTACTCTTTTCAGTGTAGAAAATATTTTGAAACTGGACAACTAATAGCATCAAAGTATTCAAATGTTGCTGAGGAAGACAATGTAATTTCAAGAATAGGTTATATTTCAAAATTGAAGGTATGTGACAGTCAAAATGTATCAGTACCAAGTCAATTTCCTACGAACATAAGTCTTGATAAAATGCAAACTGAACAAAGCATCCCACCAAGTAGCATTAAATTTTCAAGTGTTGCAGGTTATTAGTGAAAGTAGTAAAAGAAAGGATTGAGTGTTTAGTTTGTTTGAATGAGATATCTAGCAACAACTGTCCAGCACCAATCTTTGGTTGAATAGCCAATCAAGACTGGCAGAAATCACGCGACACATGCCCTTGTTGTAAAGGAAAGCTGCTTAGAAATTTATTCGGGCGTCAATTTATGTTCTATTTAGAGTATTTTGAGACAAAGCGAAGAAATCGACATGCTTGAACCAACTGAACGACTGCAATTTTAGTACAAATTTCTAACAATACCAATTTTATTACCAAAATTACCAAAAATATATTTGAAAAATTGTGTTAAATAAATAAATTCTAATCAGCTATATTTTATTTTTTGTGGAACAATTAGAGTTGTTAGTTCATAGTACTAAAACGAGTATTATCTTGCTGAAGGGGGACAAATTAGTTGTTTGTAGTAAGCATTTTACAGAAGAAGATTATGTGCCTGGTATGCAGGTATTTAAAAAAAAAGATGCTTGTTTGTCTTTCTTAATTATTAGGATTATAAAATACCAAAGATTGTTGAAACGTGAAGAGCCATAATTAAGAATAATCCCCAGCTAAAAAAAGAAATTGCAAATAAAGAAAAATGGAGATAAATTGGAGAATGTTGGAAAAAAAATTTCTGCTATACAAAATTCAGATGCTGAACAGCTAATGTCTGTACAGCAAAGTAACAGCAAAGTAACCAGTGTCTAACCAGTGTGTAACCAGCAGAACCACAGTCTCTGCTGAACAGCTAATGTCATAAACATGTTTGTTGCACCACAAAATACTAATGGTAGTAGCCCAGTTTAGGTCCATATTCTCCTGCTAAACATGATCAGAATGGATTGAATGAACAATAAAAACTAAAGTTAAAGCAACAAATTTAATAAAATCAACACTTTGCAAAAGGAAGCATACAATAGCTGTACTGAAAGCAAAATGCAACAATTCAAATGTTTGTTGTTTCTCATGTGATGATGAATGATTGAATTGGCTTGAAAATTAATTTCTTTCGTACCTTGAGAGCATCAAACAAGCTTGTGCCAGCCATACTCCCTCAATGAAATTTCTAAGTATGGAGACACATGAAGCTAGTGTCTTAACAACAAGTCGACAGTTGAGTGTATCAAGTACTTCTTAACTAATGGTTATCATTATGTACTTACTTAGAGATTTCAACAGTAATCCCACTGAATCCCTGTTCAGTGCTTTAGGACAAATGTATGGGGATAATGATATTTTAAATGCTAGATCTACTCTTTTCAGTGTAGAAAATATTTTGAAAACTGGTCAACTAATAGCATCAAAGTATTCAAATGTTGCTGAGGAAGACAGTGTAATTTCAAGAATAGGTTATATTTCAAAACTGAAGGTATGTGACAGTCAAAATGTATCAGTACCAAGTCAGTTTTCTACAAACATAACAGTCTTGATAAAATGCAAACTGAAGCATCCTACCAAGTAGCATAAAATTTGCAAGTGTTGCAGGTTATTTAGTGAAAGTAGTAAAAGAAAGGATTGAGTGTTTAGTTTGTTTGAATGAGATCTAACAACAACTGTCCAGCACCAATCTTTAGTTGAATAGCCAATCAAGACTGGCAGAAGTTACGCAACACATGCCCTTGTTGTAGAAGAAAGCTGCCTAAAAATTTATTCGGGCATCAATTCATGTTCACTATATTGAGACAAAGCGAAGAAATCAATATGCTTGAACTAATTGAACGATTGCAATTTTAGTACAAATTTCTAACAATACCAATTTTATTACCAAAATTACCAAACAATATATTTGAAAAATTGTGTTAAATAAATACGAAGGTAAGTTGAAAAATAAGTTTCCCCTGTCGACTGTGGTCAGAGTTGTATATGAAAGTAAAAAAATAGAATAAGACATTAAAGATATGACATACCTTTATTATGTCACCTCCTCACAGTTTTCTGGGACGTCCAAGGAGTTTTGTTGCATGACTTTTTGGAGGTTGGAACCATCAATGCTAAGCGCCACTGTGACACCCTGTCGAAATTAAAAGAGGCAATTCGGAAAAAGTGACCTGGCCTTCTCACATCTGGCGTTCTGCTGTTGGATGACAACGCCAGACAACATTCGGCGGCAGCAACGCAAAACCATATTGCAACTCTTGGTTGGGAGCGCCAACACAATCCGCCACACAATTCTGATCTCGCACCAAGCGACTTCCATCTGTTTCCGGCTTTGAAGAAAATCCTCGGGGGAAGGCGCTTTGGAAGCAATACTGAAGTGAAACATGACAACACTTCTTCCATATGCAAAGACCTGATTTTTTAGGGCTTTTTGAAGCTTATTAAGCGATATGACAAATGTCTCAATGCACTTCGTACCTATGTGAAAAAATAAAGGTATGTCATATCTTTAATGTCTGATTCTATTTTTTGACTTTCATACACAACTCTGACCACAGTCGACAGGGGAAACTTCTTTTTCAACTTTCCCTCGTAGATTCTAATCAGCTATATTTTATTTTTTGTGGAATAATTAGAGTTGCTAGTTCATAGAACTAAAACGAGTATTATCTTGCTGAAGGGGGACAAATCAGTTGTTTGTAGTAAGCATTTTACAGAAGAAGATTATGTGCCTGGTAAAAAATGCAGGTATTTAAAAAAAAGATGCTTGTTTGTCTTTCTTAATTATCTAGATTATAAAATACCAAAAGATTGTTGAAGAGCAGAGGGCCATAATTAGGAATAGTCATCAGCTAATGAAAGAAAAATGAGATAAATCGAAGAATTTTGGAAAAATTTCAGGCATACAAAATTCAGATGTTCAACAGTTAATGTTTGTCATAAACATCTTTGTTGCACCACAAAATACTAATGCTAGTAGCCCAGTTGTAGGTCCATATTCTCCTACAAAACATGATCAGAATGGATTGAATGAATATATATTTAAAACGCTAAGCGTTTTCATTAGACAGTCCGTGAGAAAAAACTACTGCATCAAATTACACCATTCTTTTTTTAAATGAAAGATATTTGTCCACAGATTTGTTATCGTACATTCGTTTGATCGAAAATTTTATTAATTAGTTGTAATTATCAATTAAAATTTCACTTATGCGCATGCGTATTTTATAAGTACCAATCTCTGCCTTGACATGAAGCGCTGCGCATGCGTATAAATGCTCGCTCAGTTGAATTATCATAAGAAGTGGAAGCCGGTTGTGTTTTTATCAGCACGCGCGATTATTTGATTGTCGATATACTATTATCTGACTAACTACAAGCGTATTTTTTTCACGAGTTTGATATTATTGAGATTTTAAAGCATTCTTTGCAATGGAAAACTTTAATGTACCGATAATAGGCGATGGTAATTGTTTATTTCGGGCGGTTTCGTATTGTTTTTATAACATGCAAGAGAAACACCGTGATTTAAGGTTAGAAGTTGTCGCTGTAATTTTGAATCAATGGGAATATATAAGGATTTTATCGTTGGTAATTCATCCTATAAATTGCCGATTTTTACACCCGAGGACTATTCAAACTTACTTTCTAGTGATGGTGAATATGATAGTAGTGTTGAATTAGTATGTATTACACAATTGTACACACATTGTATGTTTCGATTTATCTTGAAAATAGTGCTGAAACTGTAGATTACGGTTCGGGAAACACTGTTTATAATTTGCGTTTTTCCGGTAATCTGGATGAAGGGCATTTTGATGTGTTAGGAATTTCAGCCAATAAAAAACAAAATTCTAAGAAATCTAAAAGGAAGAGGTCATTATGTTGTCGTAGGGAATCCGATAAAAAATGTGCACGGAATCAAACTGCTGTTTCACAAATTTCTAATTCTAAAGTGCCCAGGCCTAGGACCGCTGAGTCACTCTTAAAAAAGAGAGAAAAGAGACTAAATCGCAAGAAAAAGAGACTAAAAGAGACCAAAATTTAAAAAAAGAGACTAAAAGGAGACCAAATAAAAAACATTTTTCTCTCTTCACTTAAATGTTTTTGGTATACAGACAAGCACTATAAGATTTAACACAATATGCAGAATACATTTTCAATGCATTTCAGTCGGTTTTGAAATAATTGCAAATATTGTTGATTGGTTGCAGAAAAATATCTCAAATCGCAACAATTCATCATGAAAGAAAATCAGAAATTCACCAAATGACCACGGGGACAAAATCATGAAATTCCAGGAAATATAGTGAAATTCATCAAATTGTCTCAAAAAACAAATCATAAAATTTGTCGCATGATCTCGGGAAAAAAATTCTCGAAATTAGTCAAATGTTCTTAGGATAAAAAAAAAAGTCACGAAAATTATCAGATGGCCTTGAAAAAAAATCATGATATTAGTCAAATGGATCTTGTGTTAAACATCGTAAAATTCATCAAATGGGTCTCTAAGAGAGGGATGAATCACAAAATTCATTAAATGATTGTGAAACTCCAAGAGCGATCATACAAATAATTGCTAATTTTGTCAAAGGTCACGAAAATAAATAGTGAAATTTATCAACTAGTTTCCAGAAAAATAACGAATTTCGTCGAATAAAGCCATAAAAAAAATCAAGGATGCCTGTCAATGGGTTACATTAAAATGTGCAAAAATCAGTTACAGCATAAAACAGTGAAGTTTGTCAAATTATCTCAGGAAAAGAATGGCGAAATTTATCAAATGGTGTTGGTGAAAAAAGTAAAATCAGGGGTTGTACTGGTGCCAAGTAATATTTCACACAAAGTTTTTGGGGTATTTTAGGGCACATTTAACTGTCATACTACATTTCCTTCCAAGACCATTCGACCAAATTAACGATTCCCCCCCCCCCCCCCCCCCACACACACACACACCAATTGCCGCAAATTAATATGAAAATTGTGATTTTTCCACACTCTTGCTTACGGAAGTACACGATTTTTCGTCCATGATTGTTTGCTGACATTTGCAATTTTTTTTTTCAGTAAAATTTGTGATTATTTTTTTCTTTTTTTAGCTTTTATTTGCCAAAATTTGCAATTTTTTTGTCATTGTTTGCAGAAATTTACTATTTTTCTGTGTTTATTTAACAAAATTCGCGATTTTTTTTCCTGCGATCATTTGCAAAATCGCACAGAAAAAAATCACGAATGCAAAGAAAAAAAAAATCACAAATTTTAAAAAATGATTGACTGTCAAAATTCACGATTTTTTTCTGCGATCATGGAAAAGATGAATTTTGGCAAATAAACGCGAAAGAATTTTGAATTTCGCCAACCGATTGCCGAAAAATCACGAATTTCGGAAATGATCGCGGAAAATATGACGAATTTTGTCATATAAACGCAGAAAAAAGCAAATTTCTAAAACAATGGCCCAAAAAATTATCATTTACTGTATTTTGATAAACTATCGCAGAAAAAAAATTGCAAATTTTGACTACCGATTGCGTAAAGAAATCGCAAATTTTTTTAGCGATCCTTTCACGAAATTTGCATTTCTCTGTGATTATTTTTTCCGCCCGCAAAATCATACAATTATATTGTTCATTAGTATAACCGTACACTTCGAACAAAATCCGTACATTGTACTCTTCTGTGCATTGTACTACTGGCCATACCGTACAAGTTGGCATCTATGAATATCCTTTTCAATTTTACGATCATTTGACGAAAGCTCGGTCTTATTTCCGGATCGTTTGACGTAAATCTTGGGAGTTTTTTTTCCCGCAATCGTATGGCAGAAATCACAAGTTTATTTCGGGATTGTTTGGAAATAACGATTTTATTTCGGGATCATCTGATGAAAATCGCGGCTTGATTTGTGATTGTTTAATGAAAATCGTCTTTTTTCCGGTGATCAATTAATTCAAATTGCAGTTTTGCCAGTGATCATTTTATGAAAATCGCGTTTGTCGAAAAAGTGATAACTGTATATGTAACGACCGAAATAAGAAATTTGAGATTCCTTCCTGCAATCCTTTGACGAATTTCTCAATTGTTTTTCACAAGATCAACTGACAAATTTTGCAATGATTTTGCCACTGATTGACGGATTATATGCTTTTTTTCTCGTGAAAATGGCAAAATCGTGATATTCTTCCCGCGACCGAATGACGAAGTTTATGATTTTTACCCCTCGAATGATTATTGAATTTCGCGTTTTTATCTTGCCACAGATTGACCAAATTCACTTTCTTTTCAGTGTCCGACAGAAAAGTTTTGCGATTCTTGCCCGCGAATGATATACTAATTTCGTAACCATTTTTCCATGATAGAGTGACGAAATTTAGAATTTTTTCCCCTGCAAAAGAAGAGACAAATTTGGCCATGCAGCAGAATTTTTTTCTGCAGTCTGCAACACATACAAAAACTTAAACAGTCTGCAGACCAATCCCTCACATTATATTATTTGCACTCAAACCTTCAAGTATTTGTGATAGACTTATATACTTTAAATATACTTTAAAAAAGAAGTTGCCTTTGTTCTCAGAATTTTTAACGCCTCATACATTGTCTTAAAGATGGGGGGGGGCTCCTCTTTGACAAAATTTGAGTTTTTTTTTTTTTTTTCACAATCTTTTGACGAAATGTGCATTTTTTTCGCGATCTATTGATGAAAATTGCCGTTTTCTTGCGATCTCTTGAAGAAATTTGCCGTTTTTTCGCGATCTCTTGAAGAAATTTGCAGTTTTTTCGTGATTTTTTTTTAACGAAAACTGCCGTTTTTTCGCGATTTTTTGAAGACATTTGCTTTTTTTTGCTAACTTTAGGAAGAAATGTTACGTTTTTCCGTGATTTTTTGATGAAATTTGCCGTTTTTTCGCGATTTTTCGGAGAAAATTACTGTTGTTTCGTGATCATTTTACGAAACTGCCGTTTTTTCGCGTTCTTTTGAAGAAATTTGCTATTTTTTTCGTGATTCTTTGAAGAAAAATAACGTTTTTTTCGTGATCTTTTGAAGAAATTTGGCATTCTTTTCGGGTTTTTTAAACGAAATTTGCCGTTTTTCGCAATTTATTGAGAAAATTTGCCATTTTTTCGAGATCTTTTGAAGAAATTTGCCGTTTTTTGCGATGTTTTGAAGAAACTTGCCGGTTTTTTCACGATGTTTTAAATGATTTTTTTTTGAGGAAATTTGCTGTTTTTTCGCGATCTTTTGAATAATTCGCGTGTTTTTCGCGATCTATGACGAAATAGATTTCTTTTCGAAGACTGTTTGTCGAAATTCGCGATACACTTTCATGTCCGAATTTTTGGATTTAGGACCGAAATTTTTTAATTTTTGCTAAATTTTTAACAGTTGAAAAATATCCTGTGGACCTTCTCAAGAGTCAGCGACGTACGTCGCAGCTTTGCGCCGATTCTGCTCCCGGGAAATTTGGTATACTTTTTTTCCGCGACTAAGTTTCACTATAGTTCCACGGAATTTCATGGTTTCATCCTAAGACAGATTAACATAATCCATGATTTTCCGCCGGTTTCCGACTGAAAATTTTTGCGATTTTTACCCGCGAACAGTTAACAAATTTCGAGATTTTCCTGCGACAAACTGACAAGTTTTCCGATATTTCCTCACAACAAATTGTTGAATTTCGCGATGTTTTTCCCGCTATCAAATGAGGAAAGTTACGATCTTTTTCCTGCGATCGATCGATGGGTAAGAAACATTAAAAAAAAAAAAAAAAAAAAAAAAAAAGTGAAAAAAGAGACTAAATCTGAAAAATATAGACTAAAAGAGACAAATGCAAAAAAATAGCGAGAAAAGCGAGTTTAGCGACTCGCTCCGAGGCCTGAGTGCCATTTAATATTGGTTACAAATGTACACTTTCTGGGTCTGATTGTGATGTGAATCCTTATCATATTGGTTCTCTATCTTATTTATGTACTTTTTGTAATGCACACCATTTTTTGTGTGAAAAAAACACATCAGGATATTTTACTCTTTGTTGTTCTACTGGGAAAATTAGCTTGCCACCATTTCATATGCCTGAGAGCATTAAAAAGTTATACATTGGAAATGATGAAAAATCTAAACATTTTAGATCTAATATTCGGCAATACAACAATGCAATGTCTTTTGTTTCATTTGGTACCAATGTTAAATTGCCTGATGGAAATGGCCCTTACTGTTTTAAAATCCTTGGTATGGTGCATCATAGGATTTCATCATT
The DNA here is from genome assembly GCA_964019185.1 of Maratus speculifer. NCBI lineage: Eukaryota > Metazoa > Arthropoda > Arachnida > Araneae > Salticidae > Maratus > Maratus speculifer. The sequence goes on from OZ025301.1 coordinate 256,431,504, forward strand.
ATATTCCGAGAACCTTAATGATAGTTCTTAAGGTCAGTTATATATTTTGAACTTTTCAGATGCAAATGAAATAAGACTGAAACATCCTTCTAACAAAAAATTAAGAGAAGATATTCTAACCATATTGAATTGCACATTAGAAAAACACAATCCATATATTCGATTGTATAAAACAATGCACGAAAAAGTTAAGGAGGAAGAAATATTAGCAGCAAAGGAAAATTGTTCCGAATTAAATTTAGTTATGCATTTTTACCATGATCCCCAATCAGATCCACGTCGGTATAATGGCCCCTCACATTCTGAAGTTGCTGCCGTGTTTGAGTCTGCCGATGGTGCTCCTCCTTCTCATAGGCATATTTCTGTTTATCCTAAAAAAGGTGGTTTAACAAAAATTGATTATGACAGCATGCATTGCGACCCCATGTGCTATGTTTTGATATGGCCTGAAGGGGAAACAGGATGGCAAATCTCGATGTCAACTGGAGGTAGTCGACAAACAAAAGTTAGACATACTGCAACAATGCGTGAATACATTTGTTATAGACTTTCAGTTCGGGGTAATCCTATTATTGGGGATTTTAATCCTTTACTGAATGCTGCTCAACTGACACAACAATTAATTGTTGATTACTATTGCCGCATTGAAGGTGATAGATTAAAATTCATTCGTGACCAGCAAGCTAAAATTAAGAGTTGACACTTATGCCGGACTTGCAGATGCTGTCAAAATGAAAGCTGAAGGGGAAAAATTAAAAGCGGGACATATCGTTATTTTGCCCTCTTCCTTCAATGGTAGTCCTCGGAATTTAATGCAAAATTATCAGGATGCTATGGCAATAGTACGTAAGTTTGGCAAGCCCGATATTTTTATTACATTTACATGTAATTCATCATGGCCTGAAATACGTAATAGCATTCATTCATATAAAACAGCAAATAACAGACCTGATATTGTAGTTTGTGTATTTCACGCAAAGGTAAACGAACTAATCAGATTAATTACTGACACACAGATATTTGGAGAAATACAAACATTTTTATATACTGTGGAGTTTCAGAAACATGGTTTACCTCATATTCATTTATTACTAAGTGTCAAAGATGATTGTAAATTCCGTGAAATTTCAGATATTGATAAAGTTGTCTCAGCTGAAATACCCGATCCTAATGACGCTACTTTGTTTAATTTAGTCAAATCTCATATGGTACATGGGCCTTGCAGGAATTTAAATCCAAATTCTGTTTGTATGGAAAATGGGAAGCGTAAAAAAGAATTTCCTAAAAATTTTGTATCAGAAACAAAAGAAAATGTGAATGGTTATCCTGTTTATTGCCGAAGAAATAATGGTAGAACAATTTCTAAAACTATTAATGGAGTTAAAGTTGATATTGACAATCATTTTATAGTCCCTTATAATGCTTTTCTATTACGATATTTTCAAGCACATATCAATGTGGAAATTTGTGCAAGTGTTCATAGTGTGAAATATTTGCATAAATATGTTTACAAAGGACATGATTGTGCAAATATGCAAGTAACAGTTGATGATGGTTTTCTTCATCATGATGAAGTAAGCACTTTTTTAAATACCAGGTATGTTGGACCAACTGAGGCAGCATATAGAATTTTTGCTTATCCCATGCATGAACAGTCTCATACTGTTATTCGCTTACCTGTTCACTTGCCTGATGAACAAACAGTATATTTTAATAATGACAGTGCTTCGGATGTCTTATTAAAAGCAAAATTGAAAAGTACACAATTGAGTGGATGGTTTAAATTGAAAAAAAATTCTGTAACTAAAATCCCGTACACATATCCTGAAACTCCAGTTTATTATACATGGAATGAAAAAAGCTGCCAATGGGAAAAAAGAAAGTAAGTACAATGTTTATCTTTCTGACGCAAATGTGAGTTCATTTTTTTATCATTGCTATTACTAGTGGAAAAAAATCGATTAGCATTCTCAGTTTTCCGGTAAATTTAAGTTTTAATGATTTTTATTATTTATTTCCTAAACAGATCGTTATTTTTTGATTAATGATGATTTCTGAAACTTTTACATTATTAATAATTGACCTAGTTTTAACCCAGGACTGGGCAGGAATGAAGCTTTCCCAAAAATTTATGAACAAAATTAAAAGATATATATGTTTAAGGCCCCTGTCCTCGCTCGAAGAAACGCTCGCGAGCTAATGCTATTCCTATGGGGAAGCATTTTTCTAATAACTCTTTTGCATTTTGACATTTTTGGATAATTTTTTTTGCATTGGATAGCTGAGGTGCATGCCGACAGCGCACCTTTTTTACTTTTTCGATTTTGGTCGTAGATATTTTTTTAAAAAGCACTTTCAGTTTCGAAACCGGTTTTGAAAGTGAAATTAACTTTATAAAAAATATCTGCAACCAAAATCGAAAAAGTAAAAAAGGTGCGCTGTCGGCATGCACCTCAGCTATCCAATGCAAAAAAAATTATCAAAAAATGTCAAAATGCGAAAGAGTTATTAGAAAAATGCTTCCCCATAGGAATAGCATTAGCTCGCTAGCGTTTCCTCGAGCGAGGACAGGGGCCTTAAGGGTGTATTCGAAAACATGCTTTTCCAACCTTCAACATCTTGAATTTTTCTGATAGAATTTCAGACTCATTTTTAAAAATAGAAACATGAAACTTGCTGGAGTGATTTTCGAAGAGATGTACAAGGTGCCATATGATCTTATTTTTCGCTCCATTTATTAGAATTTGATTGATAAACAATCATTGCTTCAGCATGGTGCTTTTTTTCGACTGCAGCTATTCCGCTTCAGAAAATTCGGCGCACAACGCCCACTTTGACAGCATTTTCAGCCTTTATCAAAATATCGAGCTTTACGGCACCTTGTATAGTTTCTGAATAAGAGAATCTGTCAGTCTGATGCATTTGAGAGCAAAAATGAAATCAAAATTAAATGCAGAAATAAGCAGTTTGGATCGGAATACACCCTTACTTACAAATGTTGTTCGAAAAAGCAATCAAACATAGTAAGATGCAATCGAATGGAACCAAACAAATATTCAGTTTTACGCGATTTTTTTTTTATTTACTTAGGTTTTTGGTATCCACATATTGCATTTTCACAGAATTTATTGTATAAAACACTGTATTTAAAATTGTAACATTATTATTAAAAACGCATTGTTACTGATCAAGTGGCACCGATTCCATTCTTGCAACATATGAAGTGAAAAATGCAGGGCTGGGCATCGTCCTCGTAGCTTAAATGGTAGAGCACTTGGAGTGCTATTCCAAGGGTTCCGGGTTCAATCCCCGGCTTGGACATTTTTCACTAAAAGTTGGTCTTACGCTTAGTAGAAGTATGAATATTCACGTATCTATAATTACAGGCGTAATTTCATCACAGAAAATTAATTGAGAAATTGATTAATATCATAAATATATATGTGATTTACCGATGCTAAGTCTCTAGTGTCTCATGTTACGCCACAGAATTGTGTGCTCATGAATACGGATCTAGTGCTGCGATTTGCAGCTTAACCAACATATGAAGTGAAAAATGCAGGGCTGGGCATCGTCCTCGTAGCTTAAATGGAGAGCACTTGGAGCACTATTCCAAGGGTTCCGGGTTCAATCCCCGGCTTGGACATTTTTCACTAAAAGTTGGTCTTACGCTTAGTAGAAGTATGAATATTCACATATCTATAATTACAGGCATAATTTCACCACGGAAAATTAATTGAGAAATTTATTAATATCATAAATATATATAAATATAAAAAGTAGCATAACTAACACCCCCTCTCCTAAAAAATGTGCAAATAATTCAAGGGCGGCAAAACATTAAGAGACGTCAAATTTTGGTTCTCCCCCTCCCCCCCAATAAAAATTTCAAGCTACGCCCCTGCTTACCATTTAGTGAAAAAAAAAATTCGAAAAACTGTTTGCACTTGGGACAGACCACAATCCCAACAAAGAACTGTTTCTGAGTATACTGTTATGGAAGTTCATTAGATATAGTGACTCCAGGACACATGCAAATTGCAAGAGGTGCAGCACATGTTGTGGATGTACCAAAATCAACGGTCCTAAAGCTACTGTGCTCTGTATGTGTCCTTACCGGTACTAGCACGTCCAGATATTGAAAGTGGGCACCATCAACAACTTATAAAATTTGCAATGAATGTTGAGTAAAGGCCTGGATAAACAATATACTTGATTTCAATAAAGTAGATGTTGAAGAAGAAATGAAAGTTAGTTTAGATTAATGGAAACACATAGAAAGTAAAATGAAAAATTAATTAGCTGTGAACGATTTGCTTCAAGCAAAAGAAGAGCTAATTAGTCAATTACTTCCATTTGCATTGCGTATACTGCATGCAGAATTTAAATATTTAAAAGAACATTTGCAAGTTGGTGAAATCACTGTCCATGAAGATTTTGCTGAAAACTACTAAATATCAAAGATAAATAATGGCTGCACATTGGAGCTTTATGCAGGTTATATTGTTTACATACATCGTGTATTATAGAGGTGCAAAGACGTCAAGATGTTAAAAAAAAATGACAGCAATGAATTGTGCTCATTTCTTGTCTGATGGTTATCGTGCTCAGTTTAAAAACAGATATAACATGCAAAATTTGATGTTACATAAAGAACATCACAATGTTGATGCTGATTGGAGTTTTTTTGGGAGCAGCTTATGAGAAAGGGGCAGTTGATGGCCTTAGGACAGCAATAAAAAGAAATGTTTGGCTTGTGACATGATGTCAACAGTACAATATAAATTCTGAATAATTCTACTGAGCTGCTGGAAAAGAAACCTCTAATATAATAATGGAATAAAAAAAATTACAAATACAATGGGATTGGCAGAACAGTGGAAAAAAGCGACATCAGTTCTAGGCATCCACAACATTCATCTTATCCAGCCATTAAATAATGGAAACTTAGACCTTTTCCAACCCAACTTTTACCATGCTTTTAGTAAAATTGAAGTACATGATGAAAAAATTTAGCTGCCATCCAAAGAAGAATTCCAACATGCCTAATTCTAATATCAAGTTAGGTATGTGTTTTATATGATGATGAATGGTGACCTGGTATTGTGGAAACAATGATGACATTCTTTGCATTTTGTTCATGAAACCAATAGGAATAAATAAATTCATGTGGCCAGCTATTCCAGAAAACAGACATGATGCAGACTCAGCAAAAAAAAAAAACTTTCAAAACCTTTAGGACTTTTGATGTAATTTGCATATTTTTTCCCCAGCATTTTGACAAAACCTGCATTTATGGTAACCATCTGACGATAATCTAACTTTTTTCCATGGTCTTTTCAATGAAATTTGCATTTATCCATGGTCCTTTACTGAAATATGCAGTTTTTCACGCCTTTTGTTGAGAAAATTCACATATTTTCCCCGATCTTTTGTCAAAATGTGCATATTTTCTGTGATCTTTTGTCAAAATTCATGTATATCAGTGTTTTTCAACAAAATTTGCATTCGCATATTATCCATGATGTTTCAACAAAATTTGCATATTATCCGCGATGTTTTGACAAAATTCATATTTTCCTCCAATCTTTTGACAAAATTCGCATCTTTTACAAAATAAGTCTATTTTCGAGGATCTTTCTACAAAGTATGCATATTTTCCTCACATTTTATCGAAATTATTGTATTTTTTGCGATCTTTCTACAAAGTTAGAGTATTTCCCACTATCTTTCTACAAAATTCGAGTATTTATCACGATCTTTCTACAGAATTTGCGCATTTCCCCTCGATGTTTCAACAAAATTTTGAGTATTTTTGTAATGATTCTTTGACAAAATTTGAGCATTTTTCCATAATATGTTCATGAAAATCCCATTTAAGACAGAAATGACGTGTTGATGTTTATTAGTAAGTTGTGAAATTTTGCAATTTTTGAATTGCCTGCTAGATATTTCTGCATCTGGCAAGAATGAAAAAAATATTTTCTTTTTTTGTCTATTTTTTTTTTCGAAAGTCACATTACTACTGAAAGGAGTTATATAACAGTTTTGTAATTTTTTATAATATTTTACTTAAGTTTTTTCCAGTTAATTTTGTTTGTTTTTATTTAAACTTATTTTGCCAGAAGCATTTTGTTTTGTTTTGTAAGTTTGAATTTCGTCCTTTTGTTTGAATATTTTTTGTTCTTGAGTTCTTTTTGTGAATTTTTGAATATCCTTTCATAAACTTTTTATTTTCAAGTGTGAGAATGCCTCTAAAATATGTCTCAAAGAATGAAAGGAACGATTTGCGTAGTTTGATTGAAATGAGTGGTAGAAATAAGAGAGAAGTGGTTGATTTCTGTATGAAGAAAGGATTGATTGCAAGTAGTTATGAATGTGCAGTATGTGGACATGGAATGAAACTTTGTGAAGCTAAGAATGTTGGTAGATTTGAATGACGGTGTGATAGAAGAGTGGAAGGGGAAAAACATTGTGTGAGGAGGAGTATTAGGCATGGTAGTTGGTTTGTAGAGTCTAAATTGAGTATGATAGATTGATTGTTATGTATGCTTGAGTTGAGAGATATACAAATGAACAGATAAGGAATTTGGCACAAGCAAATAAGAATACAGTGACTAATTGAATGAATTTTTGTAGAGGTTTGTATGTGTATATGTGTGCATGAAAGTAGTAGTTTGGGAGGGGAAGGAAAGACTGTTGAAATAGATGAGAGTTTGTTTGGAAAAAGAAAGTATAATAGAGGAAAGCGTGTGAATGGCGATTGGGTATTTGATGGTGTTGAGTGTGGAAGTAATGAGTTTTTTTTAAAGTTGTGTGTGATAGATCAAAAAAACACTTTGTTAGAAATTATTAAGAGGCGGGTTTTACTGGGAACTGAAGTAATTTCTGATTACTGGAGAGCTTACAATTGCCTTTAAGATGAAGGTTACCAGAAGCTCCGAGTCAATCATAAATTACATTTTAAGGATTTGGTGACTGTGGCATACACAAATATGATAGAAGGTTTATGGAGTTGGATTAACATACCTGCCAACATGTCAATTTTGAAATCCTTACAATTTTCACGATATATTCTAACATGCTTAAAAATGTATAACATATGCATATGCAATAGTAACAACTTAATTCTTAACAATATTTTCTATGCTACTTTTATATTTATGTTTCTATATATATTTTGAAAAATAAAAACTTGAGGTTGCACAAGAAAATGTTTTTCCAATTTCATACTATGGAAACGTGTTTCCAAAAAACTGTCCTGCATGATGATCTGTAATAGATAAGGGCAGATTCATTTCACAGCAAATTTCCTGAAAGGTTACAGCAGTTGAGGGGGTGGGAGAGAGAGCATATCTATAAGCATTAATTATGCATTTTTACTGGGTATCTTTGATGAAATGCACATCTTTTTGCGATCCTTTCACAAAATTCGTTTTTTACGTGATCTTTTGTCGAAATCAGCGTTTTTCAACGATCTTTTGACAAAATATGCATTTTTATCGCAATTCTTTGACAAATTTTACTGTTTTCCGGGACCCTTTCACGAAATTTACACGACATTCAGACAAAATCGGCGTTTTCCCGCGATCTTTAGACGAAATCAGCGATATTTTAGCAAAAATGGCGATGTATTGCGATCTTTTGTTGAAATCGACAGTCTTTCCGCGATCTTTTGACGAAATCAGCTGTTTTTCCACGATCTTTTGACGAAATCGGCAATTTTTCCGCAAACTTTTGACGAATTCGGTGTTTTTTCGACGATCTGTTGAAAACGGCGTTTTATGCCCGCGACCTTTTGACGAAATCTGTGTTTTTTACTGTGACCTTTTGATGAAATAGGCACTTTTTTCAATGATCTTTTGACAAAATATTTTTAAGCTATCTTTTGTCAAAAACAGCATTTTTTCCAGCAATCTTTTGACAAAATTGGCGTTATATCCACAATCTGTATGAGGAAATCGACGTCATTCTGTGGTCTTCAGACGAAATCAGCGCTTTATCTGCAATATTTTGGTCAAATCGCTGTTTTTTGAGCCATCCGCACAGGAAATTCGCGTTTTTCAGAGATCTTTTGACAAAGTTCGTTGACAAAAACATTGAAGAAATTGTCGTTTTTCCACGAAATATTGACGAAATGTGCGCTTTTTCGGCGATCCTTTCAGGAAATTTGCATTTCTCCGCGATTGTTTTATTCCGCGTGCAAAACCGTACATCCGTACACTCCGAACAAAATCCGTACATTGTACGGCCAAACCGTACAAGTTGGCAACTATGGATTAAATGCAGCCTCTGCGGAAAGAGGCGGGTACAGGGGAATGAAGGCAAAAATACTTATGACTCGTACCTTGCTGAATTTATGTGGAGAAAGCGTCACAGGGATGATCACCTTGGACAGACCAATTCGTCCTTGAGGCGATAATTCGAATTTACTCATCTAAAATGAGGGATGAGGAGAAGGGGGGGGGGGACAAGATGAGTTAGATGCTGAATTTGTTAATGAAATGATTCTTCTCATGAGAATGTACACAAGCCCAGCCATTCGCATAAAAAAAAAAAAGAGATCCATAGAGAAAATTATGGAAAGATAGAAACATTTTTAGATATGTAATTGTGAAGAGTTAAGTTCCTACAATTAGTAAAAGAGACATTGAAAAGTGCACAAAGTTACGAAAAATTAAGGAGAATATAAGAACGTAAATAGTTTTACATATACAAACGAAATTTCAAAAGAACGGAATAGACCTCAGAATTGTGCAACTATCGAATCGTCTGCCGAAAGACAGGTGTTTTGATTGGGAAGAATCTCTAGGTTGCTGAAAACTCGGTTGGCGCTCGTGGAAGTTTGGTGACGGTGAGTGTTAAAAAGTCGCCTAAATCAAGTGTTTCGGTTGTTCTAGAAATATGCCCATTTGTTTTATTGCCTAAAAATCCAAAAAGTCTGTTGCCTTTTCAAGATATTTAAGCATACTTAGATAACAAGAAACAAAAAAGTAAACGAAATGAGACATTACTATGAAGATTTTAGAACTTGAGAAGCCGATTTTAATTTAGAAAAACTTTTATCAAATAATCTCAGGGAAGAAAATGACAAAAAATAAAAATAAAAACTAGATGAACACCTAAAAAATCTCATTTAAAGACGCTTAGAAAAAAATCCGATTTTCATTTAGAACAAGTTTATCATACAATCAAATGGAACAGAGTAATAGAAAACTAGGCGAATCTCAAAAAAGATATTTGAAGGCAATTTTAAGCAATTACTCCTAAGATCCTGATATAATTACTACTTTTTTAATTTAAAAATATGCGTTTGGTAATATCGCGATTTGAATCATCAAATATAGAACAAGAAATTCGAGTTGGTTGGTTGGTTGGTTGGTGGGCAAGTACTGAGACGTATGCTGCTACCCGTTAGGGAGGCTTTTGTCTCGAAACTACAAGAAATTCGAATATTACAAAAACACAAATAATAGCAAGCCTGGGTGTTGCCAACGAAGAAAATAAAACGCTTATGAAAATAAAGGACTCTGTTCATGAATGGTAGTTGGTCTGTCTGTGTTCGAGACAAAGACTGTGTTCGGGATCTGCGCGCGCGATCTCAGAAGACAGGGCTATGGAGTGGGTCCATACTGCGGCTGTTCAATAATCGGTACTGTACGCTCGGGAACAGATCATGTATTTGATTAATAAGGAAAGGGCATGTTTACAAACAAACGCTTCCTTCAACCAATCTACACTGTTAAAAATCTGCTGCATTTTGCTGCAACGCCCTCCACCACTTGTATATAATATCTCTATTCCAACCAATGAGAAAGCGCCATTTCACGGCCAAGTAACCGTTTTCTATACAAGCAGGGGAGTGCGTTGCAGCAAAATGCAGCAGATTTTTAACAGTGTAGTAATTACATTTTTGCTTTCGCGATCATTACAGGAATCATCACGGCGATGTTGACCAATCATACAACAGAGCTTTTAATCACAGTGACGTCACTGTGGACGAATTACTGTGGATAAGGGAGAAAAACCGAAAAACCTGTCCGTTCTTTAACGACTGGCGCGTATGGATGAGCTCCGGGAATTTGATTGGTCTAAGTTTCCCAATGCATAAGTAAGTATGATATGATTGGGCTACGCCGTCAAGATGATTCCTACAGTGATCGCTATGACAAAAAATGTAGAGGTAGATTGGTTGACAGAAGTGTTTGTTTGTAAACATGCCCTTTCCTTATCCTAGACCAATCAGATCGCTTTGACTTCTTGGGTATCGTAGGAGTCTTAAAGACGGGTAGGAAATTACTGTGGATCCATAGCATATTCACAGTATCCGCAAAGAAACTCTTCGGGAGGGTTGAATTCTGATATGGATCGGCCGACGCGTTTTCACGTAACTTGGCGATAATTATACTTGGCGTAGCGATAGACGCTTCCGTCGAGTTGATTTCTTTCGGAGCCGAGTACAAAGTAAAAATTTGTGTTTAAAAATTTTTAAAGAGTACAACTTTCAGTAAGACACGTTCCATCCAATGCAATGCTGCAAGAGAAAAGTTACTTTGTACTTGGTTCGGAAGGAAATCAAACTCCTCGACGGAAGCATCTATCGCTCGCCAAGTTACGTGAAAACGCGTCGGCCAATCCCTATCCAGAAGCGGATTAACTAACTCCCGGGACAGGCGCCTAACGCTCAGGCGGCCATCTTCTCTGTGATTGGATGTTGGTCATTCATCCTTTCTGTTGTCTAATATAGCTCTATGATTGGATGTAGAACTTTTGTAAAGTATCTTGGCTAGGTTTCTGTAACTGGCGATTAATTGCGCACAGAGATTAGCCAAACAATATTTACCTCTTATGTCCGTCCTGTGCTCTGTGTATTCGGTTTAAAACATTTTATTTAATAGATTTAACCTTTTAATGACATTATCAGCCGGGTTACTGTATTAAAAGAACAACCAATCAGAGGACGAACGACCAACATCCAATCACAGAGCGGATGGCCAGTAGAGCTTCAGGCGCTTCGACTCCCGGGCCCCTAGGCTAGATTTTTGTGGACCCCCCTTCCCTCCCCTTTTTAAAGCAATACATTTTTGTATTTTCTGGCATAAAAAAAATAAATAAAAAGTACCTTTAGTGCAGGAAAACATTTAAATTTCATAAAATTAAAAATGCCGAAATTCGGTAAGTTTTGGTTTTAAATTCCCTTCTTATACGTCGAACAATATTTTACTAAATATTATTCTTTCCAAATTCCTTGCTCGCATTTTAAAATTTTTGAATGATTTTTTTTTTTTTTTTTTCATAGGATAGTTTAGGACGACCTATAATCGGGCTAGTTTTTACATTTTCAAATTTTTGTTACTGTTTTTTTGCACGATGATAGTTTCGCTTTCAGAACCAGTTCAAACCGGTTCTGAAAGTTAAAGTAATTTTTTTTAAGTCAAAATTTCATTCAAAAATATTAAATTGCGAGCAAGAAGTCTTCAAAGAACTGCCCCTAGGATTAACATAAGTTTTCCCAAGTTCATTATGTTCCCCCGCACTATAATATTAATACTATGGTAGAATTTTTTTTAAACATCTTGTTTGCCTTTTAATATTTTTAAACGAGTTTTGCATTGGATAGATGAGGTCATTCCCTACAAATGCCCCCTTTTTTTATTTAGTTGAAGATATTATTATTATTTTTAAATTAGGATACTTCTAATTTCCAAACCGGTTTCGAAAGTAAAAGAATCTTCAATAAAAACAAACTCTGCAAACAAAATAGTAAAAAAACTAAAAACGAATTTTCTAGAGATGATATGAAGAAAAAACCTGAAAGAAAATCGTAACACCGGGGGCCCTTTTCCTTTCGGGCCCCTAGGCTTCAGCCTAATGGGTAATCCGCCTCTGTCCTTATCAGAATTCAACCCTCTCGAAGAGTTTCTGTGCGGATACTGTGAATATGCGGATCCATAGTAATTTTGTCCACAGTGACGTCAGCTGCCCTTTCCTTATTACGCTGCTAAAGATACGCGCGTATTCAGAACAAACGCCCGCAGTTGTGAAATCGCCCGCAGAACGTAAAACGGGAAATTAAACATAATCAAAGACTCACCGTAATGTAATTGCAACTTAAATGTTACCTAACCATATATTGGATTCATGTCCATGGAAATTATTTTGTCTTGTTTGGATCTGGTTATGATTCATTAGAATATTTTCGTCGGGTTCAGATTTCATTCGATTCAGATTTTACGTATTTTTTGAAATTGAATTTTAATGTTCGGGTCGGATTCATGTCTATGGAAATTATTTTGCCTTGCTCGGATCCAGTTATAGTTCAGTGGAATATTTTTGTCGGGAACAGATTTGGTTCAATTCAGATTTCGGCTTTTTCTTCAAATGGAATTTTTGGGTTCGGATTTTCTTGCGTGTTCACGGAAATTATTCTGCCGTTCGAATAAGAATATACTTCATTGGAATATTTTTTTTTTCAAGTTAAGATTTGGTTCAGTTCAGATTTCGTGATTTTTTCAAAGAAATTTTTTAGATTCAGATTCGGTTCATGTGCATGGAAATTTTTTGTCTTATTCGGATCCGGTTACGGTTCTTTCGAATATTTTTTCATCAGATTCAGATTTGGTTCGATTCAAATTTCAGGTATTTTTTTAAAATAGAATTTTTTAGGATCGAGTCGGGTTATGTCTATGTCATACTCAAATCCAGTTATGATTCTTTCGAATATTTTGGTCGGATTTAGATGTGGTTTGGGTCAAATTTCAGGGTTTTTTTCCATTCGAATTTCTTTAGGATCGAGTCGGGTTTAGTTCCATGGAAATTATTTCGTCTTGGTAGGATTGCGTTATAGTTCTTTTGAATATTTTTGTCGGGTTCAGATTTGGTTCAATTCAGATTTCGGGTTTTTCTTCAAATATAACTGTTGGATTCGGGTCTTCTTACGTGTTCACGGAAATTATTCTGTCTTGTTCGAATAAGGACATGCTTCACTGGAATATTTTTGCCAAGTTTAGATTTCGTTCAGTTCAGATTTCGCGATTTTTTCAAAGAATTTTTTGGGGTTCAGATTGGGTTCATGTCCATGGAAATATTTTGTCTTGTTTGGATCCGGTCGCGTTTCTTTGAAATAGTTTTGTTAGATTTAGATTTGGTTCGATTCAAATTTCAGGTATTTTTTAAAAATAGAATCTTTTAGGATCGAGTCGGGTTATGTCCATGTCATACTCAAATCCAGTTATGATTCTTTCGAATATTTTGGTCGGATTTAGATGTGGTTATGACTAAAATTTCTTTTAAAAAATAACGTTTTGTGCCATTATTGGCTGCAATACACGATCAGAATGCATAAAAGATACAAATAGATCAATCATAGGCTAGAATTATTTGATTATTTTTATCATATGACTTTGAAGTATCAATATAGAAGCATCATTTAAGATTTTGCTTGAAAAGTTAACATTCTTTCGTTAATGTCTTAAAATCGTCTGCACTCTGAAATCTAGATTTTAGATTAATGTTTGTTATTTAAGTTTTCATGCATGATTTTAAAGGAATGTTTTCATCAATATATTTTACATATTGACATGGAATTATTAATATGTTGTTAAATCATAAACATTTTTTATCTAAGTTATAAAGTATTAAAAAGTTCTGAAAAAAAAGAAAACTTTTAGTAATACAATTTTTAGTTCAAATCAAAGGTTTTCAATATTTTATTTAATTTTATTTTGACATTTAATTATTTCTAATTTTCCAATTTCAATTATTTTAAAAGCAATCATTTATTTTAATAAATAATATAATAGAAAAAACATTTTAATAAATTACTATTTCTTCATAAAATATGCTTCAGCTGTAATTCATTTCTTGCAATTCGTCTTATTAATACAAAATTCCTTCCTCGTTCTTTTGTTTGAGACATTAAAATCTCAGCGATAAATGGTTTCATACTGCAAACCTTTTTTTTCGGATTACTTCACCTCCACCTATCTTTTTCCTCCATGGCGTACAACAGCTGTGATTAAAAAAAAAAAAATAAAAAAAAAATCCTCATTTAAACTGACAGTTTGTCAGTCTATGAATTTTAAAGGTCTGTCCCAGCTTTTCTAATTATTTCTGCGAAAATAAATTCTGCGAAAAACAGGCGATTTTTTATGAGAATGAGCTTTGGAATTTAATTAATAACTCAGTTAATAAATAGAATTTTGAAATTCTGAGCTTCAGGTGCATCAGGAGAGATATTGGTCTACTCTCATAAAAATTTTGAGCTTCGTACGTCCCATAGATTTTGCTAGCCATCGCAGACACACACACAGACAGACAGAGCGTTTTGTTCTTTTATTAGTATAGATCAGGCATGTCAAACACGTGGCCCGCGGGCAGTGTTGGGCACGTTCACAAAATAAACGAACTAACACAAACTCACGTTCGATTTCTGAAAAGTTATTTAAGTTCACGTTCAAATTCAAAAATTTTCAAACGAACTCGTTCAATTCAAACTCACTTGTAAAAGTGAACGAAGTTCACTAAAAAGTTCACTTTTTTTTAATGTTTGGATGTTATTGTTAAATTTACAAAACTTTGTGAACTAATCATTTGATTATTCGATATGTAAGATAGAGGTATGCACGGGCGGAAATTTCCAGGCCCGATCCATAGAAAAAAAATGTCCGGCCCGATATTAAAATAAAAATTTCGGCCCGAGCCCAGCCCGGCTCGTAGAGAAAATTTAGCGGTCCGACCCGGCCCGATATAATAGCTAAAATCAAGGCTCGACCCGGCCCGATATAATAGCTAAAAACAAGGCCCTGCTTGGCCCGGCATGGAAAATAGTTGAAATTTCGCACCGAACCCGGCCCGACCCCGAGTACATTTCTATAGGACATTGATATTTACCTTTACGGAAGAGTTATGGCCAAAAAACGTAGCTTAATCTGTTTATAATCTCCATTTATGCAGAAGAACTGTAGGCTGCGATGTTTATGCTTTTAATGAACCTTTTTTAGTTGTATGTAAATGTTTCAGCTATTATTAGTATCATTAATCCATCTTCCATGTTATGGAGATATAAAAATCTAAAAAATGATATATGGTAAAGGTAAAATCTTCTAAGATGAAACCGCATTGGAAAGAAAAAACTATAGCTATTTTCGACGAAATTGTATACAGCCCAGGTCCGGTTCGGCACGACCCGAGTCTGCAGAAGTAAGACTATGATACTGCCCAGAGAAGTGATATCCAGACTTAACCCGTCCTGAGGCTCGTGTAGGCCTCTAAATGGCATTTGAAAGAGGGAAAAATGTACTAAGGTTGGGAAAATTTTTAAATAAATTATGAAAAAATTGAACGTAAATTTCGTTCAAACTCGTCTATTTTTTGAGTTCACGCTCAGTTCACGCTCGTTTATAAAATAGTGAGCGAAGTTCAGTTCAAAGTTCACAAATAGTGAGCGAAACTCGTGAGTTTTCGTTCAGTGAGCGCGTTCATACCCAACACTGCCCGCGGGCCACAATTGGCCCGTGATGAACTTCTCTGTGGCCCGCCAGGACTTTGGCATTTTCCTATGTTTGATTCAGTTCTCAGTTGATACACTTTGCATTGCAAATCCTACAGCGTTGCAAAATTGGTGAATGATTTTATTAAAAATATCTACCATTATTTCAAAATATTAATCTGCATTATAGTTAATGGCAGATATTGACATACATTAAATTTAATGATCCGCAATTAAATAAAGAAAAGTTTAAAATTTTTAATTAATGGTTGTTATTTTGGATGAAATATTTTTTACGGTTTGGCATAGGAGATGAAAACAACATCGATTCAACACCAATGTGGCATAAATGATATAAACATACTGTCTTGAATATGATCAAATCTAATTCATTTTAAAATTTTGTTTCCAGGAGATAGGGTAGAGTTCTGCACGGGCCGGAATTTCCAGGCCCGGGCCCGGCCCGGCGTAAAACTCAAAAGTTCGGCCCGAGCCCGGCCCAGCCCATTACAATTTCTACGACTTCAAAAAAATTCAGATTTTTATCATATAATTAAGATTTTTTTAAAGAGTACTGCATACATATCTATGGAATGATTTTACAGTATATTTTACAGGAAATACACATTAGTAACATTAACGATTACTAAGATTCTTAGGCTTTCAACATTCAAATAAAGATTCATTAAAAAATTAATATGGCTTAGAATAAAAGAAAAAAAAAAGAAATTTAAAAACATCGTAACTTTTGAAGCTGCTTAATAAAAGAAGATTTATAAAAATATTTCTATATCATTTTATTAAAGACTTTAAATCCAAATTCATACGTTAATTCAAAGAAGTTCCTTTCTGATACATTTCTAAATTCATTTTTTTCTCAGAAATGCCTATGATTAGCAGGTGTCTTTATTCAGAAACTATATAATCGAATGGCGTTATCCATTTTTTGATACAAGCAATTTAAGAACACTGCAAGAAACTAAAATATTGTCATAGTTAGCGTTTTGAATAGAATTTCCAGAAGCGATAGCATGGGAAGGGAGAAAAACCTGCAACCATTTGAGAAACTATTGTATCTCAACAAGGTTATACGAGTATTTTATTTACCAAAAATGAAAAACACTATTCGATTCCAAATCCCTTCAATAGTCAGGCTTATCACTTTTATATTTTTACAATTAAAAATTAATGTAAAAAATGTGTCAAACTTTCGCGTTATTGAAAAATTAATTTAAAAACCATCAAAAAGTATATATCCAAAGATTAAGCTAACATAAGTTTCTTTATCGCTGTTCATAATTTTACAAATTATGTTGTCTGCCCTACAGATCTTGAGAACAATTAAGTCTTCTTTCGGTCCGGCAAGTCTATATGTAGAAAAATTATGCCTTGATCTCCAATTTTGATCTTGGCCCTGCACGAGTCAGTTTAAAAAATATTAAAACGGGTTACACACAATGTAACTGTCCGATGCCGATCTGTACACTGGACAAGTTACGTTTTTATATTGATGCTGTCAAACTAGTATGGCTCGTGACGCACATTTATATTTATTCTCGTTAAAACCATTTTCGTTGAAAATAGGTTTATATTTTATCGTTTATGCTTAAAATTATCAAAACAGGTCGGTAGGCCCGAAAATCTTTATATCGAGGCGGCCCGGCCCGTACGGCCCGTTCAATTTTTTTGCAAGCCCGGCCTGGCCCGTTAGCAAATTCGAAACGATTCCGCCGGGCCGGGTACGGGCCAAGCCCGGGCCAGACCTCTAAGATAGGGTATGCAAAAGTTATCAACAAGAAAGTCCAGAAAAGCAAATCTTAATCTGAAAAAAAAAAAAATAATAATAATAATTAATTATAAAAGCTTTATATATATTTTCTAATAGTTTATTATGTGCTTTATGGTGAAACGAATATATTATTTTACTGCGCTTTTTGATTCACTAAAATCAAAAGAAATAAATAGCTTTGAAAGGCAAAGGTGAACCAAATTCTCATTTTGTAAAATATAAAAAGAAAATAATAACAAAAAACTGTTAATCTGTTTTTATTATTTGGCTGCATGCATAATCGAAAGCGAGCATTTTGGACATAAGCTCATTAATTAATTTCATTCTTAAAGGTTAGTAAACGTATCATATAAATTATCCCTGTGAGATCTTTATATTTCTTGATGATGAAGATATAACATCAGATTCATAAAAGTCAATTTGAAATATTTTTTTATACTCAAACAAAGACTGGAAAATTGTGTTTGATATGTAGAAACTTCGTTGAAGTTTGCTAAGAATTTACTCACAAATATTTTGAAAACCCCACAAATATCTAGAAATAATTTGGATAAATAAATAGAATTTACATTGAAACTTTGTCTTTTAACTTTATAATTCTTGAAAATATAAGTGCAAGAAATTTTACTCTGTGGGCAGTTTTTTTTTTTTTTTTTTTTTTTTTTTTTTTTTCCAGACACAATATGTATTTAAAAATAAATTAGGAGAGTCTGGAAATTATTCCTATGCCGGATCAATGCCCATAGCTGATATATTTTAATCAATTATGATTTTTTTTTTCATAATATTATATTGTAAATAATTGTGTTCTACCAATGATTGGTTTTATAAAAAGTAGCAATTACAACATAAAAGAAAATGCAAAAATTAGGATTGGAAAATTACTAACACATTTTTGTATAATTTTGATTGCGATTTAAATTATAAAATGTTCGATATGTGTTTAAGCTTGTTTATATTTTTATTTTAACTTATTTTACATTACATTTGACAGTGCTCTCTCGTAATATACTTTTTCTACAGATTTGTTTTTACTTAATAAATATTGAAAAAATTCATGGTGCGCGTTTTTAGGTGCGTTCGTAATTTTGTAAATACGTAGCACCTATTGTTGTCGCTCAATCCGTCCGTCTGTCTGTCTGTCCGTCTGTCTGTCTGTCCGTCTGTCTGTCTGTCTGTCCGTCTGTCTGTCTGTCTGTCCGTCCGCATATAACAACGCAAAAACTACCCAACCGAATCGTTTGAAATTTAAAATACATAATTATAACATAATTTTGTCGAGTCATTTCAAATTTTATGAAAATCGGATGGATAGATCAATTACAGGGACAATCAAAAGGATTCCGTTACATTACGGTCAATGGGGGAAAAAGTTTCAAATGCATTTTAATCGCTTGAAATTTAAAACATATAATTATTGCGTAATTTTGTCGAGTCATTTCAAATGTTATGAAAATCGGATGCATAGATCAATTACAGGGACAATCAAAGGTATTCCATTACATTACAGTCAATGGGAAAAAAGATTCAAGTGCATTTTTATGATGTTACACTCATTCGAACATAATAGAAATCGCATGAATCTATGAAATATATACTAAAATATGCATTCTGTGAAATCTGTGATGCAAAGAATTTTTATTATTAAATTACAGGGCCACACAAAAGTATTCCACTACATAATGCTATACGGGGAAACATTGTTTGGGGCGTGTTTTAATTATATTCAACTATTTCACATTTTATGAATAAGATATATGCTTCTGAGGTTAATAAAAATTACTTTCTGCATATTTACAGAAACACAAAGTTTTCGACTACAATACTGTATCCGAAGTACTCTCTACTATATCAGCAAGATCCGAATATTTTTAAAACTTCGCTATTGTACGAACGCACCTCATTTGCTACGTTCACGTGCAATTTCCAACTTGTTAATTTTTCCAATGAACAGTTTAAAATTTTTTGTATGTATTTTTGTTTGCTTGTTTGTTATCTAAAACAATGCTGTATTTTTTACGAACATTTTCATTATGTGCGATTGTCATCAAATAATTATTCATCTTTTATTTCGATAATGTGGCCCGCGGCATTTGTGTACATTGCTAAATTTGGCCCGCGGTGGTAGACGAGTTTGATATGCCTGGTATAGATTAACATGTTGTATTGTACCAGAAAATAAAAATAATTTTCAAGATATTTATAGATGTTAAAATATAATTTCAAGAATTATGATTTATTTATTTTTTATTTATTTATTTTTTTTTTTTTTTATAAATCATACTATATAATCAGATATATTTTTACTTCTTCATTGCACAGATAAACTTTAAAAAAGAAAATCTCGATAAAAAATAGTGTTTAATTAATAAAAGTAACTTTTCGAATAATTAACTTTTCAAAATTTGTTTCCTATGTGTGCATTTAAAATTTATTTCACAGTTAACAGCAAATTAATACGCTACATCTAGTCAAAAATCAACTATTCGTGAATCACAGATATTCTCTAGTCAATCACTTGAAGGGAAAAAAAATGTTTTTTTTTTTTTTTTAATACAGCAATTTATGTGCCAGCTTTTTAAAATTATTATTAGGCATTATGAAATCTAATTATTGGGGATTAATGGCGAAAAGAGAAAAACTTTATTATTAAATTTTGAGAAACTATATAGATATCAATTTTACCAAAAGTAAACAAATATTTTTCATTAGATGCGACAACATTTTGCTTTTACGAGATAAAATTCAAAACTGTCAACATCAATTTTCTATCTTGGTAATAACTAAAGAAATAAAATAAAGGTTTCATAGCAGTACTCAAAAAGTGTTAAGAAGTGATTTATAATAATACAACATATCAATCAATAACATAACACTGAAAAACATCAAGCAGGACGGTCGTTCTGCCAGCCAAGCTAAAGAAAAATAATATGCCCGCCAAACGAACAAACGCCAAAAACATGAAGACCGCTTAACTGCTTAATATACTCGAGACAACTTTCCCATGTTAAATCGACCAACCATGGCATTTTAAAATTTCAGATATTTAAGAAATAAAGTATCGCAAAGAAATAAAACAAAAACTAGAAGAATTTAATGATGAAAAGCTTCAATTTGAGATCAAACTCATCTTTATAAAATTATTATTAAAAGAGATACAGAATTTTTAAAAAACCGTCGAGATGCTGAAAATGATCACTTTTTTCTTCGTCAAGCAATTTTATTTCAATTAAGGTACACACTTAAATAAGGGACTGAAAAAAGTATAGAATGCATTTTCGGACATGTAATTATTCAATGTATAAAATTGAAGTTGGTTTTATACACAATTGAAGTGAAAAAACTTCTTGAAACACCATAAAATAAGTTAACTGCGCAAGGCCTTTCGAAAGAACTTAGTCTTTCTTCGTCAGGCGCAAAAAAGACGTGCGTCTACAATGAATGTAGCGGCACGACTGAAGGGGAATGCGGAAGGGAGAGGGAGTAAGCAGAAGGAACAGCCAATAGGAAAGTAGAAGGCAACAGCCAATCACGGAAGAGCATAAACAAAACTAGATATCTAGTATATATCTAGATACTATCTATATATATCTAGATACCTAGATCGTATCTGTATATTTGATTTAAATTTATTTTAAACATTAAATTCTGACTGCGATATTTCAGCATGTTAAAGATGTACAATCTGGCCTTAAAAAATCATTAATTCGTACGGAAAAAAAGAAATGGAAATTCGGAATTATAAAGACAAAAAGTACATATTTATTAATGTCTAGTTGATAAGGAGGACAATTAGAGGGCCAGCAAAATATCAAAGAAAATTAATAAATATTGCTTTTGCTCACTGTTTACAAAGGCTATACGAAAACTCATTTTAATTTAGAATGAGTAAAACTATTTAAGTTATACGTAATCTATTTGAAAAAAAAAAAAAAAGAAATGATATCCACTAAAAAAACTTTTCAAAAGTGAAAAAAAAAAAAAAAAAAAAAAAGAAAAGAAACGGAAAAAGGTTAAAGTTGTAGCTAAAAAATGGTATGATATCAAATTTCCAAGCTTATATTATGGTTCTTATTTAACATTTTCCATTAAAAAATTACTTTTTGTAAGACAAGTGTCCAGTGGCGTAGCTAAGGGGGGGCAAGGGGGGCGTCCGCCCCGGGCGCCGAGGCCCAGGGGCGCCAAATTGAAAGAAATTGTTATATATCTATATTGGGGTGGGGGCGCAAAATTTCTTGCTGGCCCCGGGCGCCATAGGATAGGCCAAAACATAGCTACGCCACTGCAAGTGTCTTCATATATGTTAATAGAAATCCTTTTTTTTCCTATACTAAACGCATCATAACGTGATTTTAAAAATTCAAATGTTTTGAGTTTATGCATGAGGGGCTTGGCGGCTATCTTCCATGTTTTACACAAATGTCTGAACACCCAAGTTCGTAAAGGAAAGCGTGATAAGTTTGTATTAACAACAATTTAGAGCTTCTGATATTAACTACGACAGATAAATTTTAAAAGATTTTTATTTTTAGAAAGGAAGTTGATTGTTAATTCTTTTAAATGATTAATCACTCGAAAAAAGTAATCATAAGAGGAATCTCGAAGATATGTCACCATTATCTTAATACACAATTTCATAAAGGAAAGGCACGAAATGTTTTCCTTAGTAAATGCCAACTTTTAATTATCATCTACATGTAATGCTAATAACAGCTTCTGTTGCTTCTCGTTACTGCAAAACAAACATGGATCAGCAGCACTCTCTGTAAGACCATATTTTCTCGGGAACTGTTTAAATCGCTTGTTCCAACATCGTGATGACTGCTTGAATCCGTAGAGGCTTTTAACTAGTCGAAACACACGGCCTGAGTTGTCACTATACCCTTCGGGTTTTAACATCAAACTGTACCAGGTCTAAATTTTCATTTGCTGCAACACTTATTAAATCTCGAATTGTTTCAAAACGTGGAACTGGGCTGAAGGTTTCTGAATAATCTATACCTTTTCTTTGAGAAAATCCTTTAACTACAAGCTTAGCTTTGAACCGATCAATGTCACCATTAGCATGACGCTTCAATTTATATACCCATGTGTTTGTAATGGCTCGTCTTCCTTCTGGTAGGTCGGTCAAATACCAAGTATTGTTTTCTAGTAACGATTTAGTTTCCTCATCCATTGCAGCTTGCCATTCATTTGCCTTCTCCGATTTTAAGGCTCGGTAATAGTGTTCTGGTTCAATCTCTTCTGCAATACAGCATTCAATAAGACGTTCAGCTGCATTTAACTTCATCCTGTCCCTTAGATTTCGATTATGCTGCGCATTTTCAGAAATTTCATCTGCATCAAGATCAGTTCCATAACTGTCAGGATTAGGACTTCCATTTATTCTAAGCTCTTCTGGTTCAATTGCAACAACAATTGATGTTGATATAAATCCAGGAGAAAACACTACTTCTCTTGTTCGTTCGATTTTTCTTGTACCTTTTAACCATACACAATAACCATCAACATCATCTAAGTAGCCAACTAAAATACCTTTTTGGCCTTTCGGATCCCACTTCTTGCGCTTCTGCTTGGGGGTAAGAACAAAACACTCTGTGCCAATTATTCGAAGATGACTGAGTCTTAGTGTTTTCCCATAAAAAACTCCCCCCAGGGGGATACCTTCTTTAGGTATTCACGGGCTTCACAACCCCGGGGCACCTGACTGATCTTTCTCTTTTCCTTTTTCTCTTACTCCTCTTGTCTTCCTTTCATCTTTGTTTCACTCTCATTGTGGTTTCCTCTTCGGAGGTGAGGGCAATTCTGTATGGGCCGATGTCATCCTGTATATCGACTCATGGAGAATTGTAAACCACCCACGTGTTGGCCGTGAGTGGCGACCCGTGTCCCTGGAAAGGGGGATCCTGGCAGTTGAGGGAAACCAACACACTGCTTTGGCCTCTGCTTCAGGTAGACGGGCGGCGCATATTGGTCCCGTATGTACCAATCGGCTGGTCAGCTGACTTTTGTCACTGGCTTTAGGGATCAAGTGAGCGAGCAAATACTAGTCATCTCGTTAAGGGTGGAGTCTGACATAGGTTTGTCTTGTGACCGTATGGGCCCTGGTTAGCACTGGTGCACGAATGTGCATCCCCTTGTTGGGCTCGGTAGTGGGTGGTGCGGCCGGGGTCTGAATTCTCTTTTTTCAATCATGGATGGAAAAAATTTATTTCCTTCTAACTCTCTCCCAAGTGGAGAGCAACAAATTGTTCAGAATAATTTTACTCGTTTCTTTATAATTAAACGCACAGATAGCCACTCAGATAGTTCTTTTAAGAAAACTTCTCCGTTCCTTATTGCAAAAACATTCCAGTCTTTTCTGGGGGATGAACATTCTCTCAAAAAATTGCAATCCGGTGATTTACTTGTTGAGGTTTCTTCTGCTAAACAGTCACAGCTCCTCTCTAATTGCTCTACAATAGGTACTTTCTCAGTAAATGTTCAGGTGCATAAAACTTTAAATACAAGCCGTGGTGTTATTTCTGAGCCAGATCTATTATATTCTATTAAAGACGAATTGTTACAGAATTTGAAAGAACAAAATGTTATAGATGCACGCCGTATCACGATCTGCCGAAATGGACAAGTCATTCCTACAAAACATGTTATTCTAACATTCAATAGCCCTACTCTACCGACCAGAATTAAAGCTGCTTACCTGAACTGTCCTGTCCGTCCTTACATCCCTAACCCTATCCACTGCTTTAAATGCCAGCGTTATGGGCACACTAAAACTAACTGCCGTGGTTCTCTTACCTGTGCACGCTGTGCAGAAGTCGACCATGATAGCGATTCATGTGAAAAATCGGAACGCTGCATTAACTGCAAGGGTGATCATTCTGCATACTCCCGTTCCTGTCCTAACTGGATACGGGAAAAAGAAATCCTTGCTGTTAAAATATTTAAAAATCTCCCCTATCCTGAAACTCGTAAAATAGTTGAATCCAGAACTCCATCTGTTGGAGTTTCCTGCTCCAGTTTACTAAGGCAGCAATCTAATTCTGTTAGACACATAAGTATCCAAACAGATTTCTCATATCCTCCAAATAATTCAGCCAGAACACAATCTACCAACATACCTATCAAAGAAACCCGTGATATCTCTCTCCCAACTAAATGTTTAGTAAAACCACTATTAGAACGCTGGCTACCATCCAAAGAATCAGTTAAAATAGTCAAAATGGAAACTGTGACTGATTCATCGCCAAAAAATACTTCTGTTTCATCAGCTTCTAATTTTCAAAAATCCAATACTGGTCGAAATGTAAAACCGAATCAAAAAACGCATATTCAAAAAGATTCAAGTAAGACTGCTATAAATCCAAATAGTTCACAAACCTGCAATAGTCTCAAAAAACAGAATTTAAAACAAAAACTTAGCCCACAAACCCATAAGAAATCCTCAACACCAACTTCTCCACAGTGGAAAACTGTGGGGAAAAGCGGGAAAAGCTCTCTTAGTCCGTTTTTAAAAAATATGAAGGAGAAATATGTGGAGGAGGCTATGGAGTCCGAGTCATACAATAATGACTCGGATGCCGATGATGATAATGCAATGTTAGCAGAGTTTGAATCTAACTGACTTCAGAGATTCTACTGATCTGTGTTTTAACCAATTGACATTTTTATATGCACTCTGTTTTTTTTATTACATTTCTGACAGTACAGTTTTTAACTTGTTACATCTTATCTAAGTTTTCTATTTTACCCTTATTGACTTTTAACCAGTTATATTTTAATTACATGTATCGATGCATTACATCTTTGATTTTTAACTCTGTTTTTATCTAGTTTTTTATGTCATATTTTAACTTTTATTCTCAACTTTTAGAGTTTTAATTTACACTGACAAGGAAGGTCTCCATTGGGGGCATACTCAGAATTTTTTGAAAAAAAATACGAATTAAACTGCTCATGTAGGTAATAAAGGATCAGTGAAAAATAGCGGCGGAATTACATTATTAGATATGTAAAAAAAATAAAATAGTTTGGAATAATTGGCGTGAAAATCTGAAAGCGACGCGGGATTTGGCGAGCAGTGCATTTCCTCGCCAAAAGCAGACGATTTTAACGAATCTGAAAATTGATTTTAATTGACTTCACTGTTAAAAATCTGCAGCATTTACTGCAACGTCACTCCACTACTTTTATAGAATATCTCTCTTCTGACCAATGAGAATGCTCCATAGCACGGTGAATTGACCGTGTCATACACTGTTAAAAATCTGCTGCATTTTGTTGCAACGCACTCCACCGCTTGTATATAATATCTCTATTCCAACCAATGAGAAAGCTCCATTTTACGGCCAAGTAACCGTTTTTCTATACAAGCAAGGGAGTGCGTTGCAACAAAATGCAGCAGATTTTTAACAGTGCATTTTTTAATTTGGAACAATTTTAATCAATTTAAATTGTGTTTTAAATGATAAAATATATTAATTTCATTTTGTTATAAGTACATATAAACGTATATGACAAAATTACACTTAAAGTAAAGTAAAAATGCAAAACTAAAATTACTTAAACTAAACTTATTTAAATAAATTGAACATAGAAAGTTTTTTCTTTAAAAAGTATTCGAAGCGTAAAAGCGTATTTTTCAAAATTTCGTTCTTTCGCCAACCGGAGATAAATCGCCAAATAAAAGAAATTTTTATTATTTTTTTACGGACGTTATAAGGAGGTTCCGCCGAAATTTTTTTTATAAACATATATAACTATATGAGAAGAACATTCTGTAATTTTTTCAGATTTTTCTGAGTATGCCCGTATGGAGAACTTCCTTGTGAGTAGTTTTTAGCTATGGTCTTTGATTTATAATTACTGTTTTTACTTTGTTTTTCGACTTTGTCTTGGCGCAGCATGTCCCTATGAGGACCTTGCGCCATAAAACTCAAATCAACCAACCAACCAACCCATAAAAAACTTCGTAAGGAGACTTTTGTTCAACAGCAGATGTTCCAGCACGAATTAGTATATGTACTACAGCATTGACTATTTCAGCCCACAGGGATTTTGGTAAATCTTTTGCGATCATGATTGATCTAGCTAACTCGATGAGAGTTCGATTATTTCGTTCAGCAGATCCATTTTGTTGAGGTGTATAGGGTAGGCTGTATCGAAATTCTGCTCCCATTTTCTGAAGCAAACCTTTCAAAATTTTGTTGTTATATTCCCATCCACCATCACTAAGGACTGCCTTAATTGGTTTCTGTGTTTGATTTTTGAAGAAAGCACAAAATTCTTCAAATTTAGATGTAACCTCGGATTTATGCTTGAGAAAATACACTTTTCTGAATTTGGAGTAATCATCAGCAAAACATACATAGTAATTGGCACCACCTAATGATTCTTCTTCCATAGGTCCACAGACATCAGTATGGATAACATCACCAACATCTTTAGCTCGTTGTTGACAATTTCGAAATGGTAATCTATGTTGTTTACCTAGCACGCATGCTTCGCAAAACTCACCATCATCTTTCACTTCTATACCTTGAGTGTGAAGAAACTTTTTCACATGTTGTTTATTCAAATGTCCAAGTCTCTCATGCCAAAGTTGAAGAGAGTTTGATTCAGCAAGTTGAGCTTCAGAAGAGGGCACTGTATATTTTAGTTGCACTGTTTTCCTTAGGTACTATTACTTTGCATAGCAATCTGAATAAGTTACCTTGTCGTATTCCCACAGCAACAACTTCTTTGGGTTTTACAAATTCACACTTATTGTTACACATCTTAAATTTTGACCCATGGTCTAGAGCTTGACTTACAGAAAATAAATTTCTCGGAGCATCTGGTGCATATAACACATTTTCCATTACACTGGCTTTCCAATTGCCATTAACTAACATTTTCACAGAGATTTTACCATGGCCATACGCTTTCATTGTGAAATTATTACCAACCCTTCTTCTATTGGGCACTTATACTATGTAAAACTTTGAAAGACATCGTCTCTGTTGGTTATAATGTTGTGTGGCTCTTGTATCAATGACCCATGTGTCATCACTATTGGCTGCAAAGCATTCACTAATAAAAACTTCATATTTTGATTTTCACTCATGCACATTATTAACTTTCTTAACAGTACAATCGCGTTTCATGTAACCCCTTTTCCCACATCTAAAACATTTAAACTGCTTCCCCTGCTTGTTTGCATGGTTGCCATACTTTTCTGCAGCACTGTGAACCTTTTTTAGACTAGACTTAGTAAGTCATTTAATTCATTTTCTCTGGAAGAGTCTAACATTCTTCTTTGCTCTTCTGCAACAAGTAATTTCTTAAGCTCCACTAGTGTCTGTTGCTCTTCAGGTCTTGCACACCAAGCCATTTTCAGTGGCTCAAAGTCACTAGATAAAGTCCCAAAAGCTTACTCATTACCACAAAGTCATTTGGTTTGCTATCCAAATCAGACATCCGTGACACTAGGCGATCTAGTTTTGAATTCGTCGGATCTCGCACAAAAGATGAGCAAGCATATTGAGCTTGAGTATTTTTCTGCTCAAACACTTCATGTAGTTTCACCCATATTTCTCTGGCAGTTTTGCACATCGATACGAGGTCACATATTCTACTATCTAGAGTTCTTGAAAAAATACCTCTAGCAGCTCTATTGCCTTTATTGGAGTGGGCTAAGTCACTGTTATGTTTGTTCCTATCAGCAGCAGCAGCGCCTTCGGGAACCGGGTCTGGCTGTACAATCTCGCCAGAGCACACCTCGAAAGCATTTTCTTTTTCCATTAGCAAGCCTTCCACCATCCATTTCCATCTATTAGAATTCGAAAATAGGGTTAGTTTAAAAATTACTTACTAACCATGCATGTCTTCATTTTGCGGGTTGCATCTACGCGATGCTTGGAGCTCTTGAATTGAAATCAAACTCATCTGTTAAGATAAACTTATTCTAAGTTCAAATTAATCTAAAAGTCCATATATTATAAAAAATGTTGTTTAATTCCATGCAAAAGCCACATCCTTCATTACATTCAGAGAACTCAATCGTTCTCATACACTTGTCAAAGTTCTTCGAATAATAACAATAAAATCAGACGATATTTTCATTTTCTTAATTTACGCACAGCGCGTTCTATTAGTTTCACTTCGTGTCATTTTACAACTCCCCCCCCCCCCTTTGAAACTTGGGGAGAGTTTCAAATGCATAACAATTATTATTAAAAAGATCCAACCTCTTTGGAGCTTTCACACATATCTTCCAGAAGAGGTATATTTCTTAAGTATGACACTATTAGGAGAAGACACATTTTCATGATCATCATGCTCACTGGAACTAGTTTTCTCTTCACCCGACGGTTTGGATGCAATTTCAATCATTTCATTCGAATATATTTCCAAAGGAAAGATGCGCTGCACCGGACGTAAAACCGTGCCGTGCTGAGTTTTCAACTTAACAGCACGAACTTTACCATCCCTTCCTGGAATTAAATGAATCACCTTTGCTTAAAGGCCAAAATAAACGTTTTTTGTTATCATCTCCAACTAAGACTACTTCTCCCACTCGCGGTTCACGTGTATGTTTTTCAGTATGTTTTTGAACTAATTCGCTGAGCTATTCCTTTCTAAAACGTTGCCTAAAATCGGTAAGAAGTTTAGCTCTGTAATTCAAGCTTCTCCGTAAACTTTGAGAATCTAATTCGATAATATCCGAATTACTGAAACTTAGGTTTTCAGTAAGAAACATAGCGGGTGTGAGAGGTACTAGCTCCAGTGGGTCCTCTGAGATATAGGTTAGAGGTCTGCAGTTAATCACAGTCACAATCACATATAAGTGTATTCAATTCATAAGTCAATACATATCTACCTAAAGTACGTACTAACAATTCTTTTACAATGCGAACTATCCTTTCCCACCAGCCTCCCCACCAAGCTGCGGTGGGAGGTATAAATTTCCAAACAATTTTATGCGTCATGGTTTCTTTTAAAATTTTATCCCAATTTAATTTTGAAAGTTCATTGGAAACCCCCCTAAAGTTTGTTCCGTTATCACAATAAATAGTGCTGGGCCTACCGCGTCTAGCTATAAAACGTCTAAGTGCTAGCAGGAAAGCATCAGAGGATAGCGAATTGACTAGTTCAAGGTGAACTGCGCGATAAACGGCACAAGTAAACAATGCTATCCAAACTTTCTCGCCATTTTTTAGAAATAAAGGCCCGGCTAAGTCTACTCCAATAATTTCAAAGACAGCACAATCTGTTACGCGATCTGGTGGCAAAGGTGTTGGTTCGCTTGACAAAGACTTTACCTTAAAACGTTTACATGCAATACAGTCGTACAATACATTTTTAATAGTTCTTCTAGCTCTAATTATCCAAAATCTTTCTCTTATTAAAGATTGCATTGTTCTTATACCTGCATGGCAATTCTTTTGGTGTATTGATCTAATCAATAACTTAGTAAATTCACATTTACCTGGCAACAATATTGGATACAAAAATGATTCTCGGTTATTTCTTTCAGTTATTTTAGTTTTTATTCTTAAAATTCCATTATCATCTGTGAATGTTACAATATCATTTAATGACCTTTTATTATACAAATAACAGCTCTGAACTAAACGGATTAGATATTTTTCAGAATTTTCAATTTCATTTTGAGTAAGATTAGAATCTTTACACTTATTAGAAACATTTCGGCAATTATTTACAAATCTCAGAATCCAAGCAAATATTCTTATCATCTTATCATAATTAGATACATTATCTAAGAGCCAAAGGGGTGCGTCTTTAGCTAGATCAATATTCGTAATTTCGACCTTTTTTCTTTCTAAATCTACATCTTTTGGCTGACAGTCAATCGCGCCAATTGGTCAACATTCCAGATTTTCTTTTAACCACTTAGGACCTATCACCATCGCGAACTAAGCATTTTCTGTGGCGAACATCCACGTGAAAGTATATCAGCTATATTCAAATTTCCTGGAACGTGCTTCCATGACTCTATATTGGACATCTGCCGAATTTCCTTGACTCTGTTGCTCACAAAAACCGACCAATTTCCATGTTCCTTTATCCACCAAATTGCGGTAGTAGAATCTGACCAGAATGTGATTTTCAGACCTGACGATTTTAGTGCCTTGACGATAGAACTCGCAAGTCGAGTACCTATACAACAAGCCATTAACTCTAAACGCGGCATGCTCAAAGTTTTGAGAGGAACAACCCTAGACTTCGCTCTAACAAGCGTAACCTTGACTTCGGTATCAATTATTGATCTAGCAAAGACGCACGCTGCATATGCCCCTTTACTCGCATCAACAAAAACATGAAGTCCAGATGAAGCATTAATTTTTAAGTATCGAGGTATAGCTACTTCTTTTAAAGCATCAATATTCTTCAACCATTTCAGAAAAGCACTCACAATGTTACAAGGTAATTCTCGATCCCATGGAATTTTCTGTTTCCATGAGTCTTGTAGCAATAATTTTGGAAGCAATGTAGCAGGAGAGAATAAGCCGATAGGATCAAAAATCTTTTGCACAATGCTCAAAATTAATCTCTTAGTAATTTTCCTTTCACACGTTAATGTTTCTAAATCTAAACAACATTTCAAAGAATCATTACCTAAATTCCAAATAATCCCCAAAACTGAAGTATCCCCAGTATGTTTATCAACATTCTTGCAAGCTACATTGCTTTCAAAACAACGCAAATTGAAACACCCTTTAGAGATTAATAACTTCGCATTTTCAATAAACATTTCAGCTTCATTAATGTTAAAAACACCTGATACACAATTATCTACATAAAATGAACATTTTAATTTTTCAGCAGTTTCCTTATATTCAGGAGGACTATTTTCTAAAAGATGCATTATAGATGCACTTAGTAAATAAGGGCTAGAAGAGACACCAAATACAACTCTACAATGTCTATAAATCAATTGTCCTTCATTACATGGGAAATAGAATCTAAGAAAATCTTTATCTTTAGGCATAACAGATAACATTAAATAAGCCTTTTCTATATCTGCAGTTATACCGATAGGATACGTTCTAAAACGATCAAGAATATCAGGTATTAATTCTATAAGATTAATGCCTTTATCAGTGGCGTAGCTAGGATGGGTGACACCCGGGGCGGTTGTAAATGTTGTAACCCCCAGGTATCATGG
Source organism: Maratus speculifer (assembly GCA_964019185.1). Classification (NCBI taxonomy): domain Eukaryota; kingdom Metazoa; phylum Arthropoda; class Arachnida; order Araneae; family Salticidae; genus Maratus; species Maratus speculifer. The sequence goes on from OZ025301.1 coordinate 256,462,953, forward strand.
TGTCACACCCCCCTACACTCACACACCTTCCGATCCGTCATATTTTTTCAATCACAATTCTACATTATTATAAGAAATGACCATACCATTCCTTATTTACGTTTTCTTCGCTCTCTCTCTCTCTCTCTCTCACACACACACACCAAAAAAAAAAACAAAAAAAAAAACAAAAAAAAAAAAAAAAACACAGGAGCGATTTATTACTCAACCCATAGTCCGCATAAGTCAATGTGGTGTCTATACATAAAAGAAAATTCTTTTTTTTTTAATTTGCTTTTGTTACCCACTCTTTGGATAGGTAGGTTTTTGTTTTTTGGTGCATATCTTATTTAGATATACCATTTTGTATAAAATTGCACATTCTCAAAGAAAAGAAAACTAACTATTGCATTGTGCGCTAAAAATTAGATTTTATTTCAGAATTCCTTTCCAAAATTTTATAAGATTATACTGTTCATTTGCAAATAAAGATGGGTGTCACCCCTTAGAGGGTGACACCCGGGGCGGACCGCCCCCCACTAGCTACGCCACTGGCCTTTATGCAAACATTCATTTAACGAGGGTTTCCCTTTCTCAAAAGCAGATGCATCAAATACAGGCCGTATTTTTGTGGTTTCCTTATCTAACCTGATAACGGGCCTATGCGGTAAATAATGACATTTATTACTTAATTCATTTTCTGGAACACGTTCAATAATATTCATTTTTTCCCAATTCTTAAATACTTCCTGATATTCATCGAAAAATCCCCCACATTTCAATTTATTAATCATGTTTTCATATCTCTTCCAAGCTAAAACTTTATTGTCGGGCAAGTTCTTAAAATTACACTTCCATGGAAGCCCTACTTCATATCTGCCATCGGGAAGAGTTTTCATTTTTTCTTTAAAATCGTTTAAATCAAAGTTTTCCCATTTTTCAAAACTCTGAATAGGGTCAGAAATTCCTATGGTTTCAAGTTCCCATAATTCATTCAAAGGAATATTTCTAACGTGCATAGACAATGTTGTCAAAACGTTATGTTTTTTGCCACACGCTTGTTTCCCCATTACTGTCCAACCGAGCTTGGTTTCTATGGCAGTCAAATCGCAATTTAATTGAATTAAATTTCCTGTCAATAATTTTCCTATCATATCAGCCCCCACCAAAAGACCAATTTCGGATTCCTTACAAAAATCATCAGATAGATTTATTTTATTTCTTTTTAATTCATTTAAAATTCTGTAATCTTTAATTTTAGGTACAAATCCACAAATCTTTTTTTCGGAAAATGCTTCAAAACAAAACGCATTATTTCCATCTAATTCACTGATTTCTACAGAAAACACATCATGTTTTTTAGGTTTCGTTTCATCCCCCCCGAACAGCGCGTGAATAATTATTTATTTTCTTATAGGATGCATTTTTAGTGATTTCGTTATTCTCTCGCATACGTAACTACTTTGGCTCGCTGAATCCAGCAGTGCGCGTACGACTTTTTGGCGACCTTGCGATCGAATGTGCACGCCAAGCGTTTGCATATACACAACTTTATTTCTACTACAATTAGAAAGAGAATTTTCAGATTTCAAAGTATCATCTTGATTATTATTTATATTTTGTTCTGGACACATTATTTCAAAATGATGTTTATGACAATGATTACATTTTAATTTATTTTTAATATTACTAGGGGGGAGCCGCCCCCCTGCTCGCCAACCCCCCGCGTAATCGCTTCGCGATTCCAAATTATTGGCTACCCCTGCTTGCTGCGCTCGCCAATATCCCATGATATGAATAAGCAGTTGCAGATCTTTCAAATGATGTGTCACACGACTGGTGTTGTAAAGAAATTTAAAATGTGCCCCCCTGGGGGGCAGAGGGGGAGGAGACACAAAAGACATCCATAATATGAATAAGCAGTTGCAGACCTTTCAAATGATGTGTCACACAATTGGTGTTGTAAAGAAATTACAAAATGCGCCCCCTCTGAGGGCAGAGAGGGGGGGGGGTTACACACAAGACATCCATAATATGAATAAGCAGTTGCAGACCTTTCAAATCTTGTGTAACACGACTGGTGTTGTAAAGAAATTAAAAATGTGTCCCCCCTGGGGAGCAGAATGGGGGATAAAACATAAGACATCCTTTAAATGAATAAGCAATTGCAAACCTCTCAAATGATGTATCAAACGACTGATGTTGTAAAGAAATTAAAAATTTGGCGAAATATTACAGTTATCGCCAAGTTGGCGTCACTTTTGACAACTAATTTTGGTCGCCAAATTTGGCGATATATCGCCAAGTTGGCGACAAACTTGGCGATTGTTGGCGATGGTAATCTTTCCTCTCTTTATGGTAACCCATATGGCGATGCATAGACGGAGCCCTTTCCTGATTGGTCTATTCGACTTATGGAAGGAGTGGACAACCCGGATTCGTTAGTTCCGGAAATCTTCCACATCAGCATCATTCCAAGAGTCATTCCTTTTAAGGCTAGTTTTTTTTTACTATAGAAGGACAATTCTTACTCAGATGACCAGCTTTTTGCAAACAAGTGAAACAACCCCCCTTTTTTAACAATTTTTTTTGTTTTTCAGTTAAAGACACTTTTTTAGCCCCAAAACATTTATTAGAGGGATGAAACCTATCACAGAATATGCAATTGTTTTTCTTACCTTTATTTTCTATACTCACAAATGCAGATGCGGTGGCTGGATCAGGTTTGCTAATAATTTCAGATGAATTTTTTTTTTTCTAACAACAGAATCAAAGCCCTTTCTTGCTAAAGATACTATTTCATCTCCTTGAACTTCTTGGCGTAGAAAGTCCAGCAGTTTTTTTAAAGTTCTGGAATTCTCACTGGAATATGTATTATGATTTCGGCTTCTTTCCCAGGTCAAAAGAACTTCTTCAGGCAAGCAGCTCTCAACCAAGGGCATGAGAAAGTCTCCATACCTCTCTCGAGTTCTTCCCAAACTTTCTAAGGCACGAAGTTTGCTTTCTAACTCATCGTATAAAGAGGCTAAGTCAACTTTTATTTTCGGCGCCGTGGCATTTTTCATTACGAGGGTTAACAATTCTCTGACGTAAATTTGCACAAGAAGATCATCTCGTCCAAACCTCTGTTTTAATTGATCGATAGCCTTCGGATAATTTTCCGCGGTGGCTGGATAACTTGATATTAAACGCTCCGCTTTTGATTTTGGTTCCATACATTGGAATAGGTACTGCATCTTGTCTTCAGCGGCAATAGAATCGTCTTCGTGTATTTTCTTGAACTGGCTCCAAAAGGATAAAAATTCCTTTGGTTCGCCGTTAAATTTTTTCAGCTCGATCTCCGGTAATTTAAATTTGCGTTTTACTTCTTCGCCAGGAGATGAAGAAAACTGTATCTTTTCATCAATACGTGCACATATTTCTATATATTTTTCTCGATATTCTTCTGCACCTTCAAAATCTTCGGTAAACAATTTTTCGTCCTTATCTTGTAACAATATTTCCGAAATTCGACTTTGACAAGTGTCCATCCGTTGAAATTTATCAAACAGTTGAGTTTTCAAAATAGAAAGTTCTTTAATGTCACATGTTTCTTTAGCTAATTCAGTTTCAATTTTCTTAAACGTGAGAGTAAAAGCAGCTCTCAGTCCTTTTCTCTGAGTTTTCAAACTACTCAGATTCATTTTTTCATTTAAAATTAATTAAAATTCAAAAACTCCTGTCCCGAACCGAGGATACCAGAATGTGTTAGAATTCGAAAATAGGGTTAGTTTAAAAATTACTTACTAACCATGCATGTCTTCATTTTGCGGGTTGCATCTACGCGATGCTTGGAGCTCTTGAATTGAAATCAAACTCATCTATTAAGATAAACTTATTCTAAGTTCAAATTAATCTAAAAGTCCATATATTATAAAAAATGTTGTTTAATTCCATGTAAAAGCCACATCCTTCATTACATTCAGAGAACTCAATCGTTCTCATACACTTGTCAAAGTTCTTCGAATAATAACAATAAAATCAGACGATATTTTCATTTTCTTAATTTACGCACAGCGCCTTCTATTAGTTTCACTTCGTTTCATTTTACAACATCCTCTGACCCAATTCTCAGAGCCAAGAAATTTATCAGTCGTAAAAAGTTCCATATTTTTTTCTTTATTAACTCCGTTGGTTAGGACTAATTCTGGTTACCGTAACTATCGAGCAGTATGAAGCAAGTCTGGGAATATAACCACTTGAAAATATTTTAGCAGATAATGGGTAAACAAGAATTAATTAACTTAATTCAGATATAAAATATGAAATAAACATTACGAAGATAACTTTAATTTAGAAAAAGAAAGCTAACAGGCTTCCCCTATGGAACAAGCTAAAAAAAATATTTAAAACTACAAACCAACAATTGCCACAAAAGTTAACAGAAGAAAACCACATATAAAAAGCACGTTAAATACAAGGAGTATGAATAAGAATTTAAACAGTCTAATAATTGAAGTTCATAATATCAACAGTAACAATTTTGAATTTCGGATTTTGACGATGGATTTGGATAGATAGAAATTTATGTAAAATATGGAAAGATGGTCGCCAAGCCCCTCATGCATAATTTTAAAACATGGAGCCAAAGACGTTTTATAGTCGTCTTTGGTTTTTCGTCTGTCTCAAAAATCTCAAACAGCTGATTTTTTTTTTCATTTTAGCCTCGACTCCAACCTGCGCATAGTTGTGTTTATCAACATTAATCTTTTTTTCCCTTCGTATTTCTCCCTTTGTCATTTTTCTCCCTACGATAAAGGGGCGAATTAAATTATAAGTGGCAATCCTTTTTATTGTAAGAAAATGATTATAATCATGTCAAAATAAATAAAACAATTTCTGTAAATAAACTGCGCGGTTGTTTTCTCGTTTACATAGCTCACATCTTTAATACATATCGATAATTGATCTGTGCAGACATTTTTATTGATCAGATTTTTGTTCATTTTTATTTGTTTACAAAACTAAAATTGTGATGTAAATAAAGACATCTTGTGTATATATCCATTAATCAATTCATAGTTTTGATGTTTTTTCAATACAATAGTTTATTAAATAATATGAACTGCAGTTTTACAACACACGCATGTGTAAGTATAACCTTTAAAATAATATGATAATTTTAAATTTCTTCCAGAAAATTATCAAAAAATTTTGAGTTAAAAATTTGTATTGTCTATGAAGATCTTATATAGGGTAAAGGTTAACACATTTCAGATAGCTCAAATAAAAGCTACATAATGTAAGATGATTGTGTAGAAATGGTTTCGTAGTAGTATACAATAAAAATGACATTAAACAAAAAAAAATTTGGTACTTTGTTACAGTGGCCTTGGCATAATCCAGTCTTACAAAAGTGCAATTTATTGCCAAATATGATAGACAATTATAAAAATGAATTTGTATTAAAAAAAAAAAAAAAAAAATCTTCTGAACATTGTTTGCTTTTCTGTAGCACACAAAATTTGCAACATGTGTACTTTTTTTATTTACGAACAAGGCTAAATAAAACTATAGGTTTTTTTCCAAAAATGAGTCAGTTTACCTTTTACAAGATTATGTAAAAATGGTCATAATATGCGACTGCATACTGAAAAATACATCTGGAGATGCAGTATCAGCAATAGTAAAAAGAAAAAAGTTTCATGTGGTAAATTGGTTCAATGACTCTAATATATGCTTTGTTCTTGCACTGTGATTTATTTATTGCTTAAGTGGAGAACTGACTTTAATCTGATGGTACTAAAAGCCATTAATTACATGTGAAAGATCAATCATAGATTGAAGTAATTATCAAAGGTCTTTCCAGACTTTTCTCACAAGGTCCTGTTTTTATGAAATTGTGAATTTCTTCTTATATTTGTGGAAATTCTAATCATAATTTTGTGAATTTTAAATTATCAATGTTTTCAGATTCTACCCTTCATATATATATATATAAAAAGAAAAAAACATAGTAATATGTTCTTTGGTGAGTTCAGATGTTTATTTATAGGCCAGATTTTATATTTATATGATTAAATTTGTGAAAAGTCCAACTTGAATTTTTTGACCCAATATTTACATGCACAAAATGTTTTTGGTTTTATGCATGTCTGCCCATGCCTCCAGAAGCAGAATTTTCTGTGTTAGGCTGCAGCATACTAAAATTTGTTTGCAACCTAACAATGTTACATTAAGCCTCCTAAAACAATATACCATAAAATAAGAAAAATTTTCCTTTATAAAGAAAATATAATAAAATTGTGAAACATGCTATAAATCTAGAAACTTGAAATAAATTTCAGCTTTTTTTAAGCCTATCCTTTCTTTTTAAGTTTGTGGATCAATCTCCTAGGCCATCGCCTCTGCCATGCTGGACAATTTCTGCTACTGGGACCATGCCTGCAAATGTTATTCCTTTAAGTGTAAAAAAAATTCCATGAATATGTCGGGAAATTTCATATTTTTGGAAAAAAAATTGTGGTGGAGCAAACAGAAATTATGATTAAAAAAAAAAAAAAAAAAAAACCTTAAGTAAAAATCTTTTTTTTTTTACTATAAAAAAAAAATAATTTTATTAATTGACATATCATTTTCAAATTTTCAATAAGTTGCAGTACTAATAAATTTGGCTGTGTAATAAATTTTAAACAGGTTTTAAGATAATTATAGTTGCACATAAAAAAGTCTATTATTAAACTCACTAGAAAAGAAAAGCTCACCACGATTTCTGGTTTGTTTAATTAGCTCTGAGAACTCGGACGCTGAAATTATCAGATATGCGTTCCATCAATAACTGTTTCGTTATGCTAAAAGAAACTGTTTCAACAAAATATATTTCATGAAGAAAATCTGAAGAAAAAGAGTATTTTAAACATATCAATTATTTTTTTATATGATAATGCTTCATTTTTCTTTAACATCTTCTTTTAATGTCTGTTTGTGTTGTAATGAAAGCATTAAAGAGTGAAACTATGAGAAATTTAAAAAACATGTGCCATTCTCATTTCATTTTTATATGCAAAGTACTATCAATATCACAGATATTACATGGGTAGGACTGATTAAGGAGCTACTTCACTTATGTGAAACCACTCGCTCATTAATGTTTATCCAGAAGTAGATTTTTTTAAAAAGATGTATCATTAGCCTATCAGTGTTTTTATTTTATTATTACAATTGCTAGCTAAGTTCAATCTCTACAAAAGCCATTTTCTATTTATTTATTTAATTTCCTTTGCAGGGTTATGGTGATACCTTCGTATTCAAAATTGGTTCCGAAAGCAAAATAATAATTTTTGGAAAAAATGCAAACAAGTTTGAAAAATCCTATGAAGTTATTTGTTTTTTCCTTGATCCTCTAACAAAATTTTCATTTTTTCTGCAATCCTTTGATGAAATTCGCATATTTCCTCCCATCTTTTGATAAAATTTTTATTTTTTTTTTCTTAATCATTTGACACAATCTACATTTTCCCTCAATCTTTTGGCATAATCTGCATTTTTTTTCTCAATCCTTTGACATAATCTGCTTTTTTTTTTTTTTTTTTTCATGATATTTTGGCACAATTTGCATTTTTTATGATCTTTTGAAAAAAATTCCCTTTTTGTGCAGTCTTTTGATGCAATTTGTGTTATTTCCACAACCTTTTGATGAAATTTGATTTTGTTTTTTTAATTTCTTTTTTCACGACCTTTTGACAAAATTGACACTTATTCCATGATCCCTTGATGGAATTAGTTATTTTCTCTAGGAATAATTGATAAAATTGAAATCTTGTTGGCGACCATTTGTTCAAACTTACTTTTCTTTATGTCTTGATTTTTGGACTGATGACCAGTTTTTAATTTTCGGAAAAATTGGGAACAGAATATCCCCTATAACAGATATCACTGCAGGTAAAAATAATCAGGTAGCCCTGGCTGAAATGCCATATTAAAGTTCTTTTTAACTTTTAAATTTGTTAGTGCTGTGGTGCTTCTTCTTGAAATTATGGCACATATGTTAAAACACAGAATGATAAAAAAAATAAATTGTAATTTTCTTCCTACATCCAAACTGAAAGATTTGTTGTTTACATCTGTGATGATGTGCTGATTTGAATGAATCAACTCTATTAACTAATGTAAATTTTTAACAAATTACTTCTGCAATTTATACATTAATAATTATTTCAAGATGATATAACAATTTGACAAGATTTTAAATTGTAAATAAAGGTTGCTAGAAAGTGCTTTTAAAAATTAGCTTATCAAGCCTAATTTGAATTTCACCTTTTTCACTTATTGTGTAAAGGCTTTTATAAGAAAGAAGTGCTAACTTTTCTTTATAATTATTTATTTTCTATAAATTGAAAATATTTTCAATTAATATATTTGATACAATTATGATATTCTATTATTTTTCTTCCAGGCATCTGTATAGAGATAGAATGAATGGTTTATTCTCCTAACTGAAGTTTATGATTATCAAGTCTTCAGGATGCTGATAAATTTTGCTAATACTTTAAAGAATTCTGGTGGGCCTATTTTAGATCATTGCCCCACCAAATACAAATACGAGCAAAAATGACCCAGTACTTCCTTAAAGTTTTAGGTATATTTTTTCTTAAATGTTTGTCTTATGTTGTCCTTGGACTGAATATTGGACTGGGACACAATATTTTTATATGTGATCGTGAACGTATAATTTTGACTGACAAATATGGAACCATCACAAATGGAAATGAGTATCATAAAGACTCACATTGTGAATGGCTTATCAAAGGTATGACTTTCATTTTTATTATAATATTTATTCAAATTTATGGTACTTACATATGATCTGTGACAGGAAAAATATACCATGCTAATATTGTCGGCAATAATATATTAAATACAGTAGCACTTCTTTTTTTTTTTTCTTTTTTACATTGCACTGCATTATGTTTAATTGTCATAAAAGGTAATTGTAGAATGTTTTAACAATAACTGTATAATATATCAGCATTGAGCATAATATATCATGAAAATTAGAAATACCATCATATAAATATATTTAATTGTCAAAGGTGGCGAACCTGATATTATGCATTTGATAAATGTTTGCTAAACTACTGTTTTCTATTATTTTAGTTTGCTTTATAATCTTATCGTTCTGAACAATATTATATTCTAAGCAAATGTATAATAAATCACTAGGAAACACAGCTCAAATGCAAAATCTATCAGTGTGATGATATGTGTTATGATCAAGGCCAGGGCCATCGCTAAGACATTTTATTGGTGGGGGAGAAGACCTCAAATTGCCAAGTCAAATTTTCATATTTGCCAACTCGTTTTATAATTTTGCCAAGTTACCACATTTAGAAAGAGTAATACAGTTCTTATTTGTAAAAAGTTTAATAATACTCCCAATTAGAGTTGTAACTTTTGCAAATTCTGTCAAAAATAGAAAATATAGTACAATTTTTATTAAAATTTTAATTAAATTTGCCAAGTGTAACAACACTTGTTTTGGGGGGGGAGGCTCCCCCCCTGTCCCCCCCCCCCCTTAGCGAGGCCCCTGATCAAGGCAAATAAATGTGAAATATTCTGTACATATTTTAGTTTAAGAGGGATGACCCACTTATCCCAACTAACGTTAAATAAAATACCATTAAAAGAAAATGTTAATAGGGAAAAGTGTTTCTCCTAGGTCCTATTTGGGCATTTTGACCGCTGACTGCAATATGGAAAGATGAATATGAATAAGTATAATGATTTTTATATATTATTCAATAAATTACCTTTTATTTAAATCTGAATTTTTTTTTTTTATTTAAGAATACATAAATTTGTTTAAGTACTCAAAGCTTTTTTTTTGGGGGGGGGGGGGGACAAGAAGAAAAGATGAGAAAAAAAAAGTAATACAAGATATATTTTTAAACCTTATTTTAAATATTGTAAAAAGGAATAATTTTTAAAATAAATTTCATTAGATAATAAACTATATTTAAAATAAAAGCATACTTTATTAATAGTTTCAATTGCATGTTATAAAACAATAAATGTATTGCAGTACATGCTTCAGCTCCATTCAATTAATTCTGTCACTGTGCTTACTTATTAATTTAATAATTAATTAATGGGATTTATTATGATTTATTTTTTTCTTCTATTAATAGCACCAGATGAATCCTTTTCAATCACACTTTCTTTTACTAAAATGGACACTGAGTGTTCCTATGATCATGTCTTCATATATGATGGAGAGTCTTATACAAGTCCTCTTCTTGGAAGTTTTAGTGGCAATACAACTCCTCCATCAGTCACTGCCACCCATGGATCTGTAAGTTATTATAGACATTTTAAATTTTTTTTATTTTTCTTTAAAACTATACATAGAGTAAATGTGTTTGTACAAACTTGATACTTTCCAGTCTAAGATTGAGGACCACTTATGTTTTGGTCCTCAGTAAGAAATAATTAACTATATCGACCCAAAACTAATGAAAGGAGTTCAGCCCGAGCTCGTGCAGACCTCTATCTAATATAACGCATATACTGGATTAAGTCATAAAAAAAGCCTGAAATTTATAATTTCAGTAAGATTAATTTACATATATATTTTTAGCTTAGAAACTTTAATCTTTTGGCCTTTAATTTTTCTCATTATTTTCATTTTCCACCCTTGCATCATTATCAGAAGAAGCTAAATGTAGACTGTAGGTTAGTTGCCTGAAGTTCGATGTAAAATGGTTGGAAAACTCTCACAGTCAAAATTAATTGGTCTTTTAAAAGAGAGATGAGATGAATAAAGGTTTTGTTCCCTCTGCTTCATCTTTCGCGATTTAATTTGAATGTTAATAGCTTAAGGCCCTGTTTTTTCTGATAAAGAAAAAAGAAGTCAATCTGCATGTGAAAATTCTATGTCTTTGAGTAGTTTTTTAAACACAATTTCAAATAAACCTTCCCCACATCAAACTGGCTCCGGCAAAAGAACATCAATGCATGAAGAACAAAAGTTTTCATATGGCTAATGTAAACTGTGATCTGTGTTATCGTTACACTTTAGAGTATTGTGCAAAATAAAATTTACAGGCATCAAGCACAGCAGTACAAGCAGTAAAGGTTTTAAAAATAAAAAAATATGAATATAATATTTTGTACTGGTGCTTTTATGCATTTTATTTCCATTGATTGGCAGTTTGGTGCCCGCTTCAGCTAGGTTCCCCATGCATTTGCACACTTTGCACACCTCTTGAGCCGGTCTTGACTATAGAAATCTCTAGGAATATCATTATATCTTAATGATGCAGATCATCAAAATCTGTGCTGCATTTTCTTGAAAACAGGGCAATATGTGATTGAAATTGTACAATCATTATTCAAAGAATGGCAAATGGATCTAATTATTAATCTAGATTAAAATATATATTTATTTATATCATTTATTTATTATCTACAGTACAGAACCACTTATCCAGAATATTTGGGGTCAGATGTATTCTGGATAGCTGGTTTTCCTGGTTAACTGGTTAGGAATTAAAGCAGCATTTATTTGACAAGTTTCGGAGAATGTATGTGTTTGTGGCATTATTTCTTAATTCAAATTAATTATTAAATTACTCAAATTAAAAATCAAATGCAAGTAAAATCAAAGATAATTTAGAGTTTGAAAAAAGGTAAATTATGGAAGTCCCTTGGAAGGAAAAATTCTTTTGTTATCTCTGCATAAAACTCAAAACATCGTAACATGTTTCAGTACTATTTGATTATCATGCTGACCAAAAAACTATCACTAAACAATAAGATTAAATGACATTAGCAGATGATTGTAAATGTCATATTTACTTGATATTAGACGTGATACACACTTTTGTTATGTTATCAAGTGATATTTCACTCAACTTTTTCTTTTTCTTTTTACTAATTTATTTGTTCTTTCATTATTTTTAAAAAAGTTATGTTAATTTTTATAATTTGGCAATTTGTATGATTTGGTCAACAAGATCATCAAGTAGTACATTTTGAGTGTTTCAATTTGACATCCTAGATGTCCATCATGTTATACTTTGCTTTTTTAGTTGTTTTAAACAATGCATACAGTTGGCAAAAAAAGTATTTGTACACTTCATTTTTTTAAATTATAATGAAATTAAACAAAAGATTTAAGCAAAAAATACTGTAATACATTAATTTAATGCATTATAATATTATAGAAGCAGAAACAAAATTAAACAAATCGATTTTTTACATTATAATAAACAAATATACAAAAATATAATGCAAAAAAAGTATTTGTACACTATATTAATGTAATATAATTAATGAAAATTTAGTAAAATGATACAAATTAATATTTTGTGCGAATTCATTTAGCGTTTATGACTACTTCTAGATGGTGTGACATAGATTCCACCAACTTTTTTGTAGTGGTCTGGTTAATGTTATTCCATTACACAATAAGAGCTTCTTTAAAACTGTTTTTTACTAATACATATTTTTTTTTCGGATTTTTGCATCCAATAGCATCTGCAAATTTTCTACTGGATTCAAGTCTAGAAATTTTAGAGGAGTTACCAGTCGTCTTCGAGTATTGTCGTAAGCATGTGCTGGTGATCACAGCAGTATGCTTTGGTCATTATCCTGCAGAAAGTGAAAAGCTTCCTCTATGCATAATTTTCTTGGCACAGTTTAATAAATTATGGCGCGACACATCAATGTATGTTAAACCTGTCCTTCCATTGTCAAAAAATTTTAAATGTCCTGCTCCATTAGAAGCTATACACCCCAAAAGTATAATATTCCCCCCCAACATGCTTGATAGTATGAAGTATACGTTTTGGATCTAGAACATTTTTATTTTTACGCCAATTTTTTCGAATGCTTGATGGTAAGAAAATTCCGAATTTTTCCTCATCAGAAAAAATTACTGTTTTCCAAAAATCCAATGATTTACTTCTGTATGCGAAAGTGAATACTATGCGTTTTCGCCTAATTGTTTCGCTGATGAATGGATTTTCCCTTGAGGTTCTTCCTTTTAAATCTGCATTGAGAAGAATATTTTTTATTGTTTGAGGTATTACTCTGATGTGAGAAGATGTCGCAAGGTCTCCAGCAAATTTTTGAACCGAACGCACAGGATTTTTTAAAGCTTTTTTAACAACACTCCCTTTTTCCCTCATTGTTAGTTTGCTAAGAAGTCCTGGTTTTCATTGAATTTCGATTCTTTTAATTTATTCATAGTTTCTCACTATACATCCAATAGTTGTAAATGGTAATTTAATAGCTTTTACAAATTCTTGTTGCGAATTTAAATTTTTATTATGCTCAATTATAGGATTTCATATATCTAGAGGTGCCTCTCTAGTATTAGGTTCTATACTCAATTACTTCAAGAGCAAATTAAATTAAATGTCAGACAAATCTAATATGAACTTAAAAATTATTAACAGCTTCTGTAAAAGTAGTCCTTTGAACCAAAAACACTATAAAACACAGTACATATCAGGATGGAGAAATGTACAAATACTTTTTTTGCAAGAAATTTTTAAACTTTTCCTATTAGAAAATTATTTTACATCTTTATCGAAATTTTCTGTTGTGTAATTTAAAACGCACGATAAACAGACTGTATTAAAACTATTTTTGACAAAATATCTGTTTTTATTTAGTTAAAAATTAAAAATTTTAGAGTGTACAAATACTTTTTTTGCCAACTGTATGTAGAATCCGTAGTGCAGGTTTTTGCTGCAAAAATTTTGAAGTCAGTCAATTAGAAATAGGATTCTGAATAATTGGTTTTCTGATTAAATGCTTTCCAGATAAATGATTTCATACTGTAAATATTTATATATTATGTTCTTTTTCAGATGCTGATTTTATTATATAGTGACACAAATTATGTTCGTAGTGGCTTCGAAGCAGTCTTCCATGTGACAGAATGTCCTTTAAACTGCAGCAATAATGGATTGTGCCAAAACCATCAATGTTTGTGTCATCCATTATGGTCTGGCCATGCTTGTGAAATCAGTCTTTGCCCTAATGACTGTGGTAGTCTTGATGACCGAGGTGAATGTGACTTAAATAGTACTTACCCAGTGCAATGTAGATGTAAATCTGGATATTCAGGAATGGATTGCAGCCTTCCTGACTCTAACAAAAATAGTGGCAATACATGGCATTTAATATCAGTCGCAGGAATGAGTCCTCGTACTGCACATACTGGTATATATGTTGAAAAAAGTGATAGTTTTTTTGTATTTGGTGGTTACACCTTCAGAAAAGTTCTTGGAGATACCCTTTTGTATTCTTTCCAAAATAATGAGTGGAAAAATATCCCAACTGCTTCATCACCAAGTGCTCGATATGCACATGCTGCTGTATCATATTTTGATTCTGTTGTTATATATGGTGGTGAATTATCAGATGGAAGTCTTTCAAATGAACTCTGGACTTTTAACATTACAACTTTAACTTGGAAACTTTGTGATATTGTAGGTGGATTTATTCCACCTCCTCTTGCTCGGCATTCAGCAACTTTAGTTGACTCTCATCGATTGTATATAATTGGCGGTAGTCTTTCAGATAGTACTATATCATCAAAAATGTATCGAATTGACTTGAATAAAAAAAAGTGGGAAATAGTCGAAACCCATGGAAATAAAGACATGAATCATAGACTAGTTGGACATAGTGCTGTTTATTATGAACCTACAAAAACAATTTTTGTTTTTGGAGGAATTACTGCTGAATATTCGCATGTTAGTAAATTGAGTAATGTTATGCATGCATTTCATGTAGAAAAAAAATACTGGATAAAAATTAAATACCAGAGAACTGTATTTGCTCCTTTAGAAAGAGCTTTCCATTCAGCTGCAATAATTGGTGATTACATGGTAATATTTGGAGGCTATACTCATAAGCATGTTGAAGAAGAAATATGTTATGATAATGAGACTCATCTATATCATTTACGATGTCACAAATGGGTTGATTTTGCTACATTGAAAGGAGATTTTATTAGTAAGTTATTTTGTTTGTTTCATGTAATTGTAATTATTTTGTTTAGTCATTAGTATATTTGTTCTGTGTGTTTTTATGAACAATTTAAAGTTAATTTAAATCAGTTTTGTTTGTATACTTTATAGATTTAATTATAGAATATGAAAAAAATGTTAAAAAGAAGGATTATTTTGATTAAAATTCGATTTTTTAAAATTCATATTAATTAATGACATTATTTTAAAAGATATTATAGCATGTCATTTTCAATAGTTTAAAAATAGCGGCTATGCATATATAACATTATCAATTTAGGGGAGAGGGTGTTTAACATATGAAATTATAAGATATCACTCCTCTCTAATAGGAGAGTGGAGTTGTCTTTTGATATTGTTATCATTTTTGATCTAACCAAAATATTCTCTTTTTATTTGTAATTTATTTTTTATATCAAAAGTTTATTTTTTTATTTGTATCTTGTTCTCTGCATAAAAAAAATCTGCAATCTTTTTTTTTTTTTTTTAATTTGTTATCTATTTTTATTAAAATACAAAGTTATTACTAAAATCATTGAATGATTATAAAATTTTTGAATTTTAAAATATGGAACACCTTAACGATTGACATTCCTAGTCTTCTATAATATGTATATGCATATATAATCCATTGTCCAAGATACCAGATACGAAGTTTGTTTGAAATGATAATTCTGTTTTCTAGAAAGTTGAGAATGAAAGAATTTTATTCACCCGTTTTTTCAACAAAGTTTTTGGTTACATTTTTATGCATTAAAAATCATTCTAAAATTATTTGTAGTATAGTAAAGTTATTTATAAACTGTGCTGTATAATATTATAGGGGAAAATGCATTTTTATTTGAATTTCATATGCTAAAATGATTTATTATAATATTCATACTGGCTAGAGTGACCACGTAGCGGTGCCTCCCATTCTTAATTACATTACAATTCATAGGGTTTGGTGAATGTTTGTGAGCAGGGAGCTGAGCCCCCTTGTAAATTTATATTGTATTTCAAATAATGCTTAATAGTGGACCACTGTACCACAGTGGGTATACCATTGTACTCCGCTTATGAGGCACACTGGTCCAATTTATGAACATATACAAATAATTTTAATTTTTAAAAAATGTATTTAAAACTATGTCATGAAAAAATTCTGAGGCATGTAAAAATGTTTAAGAAATGTTCAAGAATATTTTTAAGCATATTGGGCTTTACATTAAAGAGGAAAAAAAATATAAACTGCAAAAGTGGCCCACTGTATACTAGTCTCCTGTACGTACAGTCAGTGTTGATAATAAATTGAACATATCTTGCAGTAAATGGTTTGTAAACTTGATAAAACTTTGATCAGTACTTACGTATTAACGCCACTGCAGCATAAGTTGCACTAATGCATCAGTAAAGAGCTATCTTGTTTGCACATGCACAAAAAAAAAAGTGTCAAAAATGAGCAAAAAAAAAAAAAAAAAGCACTAAAAAATGGTGTCAAAAAATGAACCAAAAAAAAAAAATCATTAAAAAAGCACAAACAACAAGATTGCTTAAAAAAGCACAAACAAAATTGCTCTTTATTGGCACAGTAGCTCAATTTCTGCTGTAGTGGCATTAATGCGTAAGTACCCTTTTATCTTTTTGTTTTATTGTTCTTTATAAATTCAATGGTTAATTAATTCTAAAGTAGCTATTGGATGCTTGATAGCTTTTTTTTTTTTTTTTTTTTTTTTTTTTTTTTTTTTTTTTTGTCAGATGAAAATAAATAAATATCTATTAATGTCTTTCTTATAAAGTTTACTTACTTGAAAATATGAAAAAAAAAAAAAAAATCTAATGAACAACTTTGAATTTCATTCAAAAATGTTTAGTTATTTCGAATAGAAAATTAAATCTGTCCATTAGTCTGTTATTGGAAAGAAGTTTAGATTTTTACTGTTTTAACACATTTTTATATTCATAGGAATTTTATAATTAACTCAATAATGCTTTCATGAATTGGTAACATTAATGAAACAATTATTGAAGTAAAGCTAATTTCTCTTTATACATCTTTTTATTTTGTATTCTCTTACTATCTTACCACTTCTTTTATAATTAGGATGAGCGAAGCGAATCCTCTACTAGTCCACTCAAATTACAATTTGTCGTACGCTTTACAAAAAAACTATTCAATATTTTAACTTCAAATTAAACACAAAAATAAATTATGATCTGTAGATTTGCAGAATATAATTTTTTTTACAGTAAAACGTTAAAAAAATTATTATTTTAATTAATTTATTTTACATGCATTTCCAATACGGACGCATTTTAGCAAATAAATAAAAAATGAAACGCGTATATTTTCAGAAAAAAAAAATATAAATCATGGAGTAAATAATTATAGATAGAATCATGATTAATTTATTAAATAAAACATGTTTTCATTTTCCCGCAAAATCGTTTGCACAGATGACACTTAAACATTTTAAAAGAATTGTGGATTGTAGATTTTATGGATTTTTTTTTTTTTTTTTTTTTTTTTTTTTTGTAAACTGGCAACAAAATAATTGTAAACAAATAAAATTAATTCTTAAATTTGTTATATAAATGAAAAATTAAAAGATCTGCGTGAAGTTGTTGGTTCAAGCTCTTTATAAATATTTTTGCGAAGGTCGTATTGTGGCTAAATAATATCGACTCATTAATCAGAAGGATTTTATAGAAAAATAAGACTTTAATAAGTTCGCAAACACAACAATAATTATTCGTGAAAACGTCACTGCGAGAATGAGAGAGCGCTTCGTTAAAAGGTAATTCCATTAATTGAGTTGCCATTCGTAGAAAGTAAAAAGTTCTCCCACGCGGAGAGAATTACAGCAATTCTCATACGCTAACATGTATAAAAACGAAGAAATTAAAATAAAATGTTTTACAGTTAAAAATTCATAGTATCAACGAAAGCAGATTTCAAATGTTTTTTCCAGAAAATAGGATTTTGAAGAAGTAACTTTCTTCAAGCTTTCTTCAAATATATTATTCTAAAATAGCTATCAAAGATTATCGGATGTTGATTACAAAGACTGGAAACATGCATATTTCAAACAATTAAAAAGCACCAGTTGCTACTTGAAATTGTAAAAACATCTTTAAAATAGCTTTTAGTTGAAAATTTAAAAAAAAAATTGTAAAAGTTTGCTTCGAAAATATCTTATAATGCCAGTTTTACATGATAAATAAAAAATTAAAATGCGCCAAAACATAAAATAACGTTTTTGTTTAATAAAGATGCAAAAATAATAATAAAAAAATATTGTTACTTTCAAATATCTGTTTTATAAAATAATGCTTCGCGAATCCAAACAAAGCATGGCTTTTGCTAGTGTAATATTACCTCTAAACATAATTCTTCTCATGTATAGGAGTCGTACTACTTTGTTCTAAAATTTTAAATCTAGAATATTTTCTTATAAAATTTTTTTCTCAGATGAGGTGAAATTTCATGTGTTTAACCTAAATTTGTTTTTTTATACAGAAATACTGATATTTGTAATGAAAAATTCTATGAAGCATACAACCCCAGCATGTACAAAAGCCTATATTTACATATAATCTAATCTATGACTTTTTTACCTAGATAATTGTATTTAAAGGCTAAATCAAGTGTCATTTAATTTTCTTTTAGGTTCACGCAGTCCCCTTAGTCAAGGAGTATTTTCACATGCCATGAGTGTTCGTCATGGTCATACTTTGTTAATATCTGGTGGATATAGTGGATATATGAGATCTGAATTACTTGCCTATGTAATGCCTTCAGTTACTTACAGTGATCAGCCTGCAGTTAATTCATGTTCTAAGTAAGACTCAAATATTCATTATTATGTTTTAGAGTTCTTTTTAGTCACATGACTTAAAATATTAAACTTCATTTGACAGTAGAAATATTTATATCGTTGCAAAGTATCTTTTAAAGTGCTTTTTTTTTTTTTTTTTGCCTTTATAGAGAAATTATTAATTCTGGTAAATTTCCTTAAATACAATTTTAATTTTCTTGTTTTCTGCAGCTACTATTTTTGGTACTTCTCTATTATCCCGTCGACCAATTTCGCCAAATTATACAAATCGCCAAAACTAATGGCCAAATTATACATATTGATGTAATTTTTATTTTAAGTAACGAAAAAACAAATAATTAGTGGAATATTAATAAAAATTCAAATAAAAAAACGAAATTAAAATCCCTTTATGACATTTTAAACATGTTAATCGTATTTAATGTCGTTGAATGTGACATTCAAGATCATCCATTATTGGCATTTAATCTTGTAATTTGGCGATAATTTTTTGGTTGACTGGATAACCTAGAAGTACCCTATTTTTAATTGAAATATTTTTCTGCTATGTATTTGTTACA
Source organism: Maratus speculifer (assembly GCA_964019185.1). Lineage (NCBI taxonomy): Eukaryota > Metazoa > Arthropoda > Arachnida > Araneae > Salticidae > Maratus > Maratus speculifer. Next base: position 256,482,333 of record OZ025301.1, read on the forward strand.
CATTAAATTATTTCCCATACATTTATAAATACATTCCACCATAGTTTATGCATAGCTGCCAACTCTTTCGATTTTTTGGTCCAGAAAAATTTAATAGAAATTTTTGACTTATTTAATCGGCAGATTACGGCGATTTGAAATGGTAAAATTCTCTATAAAATTTTTCCGAGTCAAAAAAGTAAAAGATGTTGGCAGCTATGGTTTATGTTCATCTGTCTGTGTTATTGGGATCTAATTGTCATATATATACTTAGATTGCCATGAAATTAATATATGCTATTGGCATTTAATATAGCAAAATTGATACTTGCCTGCAAAACTTCCCTGATATTGTTTTTCCTCCTTACCAATTATAAAATCCCATTCTAATCTGCTGTGAATTTCAGCAGATGATTATTTGTTATTTAATATTATTATTGAAATACTGTTTTCACCACAATTAATAAAAGAGACAAACCATAATCAGGGTTGTTAAATACCCGGATTTTTTCAGAAAAAACCCAACCCACCATGTTTTTTCAGGGTTTTTCGGGTTTTTTCAGGTTTTTGGGGGTTATGGGAAGTGGTTCAGAATGCTTGAAAAAAAAATGTACTTATTACTAAATTTAAAGTAGCTAATTGATTACAAATATATATAAATCAATGACTGTAATCAAGATTATGCTTTGCTTTTAGATAAATTGATTATTAGTAATAATTTATAAAGTACTTTTTATTACTAAATAATAGAATAAGCCAAATAATTCTACATGTCTACATAATTAAATTGGGATTCTAAGCATATATGGTATTTTGTTATGAGTTTCTATTATATAACATAGAACAGATTACACATCAAAGTATTTTTTTAATGGGAAAAAAATTGTTTGTGCTACTTACACATGCTACAGAGATTAACTAACAATTACTTCTTTTAAAAATTGTGATGGTATAATTAGGACATTTCTTTTCTTTGGGCTGGGGGGTGATGGTTATAAACTTTGAGTGGTGTACTGATACTAAGAAATATATTACAATATATTATATGTGTAATATAAATACATTATATATGTAATTCTAAGTTGAAATTTTGAAAAAAACCACTTGGGTTTTTTCAAGTGGGTTTTTTCAGAAAAAACCCACCCGGGTTTTTTGGGCTGGGCAAAATCATAACAACCCTGACCATAATACAAGATATCTATAAAAGGGACTGGCACATTTTAACGTTTAATAATCCCTAAAATAATGAAGATGGGTTTAAATTAATAGCATTAATGCAGGGTTCCCAGCGTTATGGAAAGTCAGGGAAAATCTGGAAAGTCATGGAATTTCAAAGTAGTCATGGAAAGGCAGGGAAATTTCAAAATATGTATGAAAAGTCAGTGAATTTACAAATATTTTCTAAAAAGTCATGGAACATTCTTGGGGAAAAAAACATGTAAAACAATACAAAATTCATCGAATAATCTTGGAAAAAAATCATGAAATTCATCAAATAATCAGGGGAAAGAAAATTTAGAAATTTGAAAAATAATCACTAATTTTGACAAAGAATTCTGGAAATATTAGTAAATTTCATAGTATACCTGTTTGTTTAAGGAATTTTTTGAGATTTGGTCAGGAAAAGTCATGGAATTTTTCGACATTAGGTCATGGAAAGTCAGGGAATTTGCCATTCATGTTTTGCTGGGAACTGTAATGGTTAAATAGATTCAAAAAGTTTTATGACCATTAATGAAAGAAAGATGAAAGGAAGCTTTGTGCTATTAACATTGTGTAATTACAGGGATGAGATTCTTCAGACTTTAGTCTGAATTTCAGACTTTTCTTCAATTTTTAAAGAAATTTCACAAATTAGATTTTTGGGAAAAACTTATATTTTTTCCTTAGTTTTTGTACTTTGATATAACGCTCCATTTTTTCTGAATTCCTTTTAATGTTCTGAAATTTGAATATGTTTTCCGTAGTATTACTAATTTGTCTTTTAAATAACACTTTAAAAAATTTTATTTTTTATTATTTTTTCTTAAATTTTCATTCTTAATGGTTGGCTTGCTGCACCTTTAACAATCAAATATGATCAATTTAATTCCTTAAAAACTTATTTTTGTTTTTTAAAAAAAGAATAGGAACTCTGTTCTATCATATACTTAATGTACTTGCAATTATTTTGATTTGCTGTTTCAAAAAGCCATCTACTATTTTTAAATTTACGATTAAAAAATATTCATATCTGTGGTTTTATTAATGTTCTGTATCTTGATAAAATAGACTTTTCATTGCAGTAAGTAAATAATTTCTGCCTAATTCTTTCTGTTTCTTTTTAATTTGCTTAAAGCTAAATTATATGTAATATATAAATTTTAATAGCTATATTATAATATTTATTCCGCTTGAAATTCATAAGTATTATTGCTCAAATGTCGTTCGCACAGTTTTCAGACTTTTTACTTTTTTGTCAATCTCATCCCTGATAATTAAGAAATTCAACATCATTCTCTATTCTGCTTAACTTGTCTGCTATATCAGAAGGAACCTCCATCTTGCAGTGGTAAAAGAAGTTTCTCGAAACTGGAAGTATCCTAAATAAGAAGTCCTGGATGTCCTTCCACAAGAGATGTTGATGTTGAGTGTGTCAGAGAGACATAAACATTGTTACATAGTCCTAGGAGATCATTTGATATCAGCTGCAAGAAAATTGAATATATCAACTTTGTTTGTGCACAAGACTCTTAGGAAAAGAATAAGACTTATAAAGTTCAAATTGTTGGAGCCTTGAAACCAAACATGATATATATTTGGATTTGTTTATTACAGAAAGATTGCACAGATATACTAAATTAATAACAATTCCCTATGTTGTCAGTGGTCAGTGGCTTCATAATTACAGTAGACTCCCTCAAATCCGCACTCCTAAAATCTGCAACTCTCTAAAATCCGCACATATTTTACAGATGTAAACAATGAAACATTCAGTTCAGATGCAGGTGCAAAATTTGACTTTTTAAGTTTTATATTAATTCCATATATCTTTATATTTGTAATTTTTGTTAAGGTTATTGAATTCAAGTTTTTTCATGAAGAAAGAATAATTTATTTCTGAAAAAAAAAAAATATTGCTATATCATTAAAAATCACAATTTTACCAAATATGTATTAATCAAGCTTTTTTAGCTCACAGGCTATCATAGCCTGAGAGCTTATGTGCCCGTCCGTTCTGTATGTATGTGCGTAACGCGATAACTCATGATAAAAATATCGGATCCACTTGAAATTTTGTATATAGGTATATCCTGATAAGGCGCTTCCCTGATTAGTTTTTGGAGTTCATTGAATAAGTATAAACAGGGGGAAAGGGGGGCTCATGCCCCTCCCCTTAATTGATATAAACGGTATTTTCATGCAGAATTAACAGTTTTCGTTCAAAATTTAGATATAGGATCATTCTGATGAGGTGATTTCGTGACTGTTATTAGGTGTTCATTGAATAAGTATAAACAGGGGGAACGGGTATTCTAATGCCCCTCCCCTTAATTTATATAAATGGGTTTTTCAAGCAGAATTGTCAGATTTCGTTCAAATGTCTGAATAGTTTTGGAAGTTTAATGGTTAAGTATAAAAGAGGGGGATAACTCCTCTTAAATTATATAAATGCTAAATGGGTTTTTATTAAGAATTATCCGATTTGCTGTGAATTTTGAATATGGATTTTTTATATGATAAAGCATGTCCTTGATAGTTTAGGAGGTTCAATGATTAAATATAAAAAAGGGGAAAGGGGAGAGTTGTTTCCCCTTCTTATTTTTTTTTTTTTCGAACGGAATTAATCCTTGAAAATACAAGGGTGTAATGTATAATTAGTATGCGTAGCCTGTGAGCTCAATGCGATCAGTTTGACTGGGCAATATTCTTTTTATTAGTTATTAAGTCTGGCTAAACCTGAAATAAATATTCATTATTTTATGATCTTGATGTGAATTAGTAATGTACCTTTATGAGGCAAGGTTCATTCAATTATTAAGGAAAAACATATTTCATCTTTATAATGAATATTTAATTGTACATTAATGACTTTTGATGATACTTTGATCTTTGCTTTTAGTAAACTATCTAAATTTTTATTATTTTAGTTTATTACTTGTTTTAATATTTTAGCATATTGTAAGCATTCATTATACTTTTGATTTCATTATTAATTACATTCCAATTACCTTTAAAAAATGTAAACAAAGCAATGACGAGAAATCTGCAAAATTCTAAAATCTGCAAAACCTCGTGTCCCAAGCTGTGCGGATTTGAGGGAGTCTACTGTATTCCTTTAATCATAATCCTCTTTTAAACTATTGTAAATTATGTAAATAATTGTTTCTTTTTAATCAAACCTATTATTAAAAGATCGACATGATCTTTTTTTTAAGTTTCAATATGAAATATTCCTCCTTTTATTAATAGGGTCATTCCATGCCAAATCAACCGTTGACTCAACCTGACCCTTTCAGATTTTGATGAAATTCCCAGGAATCGTTCTGCCTGATGATATAAATGAGAATATATGTTCATAATTTTTTTTTTTTTTTTTCGCATCTAAATTTCATATAGTTAATTATTTAAATTTTGAAAAATCATCATTTTTTGGCTTGCTTACATATTTTTAATTTTTAATTTCTTAAGTTCTATCAAACGTAGAAAATTGTATGACCACTCATTTCAAAGAGGAGTTTATAAGGTTTAATTTGATATGCAAGTTGACTATGTACAGTTAAAATAAATAAAATTAAAAAAAATTTAAAATTTTAAATTAAAAATTTTTTTAGATAGTTATTTTTAAAAATTTTGAAAAAATTGTATGTTTGTTGTAATATTATAAGCTTAAAATTCTGAAATTTTTAGAGCGGGATCTCAATGGGATTAGAAGTTATTAAATAAAAGCAAAAATTATCATTAAAATAGCAATTTAATTCTATCAATTTTGTTATTTATTTATGATTTGTATGGTAATTTTCTGCTTTTATTTCATAACTCCTGATCCTATTGAGATCCCACTCTAAAATTTTCAGAATTTTAAGCTTATAATATTACAACAAACTTACATTTTCTTCAAAATTTTTAAAAATGACTATCTAAAAAATTTTTAAATTTTAAACTTTAAAAAAATTAAAATTTTATTTTTTTAACTATGCATAGTCAACTTGCATATCAAATTAAACCTTATAAACTCCACATTAAAAAAAATGGTCATAAAATTTTTTAAGCTTGATAGAATTTGAGAAAATATTTATGCAAGTCAAAAAATGATGATTTTTTAAAATTTAAATAATTAATTGTGTGGAAATTTAAAGCGATAAACAAAAAATAAAAATATGCTCTAATTTATATCATCATAGAGAATGGTCCCTGGCAGTTTCATTGAAATCAGAAATGGTCAGGTTGAATATTGAATTTTTTTGGTTGACATGGAATGACCCAATACATTCCTTCTTATTTAAAAACTTTAGGGAATTTTCTTTCATTTTCTTGAATGCCTACTGTTTTCATATGTGGTTAATGTATGTTAATGTGTGATTTATAATTTTTAATTTCTTATCTTACATAGATACTTATACTTTACATTATACTTTACAGGCACAAACGTATGGAGAGTTGCTTAAGCAATTTGGCATGTGGTTGGTGCTTTGAAAATGAGTTATGCATTGAAAGAAAGAGTAGCAAAGTAAGTGTTTATGATAAAAAATATCATATCAATTCAGAAAAGGACTAATAAATCTCTATCTTTTAATATTCAGCAAATTTAGAAATTATTTTATACTTTCTAATAAATGAAAAAGTAAAAATATTGTTTTGAATATTGCTGTACAAATATATATATATATATATAGGTTGGTTGGGTGGGTAGATGTTAGAATAAGGAGGAGGGTGGTGTTGTCTGGATAAAAACACAAAGGTTAATTATTTATATATATATATATATAAGAAAAAAAATTGAGAGTGGGTTATTTATTTTAACATAATTTTTAAACTGTTTAATTTACACCAATATATGGATATTTGTCTAGTTATATATATAGTTAAATAGCTATATTTTAATTATCAAATTATTTTTAATGTTATTGATATAATTTTTGGTATTAATAATATTATTACTGTTATTTTTTTCTATTTTATTTTTTTAAATTTTTATTCTTTTATTTTTATTTTATTTTATTTTTTAATTTTTATTATCCTATATTAAGATAATGAGTTTTTACCATGTAAAGTCACAATAAATGTTACTGATTAAAGTAACAATAATGTATTTTAAGTTATATGTTAATATGAATGTTATCTCTTAATTCTAATTTTAATCATTTTATTAATTTAATTTTATGTTAATATCGATTATTAATTATTTTTCTCCGGTTCAATTTTATTTCCATTCAGCTTTATCTTTTTTGTTTGTTATGGATAACTATTATTTTTACTTACTTTCAACTCCTTTTTGTAAAATATCTTTGTTCCTTGTTTAATAATTTGGTTTTTGTGTGATGGTAGTCCCAAATTCGTATTGTTTTGCTTTTTCATGGCAAATACAAAGATGAAACCACACACTCCATTTGTAGTTCCAAAGTATTTGGGACCTGAAGATTCTGCTTTGGTTCTACAAATTTCATTTGTATTCATATTGTTCTTTTTTCCTTCCATGTTCAATGTGCTATTGGTGAATCTTGTCTACTTTTAATGGTATTATATATATATATATATTTTTTTTTCTTTTTTTGCTTATAAGTATTTATTATTATTATCCACGTTTTACCTCTCAACATTCACACTTGTGCTGTAAAATCCTGTAAGCACCATTATTTGTGCAAGCATTGGGGAGGCTTTCTTTTCTTTTTTGCTGAAATTGTTTTCAACTGACAAAATAATTCCATAGATTAATACATCATGTCGAGAAGTCTCATTTGCCATTAAAAATTCACAGATAAATTTGATGGGTATTGCATGCTTCTAGGAATTGGTTATATCTTAGAGTTTTAATAAGATTGATAAGGCCTAAGTTTAACTGATAATATTGCATTTTTATGTTTTTATTTTTAATACAATATTTAGAAATCCATTATAAAAAAGCGTTCGTTCAGTCAAGGTACTTTAATGAAGGCATTTCTCCCATACTAGAAAGGTTAAAACAATGATTGATTGATATTGCAAGCATATTACTGGTGTCGCCGTTTATTATTAAATTTTCTAGACTTGATAACAGGCTAAATTTTCGTTATTAATAAATTATATAAAAAGAACTCATTCCTTTAAAATTTTACAAAAAAATTTTGTGAAAAAAAAAAATCTCTTATAAGTAAGTAGAAATGTTATTTTTGAATGCTAAACTAATGCTAGTTCATTATGTTGCAATATTACTGCACAGTTTTGAACAAAGCATACTGTAAAAGGGATTTGTTGCTTGTTGAGGGGGTGTCCAGGTTCTGGTGCATGACATGAATATAGAAAAAACTCCAACATTGTTTAATAAAACTTTAAGAATTTATTACTATTGTAGAAGCAAAACTTGTACAAAGAGAGCAAATATCCAAGCAACACTTTGCCGAAGGCAGGAGAGCATGTCGAAAACACAGACTTTTTTTGGACAACTTATATGGTTGAAATCCAAGGTGAGAGTTTCTGGATTACAAAGTACATATGCTCCTGTATTGACGAGATTTCAGTTTTCAGACATGCATAGGGATTACAAAAAATGTGGAATAGACAAAATTACAGAGATTCATTTGCACTCAAGGCTATGGAATGCACTTAAGTTGCTTATGTAGCAGCACATTTTAGCACAAAACTGGAATTTTGTGGTAAAGAGGGTATGAAAGTATTAAACTTATGCATTAGAAAAAGTCCTTAAGGAGCGGCGACAGCTGCATGACTCACCAAATCTCGGAATTTTAATGATAGCTGACTGCGGGATGTTCAGAGTTGAAAGGAAGAAGTAATTCTTAAACCACAGCTACCTGATCTCATGAGAAAAGATACTAAAAATGTGCAGTCGCTAGCATGATTCATTTAATTTACTTTGTTTCTTTAACTCTGGAAATAATTATTGCAACACAGTTGAAAATTACTGTTACACTTATCGCTGTGTGAAAAGGAATAGATAAAGGAAGGCCTGAGAACAAAATAATGTTTTTCATTTTAACTGAAGAGGAAATTTTAAAAGTATTAATTTAATTTATTAACATATGAGGGAGAGGGGAGATAACAAGGTAAAATTACAAAGCCAAAGCCTAATATTTAGATTTTTTTTCCAAGGGGAGTATGTGTTAATGGTAGTTGTAGTTATTCTTCAAATTTAGTTAGATTTCATACGAAATATTATCTATTAGAATTTCTGAAAAATTGTTGCAAATTTACACTGATTATGACCCTGAGAGCACAAAACCACCATGAGTAAAAAAAATTTCATGTTACATATATTATTTTTTTACAGACTCAATAATTTCCATAATTCTGCACAATTTTCTTCCAAACTGATGCATAAAATCAATGGAGTAAAATCTTGGTCAAGTTTGTTAATGGGCAGAATCGAACTAAAAGGGTGGGAAAAGGGAAGGGTTTTGTGAAAACTGAAAGAAACCCCATAGTTAATTAACTATAATACATATCAAATTAGTTTAAAGTTATTATTCCTTCTTTAAAAAAAAAGCCAAAAGTATGACAGATTTTTGCTAAAATTAAAAATGAGCTTAAGGAGTAAAAAAAAAATCATAACTTCATTAATTCTCAAGATATCAAATCCAGTTAAATTTATTATAACTGGATTTTTTTATAATGGTCAAAGTGAAACCATGATTAAATATAGTTTTCAAACTTAGTATTTAGCTTAGTTTTTTTTTTTTTTTTTTTTTTTTTAATGTTTGTACAAAATATATAACAGTAGTTATTAGGATGAGCGAAGCAAATCCTCTACTAGGTCACTCAAATTACACTTTGTCGTACACTTTACAAAAAAACTATTCAATATTTTAACTTCAAATTAAACACAAAAATAAATTATGAACTGTAGATTTGCACAATATAATTTTTTTTTACGATAAAACATTAAAAAAATTATTATTTTAATTAATTTATTTTACATGCATTTCCAATAGGGATGCATTTTAGCAAATAAATAAAAAATGAAACGCGTATATTTTCAGAAAAAAATATATAAATCATGGAGTAACTAATTATAGATAGAATCATGATTAATTTAATATGTTTTCATTATTGAGCAAAATTGTTTGCACAGATGACATTTAAACATTTAAAAAAAAATTGTATTGTGGATTTTTTTTTTGTGGATTTTCTTAATGTTATCTTCAACTTTTTTACTGACAAGTTTTTGATAAAACCAATTTTTACTACCAAAAACAGAAAAAAAAATTGAAAGCAAAAAAGAAGGGTTTGCTGAAGAAGAACAAAATCTGTAACTATCAATTCACAAGATATCGAATCTGCGAATTTATTATATATCTTCTTAATATTATCTACAACTTTTTGATAAGATTAATTCTTACAGCAAAAATAAATTGAAAACACATAGTGGTTGAAAAAAACTAAGTGTATTAAAGATGTACTCTAATCCAAACTGCTTATTTTCTGACTCATTTTTAAATTCATTTTTGCTCTCTCATGCATACAATTGTAGTTTCTCTTATTCAGAATCTGTATAATGTACCATAACAGTCGATTTTTTGATAGAGGCTGAATATATTTTTAAAAAAATTGTCAAGTGGGAATTTTGAACCAAATTTCCTGAAGCAATTATGTTCAAAACAAAAAATATGGTCCTACTGAGAAAATAATTGTTTATAAATCAAGTTTGAGTTATTTGAACAAAAAATAAAAACACAGGTTGCTTATAAAACTCTTCAAAAATCCCTTCAGCAAGTTTCACGTTTTTCCTTTTTAAAAATGAATCTGAAAATGTGTCAGAAATTTTCAAATTGTTAAGCATAGATTTTTTTTTTTTTTTTTTTTTTTTTTTTAATGCTGTTTTAATGATTCTGATAAAACCAGTTCTTATATAAAAATAAAGATAAAAAATTGATGTAAGCAGCCAGATAAAATTGTTGAAATGGATTTATCTCTAATCATCATTTAATTTTTGTTGGGGAAATTAATATTTAACTTCGAAACGTACCTGCGCCAGTAGGCCGAGCCGGCAGGGATTTATTTTTTTATAATGGTCAAAGTGAAACCATGATTAAATATAGTTTTCAAACTTAGTATTTAGCTTAGATTTTTTTTTTTTTTAAATGTTTGTACAAAATATATAACAGTAGTTATTAGGATGAGCGAAGCGAATCCTCTACTAGGCCACTCAAATGACACTTTGTCGTACACTTTACAAAAAAACTATTCAATATTTTAACTTCAAATTAAACACAAAAATAAATTATGATCTGTAGATTTGCACAATATAATTTTTTTTACAATAAAACATTAAAAAAAATATTATTTTAATTAATTTATTTTACATGCATTTCCAATAGGGACGCATTTTAGCAAATAAATAAAAATTGAAACGCGTATATTTTCAGAAAAAAATATATAAATCATGGAGTAACTAATTATAGATAGAATCATGATTAATTTAATATGTTTTCATTATTGAGCAAAATCGTTTGCACAGATGACATTTAAACATTTAAAAAAAATTGTATTGTGGATTTTTTTTTTTGTAAAGTGGCAACAAAAGAATTGTAAACAAATAAAATTAATTGTTAAATTTGTTATATAAATGAAAAATTAAAAGAATTGAAGCGTGAAGTTGTTGCCTCGATTCAAGCTCTTTATAAATGTACTTAAAGCAAAATTGGCCGATTCAGAAACAACAAATTGACTTTAACCATTTCTTACTTTATAATTTGGATCTAAAGTAATGTTACGTTCTTATTTGTGAACTGAAAAAGGTTTAGTGAACGGGACTTTAGACTTTGTTGCACGTAATAAAGAAAATCACAAGCCACCAGACCAGATATCACGAATAATCATGGATAAATTTGAATACTACAATAATTTAACTTATAAGAATTGGTGCATACCAATTAGCCCAATAATTAAATTCTGGAAAAATGGAAGCATAAATTGCTCAAGGAAAGAATTTCTTCTGCAGTTAGCTTTTGCTGTTACAATTCATAAATCGCAAGGTTTAACATTAGATGAAGCAGTTGTAGATATTGAGGATATATAGACACTAGTTGGCTTAAAAACGTACGTAACGTTGTCGAGAGTGAAAATCCTTCAAAATTAAGCATTCAATAGAAATTTTCCTTACGAAAAATTCTACAACATCAAAAATTCTGTTATGCTAACATGTATAAAAAAGAAGAAATAAGAAAAAAAAAAGTTTTACAGTTAAAATTTCATAGTATCAACGAGAGCAGATTTCAAATGTTTTTCGAGAAAATAGGATTTTGACGAAGTAACATTCTTCAAGCTCTCTTCAAATATATTATTCTAAAATAGCTATCAAAGATTATTTGATGTTAATTACAAAGATTGGAAACATGCATATTTCAAACAACTTTTAAAAACACCAGTGGTTACTGGAGATTGTAAAAAACATCTTTGAAAGAGCTTTTAGTTGAAAATTTAAAAATATTTTGTAAAAGTTTGCTTCGAAAATATTTTATTATGTGTTCCAGTCTTACATCATAAATAAAAAATTAAAATGCGCCAAAACATAAAATAACATTTTCGTTTAATAAAGATGCAAAAATAATATTAAAAAATATTTTTACTTTCAAATATCTATTTTATAAAATAATGCTTCGCGAATCCAAACAAAGCATGGCTTTTGCTAGTGGTAGTGTAATTTCATGTATTTTTTTATTTTCATAAACATAATACATTTTAATTAGAAATTCAATTATATATATTGATTTAGAGCTACATATTCATTGTAAAATAGCAAGATTATTTTTTGTTTGAAAACTATTTTAAATTGTAGTTAGACAAAGGTCAGTTATTGTTATGTGTTTATTTTATATTATTATTATTATTATTATTTTACTTTTTCTTTTCTAAATATACTTGGTTTAAAGTTCTCTTTCTTGTTGACCATTTATGTTAAACAAATATATGGGATTCTGCCGTAAACAAACAAACAACAACAACAAAAAAAAAAATGTTTTAATGGACATTTTATGAGACTTTATTTGTAAAAGTATAAACAATGGCAATGAAGTATGAAAACTGTGACAAGTGAATGCTTATTGAAAAAAGGAAAATTTTTCAACAGCTTTAAAATTACATTTATGATTGCAAGTTCAAACCTAGTTAAATAATAATAATTATTATTATTATTATTATTATTATTAAAAGAAAAAACTGTTTGATTTGAACAAGAATACAACGACTGTATGTGCACTTCACATCTATCTGAAACTTTTACAAATAGGTTCATCAAAAATTACTAGAGATTACTTGATCAAGAAAAATATTATGAGTATATTTTAACCTCAGGCTAACCCTTTTAAACTCACATGTCATTATTGTTGAATGATTGTATTTTCTTTTGTAATTATGTTAAATTTTCTTTTTAGAGTTGTAGCAAGTTTTCTGCCGAAACTTGTCCTGGTTTTTGTTCTGCTCTTAGTGACTGTTTGTCATGCATGATATGGGGTCAGTCTGTTATACAGAATGATATAAGTGACCGGCAAGATCATTTTCCATCCGTACCATGTGCCTGGTGTGTTCAGGATTTTAAATGTCATGCAGTAAATGGTATGCATATTTTAAAAGCATTAAATCTATGTATTTTTTTTTTTTCTTTTTCGTAATTCACAATAGCAGAATTATTACATTCGATGAAGTAAAGCAACTAATATGCTTTGGATAATGCAAACTTTTTTCTACATATTTTTAATATTTTAATTTAAATGGTGTAGTTAGATGCCATAAATATGAATATGACAATAAATATGTCAATTTCTTTGTGTTTAACATGGAATTACAGTAATCAATAATATATATATATCAGAGTTTCCCCCAGAGGGTTTCAGGGAGGCGCTCCGCCCCTCCTGCCCTTTAGTTTAAAAAATAGCGCCCCTCTTGCCCCTCATCCAAAAACTAGTGCCCCTCTTGTCGCTCATTCAAAAAAAATAGCGCCCTTCTTGCCCCACATTTCAAAAAATGCAGCCCCTCAGCGATAATGCGGACGCGCTATAATGCGCAAATTACGTAAAAAATCGGCGACTGAACGCAAAAAATAGCTCTTACGACGTCCCACAAGACATGTAATTTCTGTCAGCATATATGCTCTATGGTCTCATCACTGTACATGCTTGTGGAAATAAGCTAAGTCTGGAGGAGCTCTATATGACCTGTTTTACTTGCCTTTTATTTCAAATATAAACTTTTCCATTATTTATATTTTATAATCCAGTCTTTAAATTCATCTTACTTTTACTTACAATAGATGAGTATTTCAGCTCACGGCATCTTTGTTTTGCTTTTGACTAATTAGCTTTTCTCATATTTAGCCGGAAACCGCTTTAGTATAAGTGATCTTTAATAGATGGCATAAGCAGCTCTATTTGATCACGGTCGTTAGTATTACTACTACGCATGACCGGAAGTGTACGGTGAGAACCGGTAGTAGAGGGAGCTGGTGATACATGCGTAGAACCCTTTTCTGCGTGACTGTATCGTATATATACGGAGAGTTCGTTGACCTCAAGTGCAGTTGACGTTCTCCCTTCAGTCGTGAGATGTTGGAGCTTGTTTTTAAGATGCTGTTTGAAGGACTTCGTGCTTTTAATCTACTTCGTGTTAATACCCGGTGAAACTTCTGTTTTTCTGACTGTTAGGCTGAACAAGTCGCTGGTGGACTATAGACTTTTAAATACAGTTTTTCCTGGAGTTTGTTGTGTCAAGTTAAAGGCAATGGCATGTTTTAGTTTTGAGATAGTTTTTCTTCATTTGTCAAGCCCGGTGTTCTTCATACAACTCCAAGGGAAGTAGATGTTGGACTTGTTGTTTTTTTTTATGAAGATACAGTGGATGTTTTGGTTTCGCCAGTGATGTGCTATTTTGACAACGGAGGTATTTAAATTAGTTTTTTTCAGGTTGCCATGTTTTCTCACTTATAGTTTTATTCTATTAAACATTGAATTAAAAATGGGTTTTTCAGTTTGAGCTCCGGGGTAAATATACTTTATTATTATGAAATGCCTTTTGCTTAAGTTATGTATTGTTAATACAATTAGAAGGTTTAAGTCAACTATTATCATTGGAAATGAAAGAATTAATTAATTGAAAAATGTTTAAAAGAGATTTTAATTATATTTTTAAATAAATCTATATTAAATTGTTGACTATACATTGACATATTTTTTTATCTTTGCTTTTAAATAAAAATATCTTTGTTTAATTTAATTTGCTGTCTTTACTTTTCCACCACTACATATTTTATTTCAGGTTTAATCAATAGATTTAATACTAATACAGTTTCTAAATTACAATTGCATTATCTTTAAATCAACCGAATATGTGTTAGGCTATGTCGGAAGGTCAGCTTATGTTTAACCTTTCACTGTGTGAGTTAAACTCTGCTTATAGATCAGGTATTACTAATGTAATATCTGACAATTTCGTCAAAAAAATTACAAAAAAAGTCAAATTTTACTTTAAAAAAAATCGCGAAATAACGACTAACTTTCAGTAAAATTCGCAAAAAAATGGCTAATTTCGTCACAAAATCCCGTAAAAACGGGTTATTTCCTTAAAAGATCATAAAAAAAAGATCAATTTCGTTCAAAAATTGCGACAAAACTGAGAATTTTGCTAAACAATTCACGAAAAACGGAAATTTTCGTCAAAAATTGCGATAAAACGGAAAATTATGTCAAAAGTTTTGCGAAAAAACAGCTAATTTTGCCAAAAATTCGCGAAAAATGCAAAACTTGTCAAAATATCCCGAAAAGACTGCAGATTTCGTCAAAAGATTTGCTTAAAAACGGCAAATTTCATCCGAAAATCGCTATAAAACGGAAAATTCTGTCTAAAGATTTGCAAAAAACGGCTAATTTTGTCAAAAATTCGCGAAAAAACTATTTGTAAAAATATCCCGGAAAGAAGGCAGATTTCGTCAAAAGATCGCGAAAAAATGCAAATTTCGTCAAAGAAACACACACACACAAAAAAGTTAATGCCAGAAGTGAATTTTTCTGTTTTAAAAACTAATTTTCCTGCTTCAAAATTCTGCTTTTAATGCACAAAAAGCAGATTTTCCTGCTTCATAATCAAGGTGTGTGAAGAGAATATTGCACTCGGGCTTAATTAAAATTTGAAGCCTCCCCCCCCTCCCAACTTGTTCTTGTGACAGCCCAAAAATGACATTTGTAGTAAAAGAAATGAAATTTGGCACCCCCTAAATTTCTGCACCCGGGGCGACCTCCTCATCCCCCCCCCCCCTCTCCTGTTCACAATCCTCTTTTGACTGTCCAAAACTTTCTAAATGTGAATCCTGTAAGCACCCGTTTATGAAACAAAAAGGACCCTTTATTCAACAAAAGTATTCTTTTTCTCAAAAAAAAAGAAAAAGAAAAGAAAAATGTCTTTTTTAATAAATTAGGCTTGCCCCTTAACAATCTTTTAACAAAATCGGCCATTTTTTCGCAATCTTTTAACATAGTTTTTTTCGCGATCTTTCATGGAATTTGTCATTTTTTCGTGATTTTTTAACAAAATCTACCTTTTTTGCGATCTTTTGACAAAATCTGCTGTTTTTTTGCAATCTTGTAACAAAATCTGCTGTTTTTTGTGACCTTTTAACAAAATCTGCCTTTTTTGCGATCGTTTAAGGAAATCTGCTGTTTTTGCGATCATTTAACAAAATCTGCTGTTTTTTACGATCTTTTTACAAAATTGACTGTTTTTTCGTGATCTTTTAACAAAATTTATCTTTTTTTTCTGTTTGTTCAATTTTTTGGCAAAATTTTTGGGGTTTTTTTTTTTCGATTTTTTGACGAAATTTCTATTTTTTCACAATTTTTTGAACCACTAGATTCTAGATTCAACTCTTATAAAAGTGCCCTTAAAAATCAAAAAAGTGCCCTGAAGAATGTAAAAAGTGCCCTTTTCAGAACAGTAGCCCCCTGCCCCTTTTTAAATCTGGGGGAAACTCTGTATATATATAGTAGACTCCCTCAAATCTGCACTCCTAAAATCCACAACTCTCTAAAATCTGCACATAATTTACACATGTAAACAATGAAACATTCAGTTTAGATGTAGGTGCAAAAATTGATTTTTTCAGCTTTATATCAATTCCATACATTTTTTAATTTATAATTTTTTGTTAAGGTTATTGAATTCATGTTTCCTCATGAAAAAAGATTAATTTATTTCTGAAAAAATAAAGATATTGGTAATCACAATCTTACCAAATATATGTATGAATTAATCAAGCTTTTTTAGTTATTAAGTCTGGCTAAACCTGAAATAAAGTTTCATTATTTTATGATCCTGATGTGAATTAGTAATGTACCTTTAGGAGGCAAGTTTCATTGAATAATTTAGGAAAAACACATTTCCTCTTTTATAATGAATATTTAATTGTACATTATTGATTATTAACTTTACCTTTCCTTTTAGTATTTTAATCATTTAAAAAAATATCTAAATTTTTATTTTTTTAGATTATTAGTTTTTTTAATATTTTAGTATATTGTATGCATCCATTATACTTTTGATTTCATTATTAATTACATTCAAATTATTAAAAAAAAAAATGTGAACAAAGCAATGACCAGAAATCCGCAAAATTCTAAAATCCGCAAAATCTCTGGTCCCAAGCTGTGCGAATTTGAAGGAGTCTACTGTATATATATATTTAACAAAAAAGCTATTTAAATTCAAAGTTAGATTAGCGTGCATATTTTTAATTAACAAACTGAAAATTAAAATTTTCTATGCTTCTAGCTGAGATATAGCTATGATATTCATCACAAAAAATCTAGTATTGCGACATCCTTTGCCAGGGCCGTAGCGACCACCCCCCATACCCCCCATTTGGGGGGGGTGTGACGAAGCCAGGGGGCCCCCTAATCGATTCTATCGACCTTTTTACCGAAGTTTATTTGTTTTGAAAATATAAGAAAATACTGCTTTTAAATGTTTTTATTTTTTCAAATTCTTCTTTTCTTATTCAGGGACATGCCAGACAGTTCCTCCAGGTGCCTCTTTTTTAAGCTCCCCCCCCCCCCCCAATAATCAGGATTTTCATTAAAAGGTCCCAAATGCTTAAAATGTGCTAAAAGTGACCGAAATTCATACGTTTTCAAACACTTACGATGGGAATGTGGTTCCCCTTTTTCTTTCTGCTCTCTGCTTCTCCCTCCACACACACAGACAGGGCCTGACTAGACTAAGGCAGGGGCTTAAGCCCCTCCCCCCCCCCCAAGGACAGATAAGTTTTTCGTTAAAGCAGTGTCAAATGATAAAAAATGGTCAAAATTGACCAAAATTCTTTTTTTTTTTTTTTTTTTAATTTTAAGGTTCTCTCTTCCTTCTCCTACCCACTCTGTTTCTGTACCCAATGCCTCCTTAAGGCCTCACATTTATCCTCATATTCATATAATCTATAATTTCTTGAAGTTGTCTTTCTTCTGCTTTTATGTATATAGATGTGAATAGTACTTGGTACGAAATTTATGTACACATACAATAGTTATGAATTTCAGTTTTAGTCACGTGAGTATAATTTACGAACAATTTTAAGATAGAAGGGGGCCCCCCACTGTCTAAGTCGGGCCCTGTACGCAGAAAATAAACTATATCATCAGAAAACAAATTATTAAAATTTTATTACAACCAGGGCCCAACTTAGATTGTGGGGGGCCCCTTTCTACCTTTTGGATTTTCTCTTGAATTATACTGAAGTGTCTAAAACTAACTTTATACTAATTGTCTATTCGCATTTGTGTGCAGAATAACTCAAAAAAGATAACTTTAAGAAATTATCGAATACATTTTTTTTTCTGTTATAGAAATATAAGGCTAAATGTGAACCTTTAAAATATAAATACAACTCTGATGTAGCTGTTACATCCAGGGGAGGGGGGGGAGGAGAGATGGGAAAAGAGCAACAATAAACCTAAAAATAAATAAAGAAAGAAAGAAGGAATTTTGGTCAATTTTGGCCATTTTTTATTATTTAGCCTTAACAAAAAATTATATTCCCCCTCGATCGGGGGCCCCAGCGTCCGATGCCCTACATGACCGTGACTTAGCCAGGCCCTGATTACAACAACATTGTATCTTATAGCTTTTAAAAGAAATTTTTTATTAAGGGTGTATTTCGATTCAAGCTGCTTAATTTCCGATTTATTTTTACATTCATTTTCGCTCTCGAATGCATCAAACTGGCAAATTGTCTTATTCATAAAGGACACAAGGTGCCGTGATTGTCAATTGTTCGATAAATGGAGAAAATGTTGCAAAGAAAAGTAATAAAAACGGCATTTTTAACCGATTTTTCCGAAGTGGGAGATTTGGAAACGAAAAAAAGAGTCATACAGAAAAGGTAATTGTTTATAAATCAAATTCTAGTGAATTGAGTGTAAAAAGACATTACACGGCACCTTATACATCTCTTCAAAAATCCTCTCAGCAAGTTTCATGTTTCTACTTTTAAAAATGCGTCTAAAATTGTATCAGAAAATTTCGAGCTGTTGAAAATGGAAAAGCGTTTTTTCGAATACACCCTTAATGTTTCCTCGTAACATGATAACTTAAAATCGTTAATTATGTCCAATTTTGAGCCTTCTTTTTTAGACATCTTGTAATGTCAACCTTAGGTAAGCAAAGTAAAAATTTGCAAAGAAATGCTTATTTCAATCAATCTATCATTTTTTCTATAATTATCAAATTAATATTTTTAATTAAAGTTGTGACCAATTTTTTGGGATATCTTGTATATAGATGTGAGCCGTATAATGTACAAAATTTATGCATGTGTACAATATCTTTTTTATTTTTAGTGCTTGCCACTTCTACATTATTAAAAAAAGGAAAGAAAAAAAAATCTACAGATAGATAGAAGAGGGGGTGTTCAGAATGATGTTTGTTCCGGGGCTTCCCGTAGCCTTAACTGGGCCCTGTTCTTATTAAAAACCTTGTTTAGATTTCAAAAACGCAGAAACTGAAAATCCTTATTTTCTTACTCGTTTTTCCCCCCTCTCTTTTTGTCCATGGGTTTTTGACCTAGCGACCCATTTGACCTTTAAGGACCAGGTTCATAGCACTCTTGTGGTCAAGCGTCGCTCTCTCTGATCTTTCTTGTCGGCGCTTTGATGTATAAATTGCTTTTTCAGTGCGCTGAATTTGAACTTCAAGTGAGAAATCCCACACGAAATCAGTTGACAGCTTTACGACTGAAGAGAAAAATTTTCCCATCCTTTGTCAATTAGATAGGCTTCGGATCTCAAAAATCATTTAAAGAGGTTTTAAAACTAGCATCCTTTTGTTCTCCTCCCACCGATACTCGGAAACTGCATCTTCAAAGATAGATTTATTGCTCTTTTAGTGTAACTGGAAAGTAGTGATATTTGCGCGTAACCTTAGCGACAAAAGGATGTTTTCTTTTGAAACACCTTTTGATATTATGTTCTTAGAAGAAAGGTCATTTTTCACACCAATTTCACTACGTGGGTGACACAAATCACATCTAGAGAATCACCTTAAAATGTTAACAGCTTAATTAGCAACCGGATTCCTTGACCTTGAAGGGAGTATATATACTCGCTTTGGTACTAGGTACTGGCCTATTCAAGTACTAAGCAGCCAGATAATGCATACAAGTACATGTTTGTAGACAACACAGATGTGGATTTTGTATAATTTTTTTTCTGATTTAGTAATACGCATAATATAGTATTTATAAAATTAAGTTTATATCTAGAGGAAAAAGATCTACTCCTATACTAATCTGGTAAGTCGTATTTATTACTTTATGTAATTTATATTGCTATTATTAAAAATTTTAAGTATTGGAAAATTTTACATAGCTTGGAAAAATATATGTATACTAATAGAGCACATTTTAATTACACACATTTCTCATTTACATGTTTTTCATTTAAGTGTTTCATTAGAGCTCCTTCACAAAATTCTTTTTAATAAAACACACCATTCACAAAATTCTATTCCATAAAAATATACTCTAATTAATTTTATAGTGTTAGGTTTTAAAATATGTGTTTTGCAAAGGAAACAAGTTCACCAGAAATGAAAAATTTAGCATATAGACTTAAATAAGTTATTACTAATAAATGTTTGATGCGAATTTCAATAACTGGAATAAATTTCATAAAAATAACTTTACTTTTCACAAAATGGGATCCAAGAAAAAATTCCTGCATCAACCTCCGATTCCATTGCATTCATATGTTAAACTATTTCGTTTGTTAACAAGTAATAAGTAAATTCTAATTTAATTTATACTCTTATTTCCTTGGAAAATCTAGTGTTCTAAATTCATGTCACAATAAGAAATTGTGCTATTTTAAAATTTCCTATACTCTTTCTTTCTTTTTTTCCCGCGATGTTAAATAATCTCACTGGCCCATAAAGCCCATCCATGCTTACCCACCAAAATACAAAGGGCCCCCCAAATTTATTTTTCAAACCTAATTTTTAATTCAATAAATTCAATCAGAGTAAAAATATATATAGTTTTTTTTTATTATTATGAAATATTTTTTTCTTAATATGCTGCAATTTGTAAAACATAAAAAATATTTTGAAGTTCAAATATTCTCAACTGTAATTCCATATTTGTCTTTTACAAAATTAATTGGTTATGTATAATTATGTGTTTAATAAAATATTTTTATGTGTATAATATATAGATGGTCAGTTTTAATTTAATAGTAAAAACTTTATTTACTCGAAATTTCCATGGTAAAATTTCGAATAATTTAAACATACAGAAAATGGATTTAGTAAATGAAAAAACAAGTGAAAGGATAATAGCCCCCCCCCCCCCCCCTGCCCTGTGACGTCAGGCTTCCTCTACTTCTAATCCTTAAGCGGGCTCTGAAAGTGACAAGGCACAGTCCTCGAGCCTGTTAAAGTGTTGCGGGGCTTACGTCTTTACGCACAATTCGAAATCTTTTGTCTTTTTATATAGAAACTTCAATATAAATATTTTTCAAAAAACTCAGTTGAAAGTGTGAGAGAGGGGAGGGGGCCCAAAGTTATAATTTTTTTTTTTTTTGGGGGGGGGGGGGGGCCCAAAACACCTTGCTACGGCCCTGTCCTTTGCTGGATGATCAAAGTTAAAATTTAATCAGACTAATATTTTACAATAAGCATCTTGCATATTAAATTTGGTGCAACTGCTTTCCATATATTTTGAACTATAACTATGATTTAAATGATAAAAAATGCAGCATAGAAATATTATATTTTTTTAGGCATGCTGCCTGTTAGATGATATGTACCAAAATCCAATCACCGTCAAATCAAGATCTATTGGATTATGATGTTTCATGAAATTCCATGTGTTAGTTCTTGAGTTATGGCAGCCATAAAACTCGTGCAACATTCACAGACAGACATTTTACTAAAATATTCATCATATTCAGTGCAGCCCAAAATGTTAACTGCCAAACTAATAATAATAACAAATCCAATACTTTTATTTTGCTAATTTAAAGGAAAGTAAGTGAATACTTGACAAAACACTTTAAAAAAAAAAAAAAATAGTCGCTAAATATTAAACTCTAAATTTGTAACTTCTGATTGTTTATCATGGAATTATTATTTTATTAGATATTATTTATGATGGTATCAGCATTTGAAACCTTATAAGATTATTATATCATCTGTATGAAATTTCATTTAATCGTCGAAAGTGAGTAAAGTTTCAAATGATAGAGAATAAATTATGCATGCTAACTAGACATGAATGATGTGAAATATTATCCACTGAATATTTAATTTCTATTAATGTTTAAAAAAGAAAAAAAAGCCTTATATATGAATATTTTTTCATTATCAGATTTACAAGTTTAAAGCTATGTGCATATTTCTTTTTATCACTTTAGTATTTTTTAATAAACTATCCAAGCATTTAGCAGTTCAGCAGTTCCAGTTTAAAAGAAATAAAACATAATAAATGTGTTGAGAAAGAAGCAGAAATGTGAGTGAGAGCAATATTCAACATCAAAATAAACTGGCATTGCCATTTTATCGAAAGTAATTGTTATTGCTTGCTGCTAAAATTCTGTTTTGCATTGCATTTTTACTTGCTCCGTGACTTGCTAACTATGTTTTTACTTTCTCCATAGTTTACTA
Organism: Maratus speculifer; assembly: GCA_964019185.1. Classification (NCBI taxonomy): domain Eukaryota; kingdom Metazoa; phylum Arthropoda; class Arachnida; order Araneae; family Salticidae; genus Maratus; species Maratus speculifer. The sequence goes on from OZ025301.1 coordinate 256,504,638, forward strand.
GCTGATTTTGCTAGGAGCATTTAGTGTATTCCATATACAGTAGACTACCTCAAATCCGCAAACCAGAAATCTGCAACTCTCTAAAATCTGCACATATTTTATGGATGTAAATAATGAAACTTTTAGTTTGGATTTTGGGGCAAAATTTGATTTTTTTAGTTTTGTATCAATTCCATATATTCTTTAATTTGTAATTTTCTTAATAATACTCAATTCATATTTCTTTCATGAAGGAAGAATATTTTTTTTTTTTTTTTGGAAAAAGGTCCAAGATATTTCTGATATCACTGGTAATCACAATCTTCTTACCAAATATATTTATTCATTAATCAAGATTTTTTTGTTATTAATCCTGGCTAAACTTGAAAAAAAAATCCTTATTTTATGATTTTGATGTGAATTAGTAATACACTTTTATGAGGCAAGTTTTGTTGAATAATTTTGGAAAAATACATTTAATCTTTGTAATGAATATTTAATCATACACTATTGATTATTAACTTGACCTTTGCTATTAGTGCTTTAATCATTTAAAATTTTTATTATTTTAGTTTATTACTTATTTTAATATTTTATTATATTGTAAGCATTCATTATAGTTCTGATTACACTATTTATTGCACTCAAATTACTGTTTAAAAAATGTAAACAAAGCAATGACCAAAAATCTGCAAAATTCTAAAATCCGCACAACCTCTGGTCCCAAGCTGTGCGGATTTGAGGGAGTCTACTGTATTATCAAGATGCTCATTTCTCACTTTCAAAATTACCTCACATTAATAGAGGCAATCCTTTATTTAAAAATGGGAGAAAAAGATTAAATTACATGCCAAAATTTAATCTGCTAGAGGGGTCATTTTTTTAATACAGAATGTAGGAGTTTCTTAACTGTGAATTTCACTGTTTACATCCAAGAAGTTGTGCGGTTTATGGAGAATTGTGGTTTATAGTGTTGTGTTATATCGATCTTCTACTGTACATAGTTATTATTGTCTAAATTCTAAAAAAATTTAATGGATTGTAAATATATCTGAAACCAAGCCTTTTTTCAAATTTCATTAAAAAAAAACATACATATTTAAGAGGAAAAATGTTTAGTCAAAATTGAGAGAAACAGCACCAAAATCCCTCAGTTTTTAATTTATTTGTCGAAGTTTTCACGCATTTTATTTTGTAAAAAATGTTTTTACCCCACCAAACATTTTGAAATTTTTGTAGATGATGTAAATCTGGTGTATTGAGATTCTCTAAAAAGATTGTGTTAAAATATGGATGTTTAGTTATTTGTAACGTGTAAAAAGTATCCTCTCCATGAGCCTTAGAGTGACCTGCATTTGATGACGAATTTGAAAAGGTTAATATTCATATTTTTAAAAACCGGTTGCACCATCATTTTGAAGAAGGTTTTCATCTTTTTAAGCATATTTTTGGTTTGTCAGTATCTTTAAATTTGCATCGTAGAGGAGTGTTGCAATAAATGGGAAAAATTTAATGACTTTTTCTGAAAATTTTCTGACAAAGGGTTAACTGCAAAATTTAAAAAAATTTATTGCATCATTTGAAACATGAAAACCCGATCTTTTGGACTATGTCTTTCATTTTTAACCATACTGAACAGTTTGGTAAATTTACATTAAAACAAAGCTATTTAAAAAAAAGCAGAAATACAGTCGGAAATGTTTCTTTGCTTGCTTCTGATGCATAAATGAGTTTGTATGCATGCACTCGCATTTCCTTGATCAGAAATCAAATAAATGATTTTTGATGAGTGTGAGTTACAGTTGTTAATTAGTAACTCAAATAATTATATTTATTATAAAATTCTAAGACTCAAGTACATTAGGAGAGGCCTTAGACTATCTTCATAAAAAATATGAACATTGTATATGCTGTAGTTTCTGCTAGCCATCGTATACACAGACACACAGACAAACAGAGCGATTTGTTCTTTTATTAGTATAGATTTATTTTGCTGTGTATGTTTTCATTGATCACTGTAACTTGATTTGGAATTGAAAGTAATTTACTTCATTCTGTTTATAATTTTGTGGTGGCCACAGCATGCAAATTTAACTATGTAAAACTAAACTTTTTCAGTTTAAATGCAATGTCAATTGTACACTAAGTGTATGATATCTAGTTAGAAAAAATTTTATCATTTCAAGAATTTGTTTGCATAAATATTTTACATTCAGATTTTTTTTTTAAACATGAGAATTTACTGGTCTAATACATAAAATTCTATTAAGCCCATTTAATTCTTTGAGTGTCCCCCTTTCTCCTCTTCCTCACTATCTTAGAATGTAAATCAAACCTACTTTGCAGTTATAAAAAGAATTCAACATAATAAAATATAATTTACTGAAAATTAAATAAACAATTGTGCATAAACAAAAAATGTAAATTTATTAATTAAATATTTTATTTCCTATTATTTCAACTGACTATAAAATTTAGTGTGGTTTATAAAATTTATTATTTTTTTTTTAAATAAAATAAAATTGCATCATTTGCATTCAATTGTGATTTTCTCAGGGCCGGGGAAATGTATGTTAGCTTGTCTCAGAAGTAAAAAAGGATTACTAGTCCTACAGGCCATTAAATTTTTTTAATTTGTGATCCAATTGAATTTTTGGTGGCACAGACTAACAAACCACCAAGGATTTCTAACACTGACACATTTCAACTTTTTCTTTTATGCACTTAAATTCAATTCTTATTAATTTTATTTTTGTTCATTTAATTATTTATTTAGATGGAGACACTAGCTGTTCAACATCAAATTCCAGTGCTTCATCTCCCAATCCTTCGTCTCGAACATATGGTTGGTGGGGTCCCAAAGGAACTGACATTTTAGATATCAAAGAGTGTTACATCAAAGACTCACCACCTGGATTAATATCTGTTCAGTATCGCTATCCAGTGAATTGGTCACAGCCAGATGATGTATGTATTCACAAGCAAATTATATCCCAGTTATGAACATTGTGTTATTCTTTGCTTTCCGAAAACAATTAATAGATCTCTTTCTTGAAATACAGCTTCCTTTATTTTTAGAATTTTTTTTTAAATTATAAATTATTACTTATTCATTATGATAAATAAAAGCATTATACTTAAAGAAATTTTAATTTTTAAGTTTCTTGAAGTCTTGAGGTGATAGCTAGTGCTGAAATGAAAAGATTTTGTGTGCAGTAAAACACTTTTTATATGTTGCTGAAGAAGATGATAAAAAACTAAATTAAAGATTAATTGATGGTGTTGACAATGTATTTTTTATAATACTTGAATATTTAAATGTGTTTGCCTTATATTTTAATTGATAAAATAATTTCAGAAAGCATCTATGCTTTTGACAAGCCAGTGAAAAAGGCACCACCATTCTTGGCTGCTTTTCAGCATACCTTGATCATATATCAGTTCGACAAATAGGGAAAATCAGCATATCCTGATAACAGGACACATTTGAGAGGAGTGGAATTATTGTGGCCTGTCTCTTTTGTTGGCTGTGCAAGTTTATTTGAAGTCTAAAACTGAAATAAAATTCTTGAATACTTTCTTTGTTTTGTTGCATCTTCGATTATCAACATTTAAGCATGCAATTAATTCATATAGAGAAAACAATTTGGTACTACTAGGTTATCCTGTCGATCAAAAAATTATCGCCAAACTATAAGATTAAATGCCAATAATGGATGACTGTGATTGTCACATTCAATGACATTAAATACGATACACGTGTTTAAAATGCCATTAAGTGATTTTTATTTCTTTTTTTATTTGCATTTTTATTAATATTGTACTAATTATTTTTTTTATTTTTATTTTTTTTTTTGTCATTTAAAATAAAAATTACGTCAATATGTATAATTTGGCTATTAGTTTGGTGATTTGTATAATTTGGTGAAATTGGTCGACGGGATAACAGAGTAATACGAACAACTTTATCATAGGTAAATATGTCTCAAAATTAATGCATTTCCCAGAAGCAAAATTACAAAAAGAAAAAAGCCTATTGTATTTTATTATTATTATTATTATTATTATTATTGCAATATCTGTTTGACATTTTTGGCAATTAAAGTGTTAATTTTGGCAAAATTATGCAATAGGTACCATTTCTTCTGTTGGACTTGTTGTCTATATCACTCCAAGACCACTAGATCAAAGAAATTTCAGAAAATATTTGAAAGCCTGATGTAACAATAAACCATTTTAATGTTTTGTACATTGGAGCATTTTGGGGCTAAGAAAAATGGGCATACAATCTATATGCTTTGCTGTATCTATTTATTTATCTATATTAATGTGTGGTATTCTTTCTTTTAAAAGCATTCAGTTGGATAAACATGTGACGATTTAGGATAAATAATCCTGTTTACAAGTTAAACTGTTTAATTTGTTTCATGATTTTTGAATATGTCATTTTCACTCATTTAAACATTGTCTTTTGTTATATCCAATTTATAATAAGAGTATAATACAATGTAAACATGCTCACACATAATATATATATAGAATTTTTACTGAAGGCAGAAAATATAGAAACAGAAATATATAAATATAGAAACATAAATACCTTAAAGAATAGTTGTTGGGATCCAGCGTAATACTTACCCATCATGGAGATGAATAATATAAATAGATAAGATTCTGGAAAATTTTATGCAGATTAATTCATAAATATCAAAACAATAGGTTATTTCCTTAAATATTGCCCCTAGACCTATACTTCAAATTTCAAAATTTCAAAAAAAAGGTGCAAAATATGATGACATAAGTTGCAACTCCATGGGGGGGGGGGGGGGATTTGAAAAAATATATAAATTAAATTTTTATATGTCCTCCATAGGGTAAAAAGTGCATTTTTATGTCTGCAAAACTTGCAGAGTTATAGCTGTTCAAATAATTCATCAGGTTTTAAGGGATTTGACACAAATTGGAATGTATGCAATTCAAGAAACAATGTTACTTAAACAGTTTTAGGAAACATATAAAAAATATGTCAGTTAATTTATTTTATTTTATTTTATTTTATTTTATTTTATTTTATTTTATTTTATTTATTTATTTATTTTATTTATTTATTTATTTTTTTTTTTGTGATGGTTAAACTACATAATTCGCAAATACAATCACATCTTAAAATTTTGCATAATTTTTATAAAAATTAAATGGGATAATTTAAAATTGTTGTAGCTCGAAATGTTATTTATTGGATTTCAATTTTTTAAAGATTTAATTAAAGAGGAAAATGTAATTTTTGTGTTGTTTCATTTTTCTTTTCAATATTATTTTTAAAAATACTAGGTTTTAAAAAAAGTAACTTTTTTTTTTTTAAATCATATTTTTAAAAGTAAATATTTTTTTCAAATTTGCCGAGGCAAAATCAGTGTAAAATAATCAAAAAAGAAATGTTTGCTTTTTTTTTTTTTTTTTTTTAAGATTTCTGACTATTAATAATTTGAGGAAAAGAAAACCCCATCATGCAAAAAAATGCATTTGATGTTTTAAACAAAGATTTGCTCCTAATAAAATGTTAAAATGCTTATTAAAAAAATTACAAGTGATGAGTAACTTCTTTTTTGTTGCTTAAACTTCTGATTCAGATTAATTTTTGCCATTTCCATTTGCTTTCTGCACTATTTAAATGTCTATGAGTTATTTAAAATAATGCTTTTTCTGACATGTAGATTAGCTTTTTCATAATTTCAGCTTTCATAACTTCAGACCCTTTTTTATCATCACAACAAGGTTGTTAAAAATAATAATCTGTATTCTGGGCCCAGGCTGAGACCCCAGACATTACTTTCTTTTGCAAACACGGCCATATAAGGCCTAATGTATTTTTTCATACCATATCAGGACTGGCTTTCTTCCTGAGCGGAATGGTATTTTCAGTCCTGGTCTCAACACAATCCATATTAAAATCATTGTCTCTGACTGACCTAATCTATGCATAAAATAAGTAAAATTTGGTTAAGACCAAAAATATTTTTTTTAAACGCACCTATTAATTGCCTTTATTAAAAAAAAAAAAAAAAAAATACATTTTTTTTTTATTTGTTTAGATATTTTATTTTTTAGAATAGTAGATTTAAAGGCAAAAATAAAATAAAATACAATAAAACCAGTGAAAAAAAAAAAAAAAAAAAAAAAAAAAAAAAAAAAAAAAAAAAACCCTGCCTATGACGAAATTTAGTCTTAAACAGAAAAATGTATTGATCCATGCAAAATGAATATAGTAATATCTGAGAGAAAAATAGCCTACATTTACACTGCCTAAGTAGAGAAGTTTTCTATAACACATTTTTTTTCTTTCCTATTCAGTTCCATCTTAAAAGGTTTTACTGTATAGAACTAATTATTGAATCAACTTCATTCTTCATGCAAAGTTTGTTTTTTTATTTCTTAATTTATCTTTTTTTTTTTTTTTTTTTTTTTTTTTTTTTTTCCTACTTAAAATAAACAGTTTCAAAATTTTTTGCATATCTTTTATCAGAACAAATATTGTGAGAATTAAAAAAAAAATTGTTCCAGATAGTCGAGGTTACTAAAATTCAATAGACTTCTTTTCCATTATTATATACTAAGTACATACCGAATTTTAAGTCTCTGTCTCAATTTGTTTGAAAAATAGAACATTTTCAATTTTTTTTTTTTTTTTTTTTTTCTAAAAATGTTTTTTAGTATCTCCAATATCTAAAGCATGTAAATCCATTTTTTTTTCTTTTTTTCCTATGATTACAAGACTTACTCAATGTTATGTATGAAGGGTAAGTAATAAATAACTTATAAGGATTAACTTATTATATTACATATTGTTTTTTATTTAGCATTTTAAATATTTCCTTTCAATAATAGAATGTTTTATGCAGTGGTAGATTAATTAGATAGCATTGTACATAGATATATTTGATAATTTTTTTCAAAATTTCTAAGTATGTACATTAATTTTTTATTCATTTAATGTATGTGTTATTAAGATAATAAGTTCAATTCGGAAAAACATTTGGAGCTATGTTAAATTGCTTTTATATCCAAGTACTTATACCCAATAATTGTATAATCTTACGTAATGGTACATTTATTTTACTAAACATGATGCTTTTAAAATAAATGGCCTTTGCTTGTAAAATGTTTTTGAGAGTTAGAGCTTTGTCAATGGATATCCCCGCCTTTATTTAATTTTAAGTCTACCTTAAATTCTGATTTTTTTTTTTTTTTTTTTTTTTTTTTTTATGAATTTAATTTATTTTTAAGACACAAAAATTAGAAAAACTGCACTGTAATTTAAATATATATTTATTTAATTTTTTTTCATTTGTTTGATTTATTCTTTGATGTTTTTTGCAGGTTACTTATTTACTCCAGGCTTCTGAAGACTTATTTTTTCGCCCAGAAATGGCTAGAAATGATTCTCATGGAATTGAAGAAAATATTGTTGAATTTATTGGTTTTCTTCATCCTCTTAATGCAAAACCTTTGTCCGAAAGAGTTAAAAATCTTAAATTGGCAATTTGTTCTGCTGGTTCATCTGCAATTTTAAAGCTGAGCAATGATTCATCAGCAAATTATTTAGTATGTACTCCTTTTTGTTTGATTGTTTATTATTTTTACTGTACAACATTGAATCTAGTGTTACTTGAGGCATAGTAATTCTGTATTTTGGAATTTTCCAGATTTTAGAAAATATAAAATAATGACTTAAATTTCTAAATAAAAAAAATATTACTCTTAAAATAATCATATTAAATGATTGAATTATGAAATGGATATGAATTTAAAAAATGTATTTGCATTACATTAATATACTTTCAATTAAAAATTCTCAATCCCAGCTTGTCGTCTTTTAGTATATATATATATATATATTGTAATATGATTAATTTATATATATATATATATATGAAGATGCAAGTTTCAAAACTCGCCTTAGCCAAGAAAATCAAATTTTGGGAAATTGAGAAAAACCTCTAACTGCATTTATTAGTTTAATTTTCATTATAAACCAAGATTTTACAATGCCAGAAATACAGGATAAAACAATTTTTTAAGTAGATTTCAATGTTTCTTCACTGAATGTTTACTAATAGAATAAATAAGTGGATAGAGAAAACATTTATAAAACAAGTTTTGGAACTCATGTCCTCTATAATCCTTTAATTAGAAATTATTTCATCTCCTATTGTACAAACTGTCAGAATTTCATGTTATAATTTCTTTGTTCAAAAGCTAATATATATATATATATTTTATTTATTAAATCTTTAGTCGATAGTTTTTCATTATCACCAATTGTGTGATTTTGACTAATAGAGATGACTCCTACCTATGATTAATTTCAGAATTGAAGAGTAAAATTGTTGTATTTTCAGCATATTTATTAATGTTGTTTTCACCTTAGTTATTATGTTTGTGCCATCTATTCATTAGACTTGAGTAAACTTTTTTACTCTCTTTTATTTAACTTTATTTGTTTTAAGCATGCATTTTATTTGTTATCAAATATATGAACCATGGGAAAGATGGAAGTTTTGTAATTGGTTTTTCATTCTCTTCCTGATAGGCTGGAACTGTAAAAATTATGTATACAAGTGTGTTTCTGATGACAATACAACATATTAATATATTTAGAACTTAATTACAAATAGACAAATTAATTTTAAGGAATTTTTCTGTTAATGATGCTTAGTTGATAAATTGCCAAACATTCTGTATGCTTACGATTATACGAAAGTTACATATAACAACGTGCCAAATCATACGCACTAAAATATGACAACTGGGTGTGAAACTGCAACAATGAAATTTTTTTGGTGGTAAAATGAAGAAAATATGAATAAAAAATGAAGATATTTAATATGCACTTTTATCAATTAATAGTTTAATATTTCCTCAGCTGATACAAGTATTTATTACTGAATCACAACCGATTAATAGGAATTTTGTTGTACTACAACTGAAAGTAGCTCTTGAGAAAAATATTGAATTCAAAAGGAAATAATCATATGAAATACATTATAAAATGGACAAAAGTAAATACTGTAATTAAAGTTCATTGGACTAAATTATACATCTCTCTATGTCTCTCTCTCTCTGAATAACAACTGACTCATATATACTTTGAGACAATGCCTAACCCGTCTACTGTAGACCAGGATTGTCCAATGCAGCATCCTTTCGTGGTTTTCTTGGCACTCTTTCAAATGATTCCTGGTACCAGGAGTTTTTTAAATCAAAAGCCATTTTAAAAGATTATATTTTAAAATTACTTTTTAAATTACTTTGAGGCTCTACCGCCTACAAGCTGAGTGAGCTTCATATTTTTGTGTATAGTAGTTTTCTTAATATTTGCGAAGAAATAGCCTAGGACGCAAAAAATTCATTGTCAGCGGTGGTGACAGCATAAGTTACTTTTTTTTTCTTTTTTAAATAGAGAGATTAGTATTCTATATGATTTTGCATTAGTTTTTCAGCTTCATTTCCTACAAAATACTTTGAAAGCCTCTTTCTCGAAAATAAAAGTCAGAACTTACTGTGATGTTATTTATTTATTTATTTTTTTTTTGCAATTTTTTTTCACATTAAACTTTGCATATAAGGCTATCTTATGACTTACATTTTAAGGTGTCTGAGAAACTTTTGTTAAATACAGGGGGTGACACATAGGGTACCCTATTCAGATTATTGAAGATTGTTGTATATAAGAATTTTCAAATACAGTAAAACCTCCGAAGAGCGGCCAGCGTTGGGACTGAGTAAAAGTGGCCGCTTCTTGGAGGTGGCCGGTATATGGAGGTTTTGCTTCAACTTATTAGAAAAATCAAAAAAGTTATTTAATTCAATAAAATACATTAAAAAAGTGTAATTTTTTAATTATTTTTCACATTAAAGAAATCTGTTAGTTTCATATATTTGTATATTTCGAATTTAATTTTTTTTTCAATCAAGAGGGTAATATCTGTGGTTTTATTGTACAAATCTCCGTCGTTCTTATTTAGAGCAAAAAATTTAATGATTCGAGCATTTGCGAGGACTTCTTCATAAGACTTGGTTTCTTTTTCAATTTCCGCTTCATCCTCACTTAGTTTCAGCCTCCTCTTCTTTCATCAAATCCTGAACCATTTCCGTTATGCTTTCGTAAGTGGCTGCTACAGGTAAATGATTATCAATAGAAAGAAATTCATCTGGCATTATGGCTGTAATTTTTGCTGTTTTAAATAATGCGTCTAATTCACTATCGATAAGATCATTATTTGATTGTTTTTCAAAGATGTTACCGACATTTGGAAGTTTCTAAAATGCAAATTAAACCTCATAAACTTTGAAAATGTAAACATTTATTATATTTCTATTAAATATCAAAAATAAAAAAATAAAATAAAATGGTGAACACAGGGGCGTGCAAAGAGAAAATTGCGCCCGGGAAAAAGTTTTATTTTTGCGACCCACTACCCCAACTTTTCTTTGTGACAGGCCAAATAATTACATTGGTAATATAAATTTGTTGCCCCCTAAATTTCCGTGTCCGGAGCGACCGCCCCCTTCGCATGGCGCCGGGTGAATAGGTGTAATGTCAAAATTTAAGGTCCACGCACATAGCACTAACTTCTTGCGCTATCTTTAATCTTTCATGTCGGCGCTTTGATGTATAAATTGCACTTCTAGTGCACTGAATCTGAACTTCAAGAGAGGAATCTAACGCGAAATCAGTTGAGAGTTTTACGACTGAAGATAAGGTAGATAAAAGTTCCCCTTCCTTTGTCAATTTGGTAAGGTCAGTCCCTCAAAATCAGAGATTTCACCCTTGTTCCGTTCGAAAACAAAGATTGATTGATTGCTCTTTTAGTGTAATAAAAATTAGTGCTGTTCGCTCGCAGCCTTACAATGCTCTCGGCTTCTTTCAGCGGCCGTTTTGGAGTGAATTTCCCTGGCCGCGGCCGGTTTTCAGAGGTGACGGTATTCGGAGGTTTGATCTAATAATTATTTCAATACGATTCGTTCCGTTCTATGAAAAAATGGCCGGTTGTTAGAGGTGACCGCTCTTCAGAGGTGACCGTTAATGGAGGTTTTACTGTATGACTTTATTATATTTTAAATAAAAATATTCACTTAAACTTTGTAGTTTAATAAGATTACTCATTTTAAAATAAAATAAACCTTGATTTTTTATAGATTTCTTTTACATTTTAAAAATTATTACTATAATAAATTAAAATATTTTAATTTTATAAGAAAAATATGAAAATGCTCAAGGTTGTTTTATTTTCATTAGAATTTTCATTTTAATGGATTTATTGTTACTATTTTAATATAAATGGAATATTGCAAATTTTTTAACAAGAAGATTATTAAAACTTATACATTAAAAACAGTTCTAAAAAATGCTAATTTTTCTCTTAAAAAGGGGAGAATGTTTAAAAAAAAAAATTAGATTCTTAAAAAATCCAAACTTTTGTTAATAAATGACTTATTGGTAAAGAAAAAGAAAGAAAAAAGAAGAAAAGTTAATAAGAATGTATTTATTAAAATACAGCACATTGCTTAGTGATGCACAAAACAAGAATTTTAATATACACTTGTACAATGTGTTGTATTTTAATAAATACATTCTTATTAGTTAAATTTTATGGTGCAACTGTCCTGTATATATTTATTTAAGAAAAAAAGTTTTGTTTATGATGAGATTTAATTCATTATTAGACAAATTGTTTTGTTTGCAAAATATGCTGTTAAAAGGTTGTTTCAGTTTAAAATTATATAGGCTACTTAACAGTAACATTAAATTATTTTATAATAGTCCATTTATTTATAATTTTCTTAAGATGGTAATTTCATGTTATTTGTTCCACATTGAATCTTATTCTTACTAGGAAACCGTTGCAAGTCATGGTCCTAGGACGTCTTTTGACTGTTTGGAGGCGCAAAGGTCTAGGGGAGCATCTCTCTTTCCTCACACAAATGATGGCCAAAAATACTTATTTAAGTTCACTGTTAAAATTCCTCATTACAATGAAACTTCTCAAATTCAACTTAAATGGACAGCTTTTTCTGTAGAATTAGAGGTAAGTGTTTCAAAGTGTGTTTTTAAGTCATCAAAAATAAAAAATATTTTTGTTCAAGTATATAAGCAAAAACTGCAATGAAAAGTTTGATGCACACAGTGACGCCATGGACGGGAAGCTTCCGGAGAAACAGTGCCGAACCAGTGGGTCATGATACATTGAAAGAACATTGAAATAAAACATATTAGACCTAAAATGATATGCAATCGCCAAAGAAGAATGGGAAAACCATAAAAGAATGATTATTGAAAAGATAACATATAGTACGCTGAAAATAAAGATAATGTAGTTATACTGGGTTTTAAATTATTGGAACTAGAGAAGATAGGTGGGGGGAGGGGATGGAAACAAATATATCACAATGTGATATATACTCCTTGAAGAATGGAAAAAAAAAATGAAGCAACAATGAAACATTCAAAAGAGGGAAAAAAAAACTATCCATAACCTTTATCTGCTAAAGATCAAATTATGAGAATTCCAGCAACATGAACAAACAACCACAATATTAAATGTCGATTGAGAACAGACTATTAGAAAGAAATTTCAAAGCAAAATATTGAGAGCATTAAAGTAATTGAGAAAAAAATTATAAATCACTGGGAACAATAAAGGTGAAAATTTAAAATTGGATAACAACATCACATAGTACTCAAAAATACCAAAATTAAAAAAGGACTAATTGGCAATTGAGAAAAAGCCAATAATGAACACAACATAATGAATTATAGAAAACACCAAGCATTGACCTATACAGCACTGATATGCATAGGATTACATGATATACCCTACATGCAGGTAGCAGAATTTGTATTAAACAACTTTAGTGGCAAATTATATGTTTATTTATAGTATTTGGGAAACAAGATTTTTAAGAATTTGAATGAGAAACAGAATTTGTAATTTTATTTTTTCCTTTAAGATTATCAGTTTATTTTGGAAATTTATATAAACTAGATAATGCCCGTCAAGATTTGACGGTAAATAACTTGAATGTTTCATCAGAAAAATTCCTGAATTTTGAATTAGTTGCTTTTTAATTTGTCTATTCAAATTGTGATGAATTACTGTATTACATAAGTGATTTCTATTTTTTTTTTAAGATGATAGATGGTCAAATCTATTCGATGAGGTAAAACAGTTTTAAGCTTATAATTTACAACTAATTATGTTTATCAGAAATTTAACTAAAAATACTGCATAAAGTATTTATTTTTGCTTACTATGGCCTATTTTCTTTCTGCCCCCCCTCCCCCTCAACTAATAATATTTACGCGACCATTCAAAGCTGCCATGACTTTTATTGTTATCTGTCTCATTCTCTAAAATCCTAAATTTGAAATTTGATGCAACTATTTATAATTTTTTTATTACTTGAATTTTCTTATACATTTTTATACATTTTTTCAAATATTAAATCATGGGTATCAATGTAATTTATTTTATAGCTGTTATACTAATATTTTTATTTATTTCTTTTCTTTTTCTTTCTTTTTTTTTTTTTTTTTTTTTTTCTAATGAATGACAAAGTTTTCTTTCTTACAGACATTTATATTCTTGATAATGATAGAAAAAAAGGAACGAAAATTGTAGATCAGTTCAATTTATGTAATTGATAATTGCATGTAAAATATTTTAGGTTAAGTATTTTAAATATAAAATATTATTTTTTCAAGATATTGTTCAGTGTTAAATATTGTTCAGTTATAAAGCATTCAAATAATAATAATAATAAAAATCCTAAAACTTTTCTTACTAATAAAATATGTTACTATCGAAATAAATTATCGACGAAAATTCTACACAAATAATTTTGCCGGTTTGGATTCGAACCTGCACCCTCTACAAATACTCAAAGCTTAAAACTGCTGCGTTACCCCACTATGCTACCGGGAACACACTGAGAAAACTTCTATAATGGAGAAATTCTAGAATCAGTTGACGCATGCGTAATTGTCTGGAATTTGGATTTAGATTTTACAAAAACTGTTTTGTGTTTTAATGTTTATGATAGCTTATTTTTTGGGATATATTGATATCGGCTGCAACTTAAAATGCTAACATTTCCAATCTTCGTGTGTAACGGCAATTTATAAGAAGTAAGAAGGATTACCAGTCGTAACTTTTAGCCTCAGATCATTTAGTTACGACACCTTCCGAAATAAACCATATTTTTGAATTGTTAATAACACTGAAAGAGACAAATAATAACTTTGTGATAAAAAGAAGAGCTTGTTTACAATAAGATCGAATAAATTGTATTTGAGATGCAGCCGCATTTAAAACGAAACTTCTAGCTGTGAAGTGATAGTTCAACTGAGTGAGGATCTCTACGCATGTGCAGTGCGTCACTCAAAAGGCACTTATGTACTACGCATGCGCATACGTGAAATTTTAATTGAAAATTGTGGCTAATTACTAAAATTTTTGAATAAACAAATGTACGATAACAAATCTGTGGCCAAATACCTTTTGTTTAAAACAAGAATGGTGTGATTTGATGCAGTAGTTTGCTCTCACGGACTGTCGAAAGGAATTGCTTAGCGTTTTAAATATATAGATTTTATTTTCTGCTGAAAATATAAGAGATTATGTGTTAAATGTTTTTCATATATTTGCATGTATTTTTTCTTTTTTTTTTTTCAAGGTCATTCCTTATAAATATCTGGAGTTATATAAAAATGGATCATGTGATTTATTAAGCAATTGCCTTTCTTGCCTGACTGATGCATTATGTGGATGGTGTGAGAGCACTGGACAATGTTACCTGAAGTCCTCTGCCAGTTTAGAATGTCAGAATAGTGATGGCAATTCTTTTTTAGTTACTCATCCTAGCAGTTGTACAGTTTGCTCAGATTACATATATTGCAAGCAATGCACTCAGGTACTTTTATTAATATTTTTTCAAAAGTAACATGTTTTATTTTATTTGGTATTTTCCTCTAATGGCTGTTCTCAAATCTAAATTGACTGCTTTTTGACACTATCATTATCATCAAGTTATTTTTATTCTTTCTTAAATGAATGAAATTATCAGATTTTTTTTTCAGAAAATAAGAAATTGAGTGATGCTTTTCATTTTTGGATAAAATAAAATACCTTTCAGTAAGTGCAGTCAAATTAGAGTTTTAATATTTTCAGAACATAACAGCTATTAAAAGTTACTAAGGTGCAGAAATCAGCCATAATTCAAGATTAATACATTTATTAAAAAATTCGAAAAATGCATTTCATTCCAAATCACTTCAATATTCTGCCTGCAGATTTCATTTTTTATATAAGAAGATGAGTTTTTCAGGTTTGTCTTATGGGTATGTATGTGTCAGATTTTCATTTACTTTTCTGAATGAATCCAATAGAACTGAAATATCTCCAATTTCCAAAGATTTCTCATAAAAAAAAAATTGAGTTTTTGAGTAATTTTTTTAATTTGTTGATCTTTATTTTCATAAAAAAAAAAAAAAAAAAAAAAAAATTATCTATTTGGTGTAAATTACTCAAAGCATCATTAAAACATAAGATGTGTCTTAAATAACTGGAATTTTTACTATGCTGTTTGATTTTTTTCAAAGATTTTTAAAATGTGTGTCAAAATCTTGTGTTATTAATGTATGCATCAACTAAGATTTTTCTCCCAATTTGTTAAGAAGAAATAGATTCTGATATAACACAGATCCTTTTATTTGTCATGATCCATTGCTTTCCTGAATGTAATCAATCACACCCTGGTAAAAGCACCCTACCTCCCCCTCTTATTTTGCAATTAGTTAAACTGAAGAAGTCTGTGATAAGAAATGTTTTTAAAGGTTCCTATTCTATCCTTTTTTCCAGCTTTTGACAGTTAAAGAAAAACTGTATTTTTATCTTTGAACAACAGAATACATATTTTAACTACTTAATACTTTTGACAGGTCATATTTGTGGCAAGTGCTAATTATCTTGTTGTTTAATTAGAGATAGGCTTGGTCTGCTGAATGATAGTTATAGTTTTTTGAATGACTGTTTTATTAAAAGGAAAACGTAAAAAACAGAGACATATGTGAATTCTCAATTAATAAAAATATGAAATAAATTTGATATTACTAATTTCAGATTATATGTAAACTCATGAAACATTGATTTCAGTATTTATAATGAATTATATGTTTTGTGTAATTGAAATGGAATAATTAAAATAACTTTATTACTGGTAATAGCATAAAATATTTTCTTTTCATGAGTTTGTGTTATTATTTGCATTAATTTTCTTTGCTACATTTTTCTGAGATATAGTTTATTATTATTTTTTAATAGGTTCACTATTGTGAGTGGTTAGTTGAGTCTGCTGTGTGCGTTCGGAAAGGACGTTATAACTC
Organism: Maratus speculifer; assembly: GCA_964019185.1. NCBI lineage: Eukaryota > Metazoa > Arthropoda > Arachnida > Araneae > Salticidae > Maratus > Maratus speculifer. The sequence goes on from OZ025301.1 coordinate 256,521,061, forward strand.
TGCTGTGAAAAGTCCTGTATTTTGTCCTGTTTCCTGCCACCTGTAAATATTTGTTTTTCATTTTCTTTATTACATATGCAAATATATAACATACTGAAGCTTTTGAGTTTGTGTTTTACTGGAGCAATGCATTTTCTAAATATTTTCTAAATCCAATGAGAAAAAGTAAAAATTTTTAATTTTTTAAACCTAACTTCTAAGATAAAGCATAAAGTAAGTTCACGTTTAGCAAATCAAATAAGAGAAACAATCGTTTGGAACTAATATTTATATTGCTGCTACAATTGCAACCATTCTGTAACAATGGATCTAACCTTGCTGTCATCCCTGAACTGCTTGCTAGCAAGAAAGGACTCTAGGTTTTTGAAAATATAAAAGTCACTTGGTGCAAGCTCTGGATTGTAAGGAGGGGTGGTCAAAAATCTTCCTATCACAACTTCATAAAGCATTGTTACATATCATGTGCAATGTGTGGTCATGCTTTGTCATGAATAAGCAAAATTCTGCCCCAAAGCATGCCACATGCTTATTTTATATTGTGCAGTGCATTTTTCTAAGTGTCTCTCAACAACGTTCTATATTGACTGTTTATCCACATGACATGAAATCCACTAACAAAATGCCATGCCAATCTCAAAACACTGTACATACCAATTTATCTCATGTTATTAGTGGCTTAGCTTTTCTTTGTTGGCATTGATGTGTATTTCCATTCCATCGATTCCATTTCAGGTTTTGGAGTTATTTGACACACCCAAGTCTCATTTTCAGTGACGATCTAACTTTAAAAAAGTGTCATATTCATTGTTGTACTATGTCAGGAAGTCTAGAACATTGCCTGGTGTTTCAATTTTTGCTACTCTGTCAGATTATGAGGTACCCACTGAACACATTTTTCGAAATTTAAATTTTTCAGACGCAATCGCATGCAGAAGTTACTTGGAAATCTGTGGAAATTTCAGGGAAAGTATCATTATGAGGAAATGTCTGTTTTCTTTAACCTTGTTTACATAACCTTCATTTTTATGTAAACTTTGAATGGGGGGGGGGGGGGATCTACAGTAAATTAACAAAATATTTAAATTCAAATTGAATAATATTTCAATGAATTAAATGTTAAAATATCAATAAATCCCAGCATCCAAAATGTACATAACAATTGAGTGCATATAGTGCAGTAAAAATGACATAATTTATAAAATATGAAAAAATTTTCAAAAAAAAAAATAAGTTTTAAATAGAATTTCTTATAAAAATTATAGTTATAAGTAAAATATTATTTCTACTTTAAGTATTACTTTTCAGTGTTTATATATCTCAGGAAAGATAAATATAAAGAAAGTAAAACTCACCCAACATGTTGTATATACCAATAAAAAACACAGATTTTAACTCAAATTCTTTATTTTTACTTCATCAATATTGATCAATAAATTTTAAGTGGATCCATCATATATAAGGCAATTTCTTTCATCCACAGGAAATGTAAATAATAGCACTATTCTCTCTATAGTGGAACAGCATATGATTAATGGATGTAAAAATGAAAATTTCAGATAAAATATGTAAAGTCAAATTTAAACCTTAATGTTGAATTAAAATTATAGTTCATTATTACTAAAAGAGTTCTTAGTGGAATCTGTCTAAGCTATTTTTGCAAATGTTTTTCTGGACTGACAGTTCAACCTTTATTAGAATAGAATTGTATCAAATGCTGAAGAAGAATATAATGAAGAAGAATATAATGAAGCTTTTTTTTTTTTTTGGTACCATCAAAATATAAAGATTCATACATATGATGCACTTATAGGAAAAACTGATAACATTGTATGTAGTTGACATAATGATTATATAGGATACTCTGTTAATATTTCGATAAGAGCTGAATAAAGGTGTAGAACATGTTCTGATCATAGGGGATAGTCTGTTATACTTCTATAATGGCAGAATAAAAGTGCAGAACATCACTCTGTTTATAAATACAGATGAAGCTGCTATTTATACACAAAAAGGCAGTTGATACTGAGATAGAATGCAGATCATTTCACTGATGTCCATCTAAAATTTACTTCAAGGAGTCTTGAATTATGACAATATTACATAGTAGAAAAATTTTACCAGCTCATATTTTGCTCATTTCAACATCAACTGTCAGCAAGGCCCACTACCTAGAGCAGAACTCTCCAATACAGCATTGTTATACCATCCTAATCTGCAGGCATCCCTGTGAAGAATGATACATCACAGAACTTTCTTTTCCCAACATCAGCCAATTGGGAGCATATATCTAACATTCATATTAACTGCTGCAATCAAATCATCAATTGGAGATGACCTGAGATTAACTCCCACTTTATTCATTATAGTGAACATTTCATGTCATTCATTGAAGTGCTGCATCCACTTTCTGACCATGAAATCACTTGTTTCATTGGACCTGTAAACCTCATAAATTGGTCTGTAAATTTCACAAGCTTTGGTTTTCCTCGCATTCAGAAATCAGAATACCGACTGTACAGTCACCGCAAAAAAAATCTTGACATTTGAGATTTTAGACGTTTTGTTGAATATCTAGAAATATACATGAGGAATTATTCTGAAACTTCAGGTGTGTAAACAATATAGCACAGGTCATATATTTTCGTGAAATTTTTTTGCCGAAGTCCCATAGGGGACCGTCAAAAAATTGAAAAAGAATGAATATCTTTTGGATGACCCTGTCAAAACTAATGTAGCAAAAGCATTCCAACTGCAGATTATCATTAAGTGACTTATTGTAATTATGTGTGTTCATTTTTATGCGGATAGCATGTATACTCGTAGAGAAATTAAGGTTTTTATAAAAACAGTCCCAATTTTTTTCAAGATTTTTGCTTATTATTTGCAGAGTTCTTAATATAAAATAAAGTTTTTTCCTGAACATATGACAAACAATATTATAAATAATACCCTGCAACCAGAATTTAAAAATAATAATAATTGTATGAATAATGAACAGGTTTACTAAATAAATTTTCATTGCGCATGCGTAAAAGTTATGCAAATTTTGATTGCATATTGTGTTAGCTAAAGGTATGGAGCAACTTTTGTAAAAGTCTCAGAATCGCAGCTTAAAAATGCTGAAAATTATCGCGGATGGAATCGGATGAAAATCCGTTATTTCCAAAAAGACGCAAAAAGATAAGGGGTTGTATCCAAATATAGTAGTGCGCGCAATATTATGTAGTACATACTATTGCGCTCACTACTATATTTGGATACAACCCCTTATCTTTTTGCGTCTTTTTGGAAATAATGGATTTTCATCAGATTCCATCCGCGATAATTTTCAGCATTTTTAAGCTGCGATTCTGAGACTTTTACAAAAGTTGCTCCATACCTTTAGCTAACACAATATGCAATCAAAATTTGCATAACTTTTACGCATGCGCAATGAAAATTTATTTAGTAAACCTGTTCATTATTCATACAATTATTATTATTTTTAAATTCTGGTTGCAGGGTATTATTTATAATATTGTTTGTCATATGTTCAGGAAAAAACTTTATTTTATATTAAGAACTCTGCAAATAATAAGCAAAAATCTTGAAAAAAATTGGGACTGTTTTTATAAAAACCTTAATTTCTCTACGAGTATACATGCTATCCGCATAAAAATGAACACACATAATTACAATAAGTCACTTAATGATAATCTGCAGTTGGAATGCTTTTGCTACATTAGTTTTGACAGGGTCATCCAAAAGATATTCATTCTTTTTCAATTTTTTGACGGTCCCCTATGGGACTTCGGCAAAAAAATTTCACGAAAATATATGACCTGTGCTATATTGTTTACACACCTGAAGTTTCAGAATAATTCCTCATGTATATTTCTAGATATTCAACAAAACGTCTAAAATCTCAAATGTCAAGATTTTTTTTGCGGTGACTGTATCTTGCATGTAATGAGATGCTCGATTGTTTTAAATATTTTAAATTCTCACCAAAAAAAAAAAGAGAATGTTGCATAAGTCAGTGATCTGAAAATGTCTTTCCTCACTTGCTAATGATTCAGCATGAAAATTGTATTTGCTTGAACTTATGAACATAGATATTTTATTATAAGGAAAATGAAAAACAGATCTTACTTACTGGATTATTTGTATAATTTATTGAATTTTATGCCTACTTTGCTGACAACAAAAGCAGTGTTCTCGCTATCGCTCGCCATTGCGCCAAATTGCGACTAAATTTTTCATTTGGCGAGTAAACAAACAATTGGATTCGCCAAATTGCTAGTGCTCATTTTTTTTGCTGTTTCTTTCCTTTCTTTTTCATACAAATGCATACATACTTATTTTTAATATATTTGTAGGGGATAGTTAAAATTAGATTAACAACCGTTGTAGCAGTTAGGTTATTTTAGAACATATTGAAAAAAAAAGGTACCCCCTTTTAAAGTATTAAAGATATTTTGTCTTGTGTTACACAGTAAATCTATTTTGCTAATACTTTTTTCATTTGGCGAATGTTTTTATTTTTAATTAGCCAAATTACTAACGTTGGTCAAATGTCAGCAAGAACACTGAACAAAAGTATTTATAATTATTTCATTATGAGTGTCGTTTGTTTTAAAATGAATGAGATGCTTTGGGATATTGAATGTCATATGCATATCTATATGTGGTGGTCTTTTGCATAATATGTGCTAATTTGAATACATGCATATCTATACATAGAATTGGACTGAATTTCACATAAGGTGAATTTTTAAATGATAATTTTCTCAAATAAAACTGGAAATACACTTATATATATTTTTTAAAAAAATCTCTGTTTGAATATATTTTTTTAAGTTTTAACTTTTGATAAATTAATTTTATTATTTATTTAATTTGGCTTTAAAATATAAATAATAATGGGCATAACAATATTAAAAATATACAGCTCTGTAAGTTTTAAAATGTGCAAAACTTGGCAATCTGTTTTAAATATATTTTAAACTTTTCTAATTTCAATTTAGTATCTTTCAGATGTAGAACATGAAGTTTTTAATATTAATATTAGAAGTTTGAGCTTCATGACATAATGTCATTTTATTATTATCTTTTTTTTTTTTTTTTTTTTTTTTTTTTTAAATTTTAACATTTTTATTTTAGACGATCCAGTTGTGCTTCATGCCTGGGTGATCCTGGAGTTTGTGCATGGTGTGAAGAAACACGAACTTGTTTTCCATTTTCAGTTTATACATCTCTATATTCCTATGGGAAATGCAGAGACTGGGTGGATGAAAATAGAATTGAAAATGGGTATGAGTAAAAGAAAAAAAATCCATTTTGTTTTAAAATTATTTTTCAGTGTTTAATAGCTTTGTCAAAATTTTCTCAAAAATATTCATTAATTAAAATTTTGCTAATTTTTTTTCTAATAACTATGAATGGAATATTTTTGTTATTTAAAAAAAGCAATTTAAAGAAAAATAATAAAACTGACTTTAAGAGAATATTTACTGTTGCTTCGCTGAGTGATACAGTAATCATTGAGAGTGTACCTCAGAAAACACAAAATGTAGATGACAGTAATTCTATTTAAAATCCTGCATTGAGTCGAATTACCCCTATTTCACCTGAACCTGATTCAACATGTGCTGTTTGTGTTGGATAGAGTTTGTTTTGTGTTCATTTCAGGATTTGACTTGTGTGCTTGATTTAAATTGACCCAATTTTTCAAAAAAGTGTAATTTTTTTCCCCCTCATATAAAATAATATATATATTGAAATTGATTACATGTGTGTACATTCATTTTTTTTTTTAATATAAAAGATGAAATTGATATTAAAAGTTTTTTTGTTGTATTTTTCCTTTTCCATAATTGTAATAAAATATTTATTAATTTTCTTTGATTTTGAAACAGAGTATGTTAAGCTTTTAGCTCTTCAAATTTGCTTTGTTGAGTTTTTGTTGACTTTATTTTTTATTTTATTTTATTTTATTTTTATTTTTTTTTGGAGTATAATCTGGTCTACACAGGACTGACTCTAAGTGAAGAATCCAAAATTGCTGATAAGAAAGAAAAAATCAAAATAAAATTCAACAAAAATAATTAATAATGTGATAAAAAATGTGGAGCAGAGAAACTCTGAACATGAATTAAAATATATACAGATTTAAATATACATATGGAATTATAAATTCTACATAAATCAAAAGTATAAATTTTTTTTTATTAAAAATGTTTTGTTTTTGTTAATTTCACTTATAATTTGTATTTGAAATCTTAATCATATTACATTATCTTAAAAGTGAATATGATATTTATTCTCTGAATTTAACTTTTTTTCTGAAATCCAACCTGATTAAGTGTTGAAAAATTCTGGAGTACTGAAAAATTCAAGGAATGTTCTGTATTTCTCTATTTTTCAATATTTCAATTTTATGGTTACAATTTTGTTTCTAATTTTCCAGCAATCCAGTTCTGCTTTGTCGCAACTGTTCTCGGCATAGTAATTGTTCTACCTGCATTAAGGATCTTACATGTGGTTGGTGCAGCTATGCTAAGCATCCTTTGGATGGCTTATGTGTTGAAGGAGATTTTTCTGGCCCTTATAGTGGTATTATTTTATTATTTCTCTTCTATTTTTTTTTCTCTTGCTATCACTTGTTTTGTCATTAAAGAAAAAGTACTGAGTAAAAAAATTCTTAATATTATCTTGCTTTAAAATTCTTCACAAATTTCATTTTAAATTTTTACCATATACTTTCTGTTTAAAAAAATACTTATCATTAAGAGGCATGCATAGAAGAATTTTGTTTTCTGTAATATGATGACTGTACTGAGTTACAACACAGAATAAAGTGTCACCTGTTTTTTTTTTTTTTTTTTTTTTTTTTTTCAGACACACTTTAGAGTGCTCTGCGATTTCTAAAATTAAGAAATTAGTTGAACAAAGTGTTTGTCTAAAATTTTTTATTTCAAACAATATTTCATGTGCCAAATCACTGAAAATGTTACAGAAGATCTATGGTGAATTGTGTATGTTGAAATGCAGGTATATGAATGGTATAAACGTATAAAGCATTTTGATCATTTGCAATTATTTTCTTGACATTCCAGATCTACAAATGACTTAAATATAAAAAAAAAAAGAATCAAGATACTTGTGCTCAAAAAGTTTGTATAAGTCTTAACCCCTTCATGACGGGAGCCTTTTACGAAATGTTTAATGTTTTGTCACCGGTTTTTAAAATCAGAAATTTGTGACTTATTAAATCGAGAAAATGCGCCAATCAAATAAGGTAAATTTTACAGCACAATTTTACTGGTGAGGATAAACAAGGATTCTTAAGCCTTTTTTCAGCATGTATAAGTGTCGCTCGCCCCCAAGAGGTTAACAAGTTGGCTCAAGAAGTGGATGGACAGATCCATGTCAATTCAGGCAGGGGGGGGGGGGGGTACCTTCATAGTCTCAGAATTTTTTTAATTGAACATATGTTAAAATTCAGGAAAAAGTGAAATACTTGTATATTTTTGTTTTGCCCCAAAAAACTCCTGGCCAGAGGCACAAAGTGCCAAAGATAACATCCTGGGCACCATTTCTAAATAATATTTTTCTGCTTAGAAAAAATATATTTCATTTTAAAATATCCATTTAATTATTTTTTTTGGCTGCAGCCTTCAAAAAAGAAAAAAAAATTATAATCAAAAAAAATTTTGTTCTCAAAAATGCCAATCTTAAAAACTTTGATTTTTTTTTTTTTTTTTTTTTTTTTTTTTTTTTTTTTTTTTTTTTAATTGTTAATCAATACCATTCAGTACTACCTTCATTGTAAAGGAGAACTTCCACTTTTGATTTTAACAAGTTTTAAAAACATTTCAAGAATTTAGACAATTTTATAAAAACTGTATATTAGCAGTTACAGTAAAATCCTTTGAATTTATGTTTATTTGTATCATATGCAGCCTATTGCATATCCTAAACAAGTTAGAAATTGCACATCAAACATGGCTAATGAGGTGCATTTGTACTTTAACTAGTTTTATAAATAATTAGATCTTGGTGCAATAAGTGTCACACTCTTGGGCAAACAGGCATGAATATAAAATTTATTACAGTAAAACCTCTAAATAACGGACACCTCGGGAACTCAGAAATTGTCCGCTATTCGGAGGTGTCCGCTATTGGGAAAACCTCAGGGATTCAAAAACCGCTAAGAAATGCTTAATGTTTCATTAATTTACTTTTATATGATCTAAAACATCTATTATTTAATTAATCAGAAATTAAAATTATTCTTAAGCAATAAAATTGAAATAAAATTGTGCACACTTTTATCCACTGTGATATTATATTAATTATATTAATGTGAAAAAGAATCTATTACAAGAGTTTATTTTTGCTTGCGATTACATGTAATTTGTTTTTCTGTGTGATGTTATTGGACATTGTAGAATTCCGGGCGAGGAAGGAGGGATTGCACTTTTTGATCTTTAAAAGCATAAAATCTCAAAATGTTCTTGGATGACATTTCTATAGTCTGGGAGATTATTTCTCCCAGGTAACCACCTGAATTTAGCACTGAACGTTGGGGAGGGGGGGGGGGACATTTCCCCCAGCTCTTTATCTACATTTAACGGTGATCACAAAATTTGTGACACGTTGTCCTCAGAGGCTTTTTTACTTTTTTTTCTGTTTAAAAAATACTTTTTCATCCTTTATCGCCGAATAAAGTGTCCGCTATTCGGAATGTCCGTTATTCAGAGGTTAAACATACAAAAATTTAAGTTTTGGGAGTGGGGATTGGAAAACTGTCCGTTAAATAGAGGTGTCCGCTATTCGGGAGTGTCCGTTATGGAGGTTTTACTGTATATTTCTATCTATTAAATTCAGTAGTACAGAAGTAATATGAATCCATCTTAAAAAGAATGTAATTACCAGTTCAACCTAGAATCATCACCTATCATGAGATATCATTTAATTAATAATGTATGATAAAATTTAATAGAATGAAGTATTTAAATTTTTTTTATCATTTTTACGTACATTTTGTTTCTACGTCGTTATTCGTTTATAGGTACTCCCATCATAGTGATGGGTATACCTATATTACACGAACTTTGAACAGCAAGAAAGGGGACATTTTTGATTTTTCCAACCAAGATATCTGAAACAACAGCAAAATATTCAGATTCACAATTTATAAAAAGCAATGTTTGTGGCCTGTGTTGACTTTGACTGGTGGATTGAAAAGGTCATAGATATTAATTGTGAGTTAAATGAAATTTTCGTGATCTTTATGCTCTCACATGGACCGGCTGTTGGATATAGATTTCCACCTGCAAGACAGTAACACCACCGCAAGTGTTCACTTCCTATTTATAATGTTTTAAGGATTGTGGAAACTCTAATCCCTTTAAACAGGAAGGCGTCACTCAATATCAAAGGAAGGTACTGATGCAGTTCAACAAATTATTAGTTCTTTGAATTTCTAAATCTAAGCGGAGTACAGAGGAAGCAAAATGTTTTGAAACTTACACAAATACTTTGTATGCTTTTATTTTATTTTATTATTATTTATTTATTTATTAGGATGAGCGAAGCGAATCCTCTACTAGTCCACTCAAATTACAATTTGTCGTACGCTTTACAAAAAAACTATTCAATATTTTAACTTCAAATTAAACACAAAAATAAATTATGATCTGCAGATTTGCAGAATATAATTTTTTTTACAGTAAAACGTTAAAAAAATTATTATTTTAATTAATTTATTTTACATGCATTTCCAATACGGACGCATTTTAGCAAATAAATAAAAAATGAAACGCGTATATTTTCAGAAAAAAAAAGTTTAAATCATGGAGTAAATAATTATAGATAGAATCATGATTAATTTATTAAATAAAACATGTTTTCATTTTCCCGCAAAATCGTTTGCACAGATGACACTTAAACATTTTAAAAGAATTGTATTATGGATTTTTTTTTTTTTTTTTTTGTAAACTGGCAACAAAATAATTGTAAACAAATAAAATTAATTCTTAAATTTGTTATATAAATGAAAAATTAAAAGATCTGCGTGAAGTTGTTGGTTCAAGCTCTTTATAAATATTTTTGCGAAGGTCGTATTGTGGCTAAATAATATCGACTCATTAATCAGAAGGATTTTATAGAAAAATAAGACTTTAATAAGTTCGCAAACACAACAATAATTATTCGTGAAAACGTCACTGCGAGAATGAGAGAGCGCTTCGTTATAAGGTAATTCCATTAATTGAGTTGCCATTCGCAGAAAGTAAAAAGTTCTCCCACGCGGAGAGAATTACAGCAATTCTCATACGCTAACATGTATAAAAACGAAGAAATTAAAATACTAGCAAAAGCCATGCTTTGTTTGGATTCGCGAAGTATTGTGCTATAAGATAAATATTTGAAAGTAATAATATATCTTTAAAATTATTTTTGCATCTTTATTAAGCAAAAATGTAATTTTATGTTTCGGCGCATTTTAATTTTAAAGTGTATTTCAACCAAATAACTAAGAATTTCCTCAGATTGTTTATTTATGATATAAAACTGGTATAAATAAAAATATTTTCGAAGTAGAATTATTAGGATGAGCGAAGCGAATCCTCTACTAGTCCACTCAAATTACAATTTGTCGTACGCTTTACAAAAAAACTATTCAATATTTTAACTTCAAATTAAACACAAAAATAAATTATGATCTGTAGATTTGCAGAATATAATTTTTTTTACAGTAAAACGTTAAAAAAATTATTATTTTAATTAATTTATTTTACATGCATTTCCAATACGGACGCATTTTAGCAAATAAATAAAAAATGAAACGCGTATATTTTCAGAAAAAAAAAGTTTAAATCATGGAGTAAATAATTATAGATAGAATCATGATTAATTTATTAAATAAAACATGTTTTCATTTTCCCGCAAAATCGTTTGCACAGATGACACTTAAACATTTTAAAAGAATTGTATTATGGATTTTTTTTTTTTTTTTTTTTTTTTTTTTTGTAAACTGGCAACAAAATAATTGTAAACAAATAAAATTAATTCTTAAATTTGTTATATAAATGAAAAATTAAAAGATCTGCGTGAAGTTGTTGGTTCAAGCTCTTTATAAATATTTTTGCGAAGGTCGTATTGTGGCTAAATAATATCGACTCATTAATCAGAAGGATTTTATAGAAAAATAAGACTTTAATAAGTTCGCAAACACAACAATAATTATTCGTGAAAACGTCACTGCGAGAATGAGAGAGCGCTTCGTTATAAGGTAATTCCATTAATTGAGTTGCCATTCGCAGAAAGTAAAAAGTTCTCCCACGCGGAGAGAATTACAGCAATTCTCATACGCTAACATGTATAAAAACGAAGAAATTAAAATACTAGCAAAAGCCATGCTTTGTTTGGATTCGCGAAGTATTGTGCTATAAGATAAATATTTGAAAGTAATAATATATCTTTAAAATTATTTTTGCATCTTTATTAAGCAAAAATGTAATTTTATGTTTCGGCGCATTTTAATTTTAAAGTGTATTTCAACCAAATAACTAAGAATTTCCTCAGATTGTTTATTTATGATATAAAACTGGTATAAATAAAAATATTTTCGAAGTAGAATTATACAAAATATTAATTTTATTTGTTTACAATTCTTTTATTGCCACTTCACAAAATGTGAACACCACAAAATGTGAAATGTGCCACTTCACATAATGTAATTCTTTTAAAATTCATAAATATCGTCTGCTTAAATGATTTCACAAAATAAGAATAAATCGTGTATTTGAATTCCTGACACAGAAAAATACTTTTATAATTGAATGTTAATAAGAGAATTTTCACAAATTTTAATTCATTAAAAATGTGCTATAATTTTCCTAAAAAAAAGTATTTTATACATTTTATAAAAGAAATCATGAAACTATACATAATCAAAGGAATGAGCATAGTTTGAAAATCTGAAATCAGTTTTTGAGATATTTTATCAGAATAATGAAAATACATTTTATTTATTTATTTATCTAATGATGATTCTAGCTATAATTACTGACCCCATGATTTAAGTTTTTCTTCTGAAAACGTACGTGCTTCACTTTTTATTTGAAAAAATGCGTTCGTAATGGAAAAACATGTAAAATAAATTAATTAAAATAATAATTTTTTGAAAAGTATTTCTGTAAAAAAAATAATATTCTGCAAATCTACAGATCATAATTTATATTTGTGTTTAATTTCAAGTGAAAATACTGTATAGTTTTTTTGTAAAGTGTACGACAAAGTGTCATTTGAGTGGACTAGTAGAGGATTCGCTTCGCTCATCCTAAAAATGTTTTACAGTTAAAAATTCATAGTATCAACGAAAGCAGATTTCAAATGTTATTTCCAGAAAATAGGATTTTGAAGAAGTAACTTTCTTCAAACTTTCTTCAAATATATTATTCTAAAATAGCTATCAAAGATTATCGGATGTTGATTACAAAGATTGGAAACATGCATATTTCAAACAATTAAAAAACACCAGTTGCTACTTGAAATTGTAAAAACACCTTTAAAAGAGCTTTTAGTTGAAAATTTAAAAAAAATTTGTAAAAGTTTGCTTCGAAAATATCTTATTATGCCAGTTTTACATCATAAATAAAAAATTAAAATGCGCCAAAACATAAAATAACGTTTTTGTTTAATAACCCACATAGCACACATTCATCTATAAGTCATCTAGAAGCTGTAAATACAAGACGGCCAAATATCTATAGGATATCTAAAAATATCCACGATACTCTCTTTTTACGTCTATTAGAAATAACATGTGTGATCTCTCTGAGTTCCTCCAGACGTTGATTACATCCAGATAGTCTACAAGACTACATCTATAAGACCTCCAAGCAAGAGTATTTTTTCCATAAGAGATGCATAATGCGTGTTATTCGCAAATCCATTGGATGCAGTCTCGAGTATTTCCTAAGGACATGGAGTAAAGGATTTCCTTTAGATGTTAAAAGAGTGAAAGCCACAGATCGTCTGTTGCAAGTCACAGACGTCTGATAGAAATCTAAATTGGAATGTCAGATCGACGTCTGTTTATTTACTGATATGCACATCTAAATAACATTATGGAGATTATAGACGTATTCATACTATAAATCGACGTCTTATAGATAACGTGTGCTGTGTGGGAAAGATGCAAAAATAATAATAAAAAAATATTGTTACTTTCAAATACCTGTTTTATAAAATAATGCTTCGCGAATCCAAACAAAGCATGGCTTTTGCTAGTTTTATTTATTTTTTATTTATTTTTATTTATTTATTTATTTATTGTAAGCTATTTTTAAAGCTGCCTGTTTCTTATACGTATTAAGAAATAAAATGCTATGCCAAAGAAGACTAAATTTTGATATCATGAGACCAATATGTGACTGTCATACAGGAAAGTGGTAAAATATATGGCAAAATTTTACATTTGTTTCTATAACTTGTCAAAATCAATTGCCTTCAAAGTAATTTCTGTAAAAATACACACACTTGCTTCATTGCTTCCGTCATTACTGGAAATTACAATGAAAGTCCTATTCTATATTTTCCCAAGTTCAACCTTTGTGTTTGTTTTTATATATTCTACGGTGTCAAAACAGTTATCTTTGAGACACATTTTGATCTTGATTAAGATACAGTAATCAACATGGTTAGAATATTCATTTGTCTTCCATTTGTATGTCTATCAAAGTCTCTGAAGCAGATTTCCCTCATGCTCATGTTTGCCTTTTGCTCAAACTTCAACATCATACCTTTTCAGCACACTTTATCTTCAGCTACATTTCCATCACACTACCTGTTATGAATCCCAGTAATATAAAAGGTATAATAGTAACAGATTAGATTTTACCATTTTTAAACCATCAAAGACACCAAAATGAAACTGTCAGCTGAACTTAGGAAGATACCAGAACAGGACTTTCATCATTGTTTCCAGCAATGGCAGGAATGGTGGAGCAAGTATGTGTGTTCTTCCAGAAATTATTTTGAAGGTGATTAAGTAAATATGTACCTAAATTGCAGTAATAAAATGTTAGAATAAAATTTCTAGAACTTTTTGACCACCCGTCGTAGTGAAGGAAAAATGTAATTCTAATATTAAAATTTTTTTTTAAAAAAAGTTAATAAAAAAAAAAAAATAGAAAATTTCAAGACCTCACTTAAAAAAAAAAATTACTTTTTGCAGCATACCCCCCCCCCTCCCCCCCTCATTTTCACAAGTGTTCTCTATAATTTTATGGATTAGATTTCCAAGAAATAAATTAATTTAAATAAAAAAGATAGCCATTACAATTTAAAATTGAGGCAAGAAAGATTATTTTACTTAATATTTTCATTTTTTAAAAGAATAACTATTTATATTATTGCAGATCTAATCCTTAATTTCATAAAATATGTCATAAGGAGTATCCATAGAAAATATCAAGCAAATAGAAAAAAAAATATATGAAGTTTTGTCATTTTAAACATACTAAGAAGCACTGAGAAATGATAAATTTATAAATTGTAACTTTGAATCATTTAAAGAAAAACTGGTGCAGTAAAAAGTTTTTTTTTTTTTTTTTTTTTTTTTTTTTTTTTTTTTTTTTACATAAATTTAAAAAAAAATTTCACTTTTTAATTTAATGTATTCAAAAAGAGTGATAATTTTATATTTTTGTTATTTATTTTTTTAAAATAAAAGGTATTGAGCTCTCCCTAAAGCTCCAAATATCTTTGCTGTCTCCCCCTCCCCCCCTTTTTTTTTTACACATGTTTTTGATAATATTTAAAAAAAACCTTTTTGTCTCTTTGAAGGCATTTGTCCGCCTCTCAAGAAAAATGAAACATGGGAAATATCTGACTCACAGTGGTTGTATGGGACTTGTCCTGATTTAGATGAATGTTATTGGGATTTACACAATTGTCACAAGAATGCGACCTGCAAAAACACCCAAGAATCGTATGACTGTGAGTGCAATGTTGGCTTTGAAGGAGATGGACGAAACTGCATAAGAGCGTATGTATTTAAGTTAATTTTCATTTTCCTTTCTTAAAAAAAATAAACGAGTAAATAAAAGTAAAATTTTATGTTAAACCTTTTGCAGTTCATTTCCCTGCCTATTCATTCTGGTTCAAATGTAATTTTGCTTTCTTAAAATTAATTTTTATATCATTTATTGATAAAGGTTTCTTTATACCACATAGGGTGAAAAGCCCCACTATTAAGAGAAAAAAAACATTTTTTTTGTCAAAAATTGTTTTTATTCTTTAGCTTAGTTTTTTTTCAAGAATGACACATTTGTTCCGACGACCCTCTCAATACTTTCCACGTAATGTGATTTGTAAAGGGTTCTAAAATATTTATCAGTTCTATACATTCAAAATCCTCATTTGACACACATCTTTTCCTCTTTAACTGCTTCTTCAAATTAGGAAACATAATTGTTGGGGAGGAGATGATGGAGCTATTTATTCTTCAATTAATTCAATTTTACCATCACTTTTATGTTTGTGTGGGCAGGTACATTTTCTTGGTGATATAGCCCTATCTGCTTTGCCATTTGTGGCCTTTTTGTCTTGATTTTGCTGTTTAAACTGCCTAATGATATTGCATAATAATATTTTATGGGGGTTTTTTCCTTCCTCAAATAGTGGATGAATATTTTGCTACATGCATCTAAAAGAATATTAACCAAGATTGGTTCAACCGTTTTTTAGTTTTTGATCACTTTGGTTATTTTTTGCTATGTTCTAACCATGCTATAGACCTGTTGAATTGTTGAGACCTGGTGTATAATGGTGGATTAGTTTTTTATGCATTAGAATGAATTACCACAAAAATGGCTTTTAATTACATTGAAATACCTTCAAATCATATTCTGAATCATTGACACATTACTATTTTGGTCGATTGTTAGAAAACCATCGCCATTTTGCATGAAGCTTTGTAATATGAAAATTTAGTTTGGATAAAAAGTTAATAACACAAATAGAAATACACTTTGTAGCAGTTATCAACCTTAAATGGCCATGTATTTAATTTTTGTATTGTCCTACATATGAATTTATGTATATTCTGTAAACATCTTTCAGTATATTAAATATAGTTTAACAAGAAAATACATAAAACAGTTATGAACTCTCTTTAAGCAATTGCTGCGCATACGCAGGAATACTTATTTAAAAATTATTTTATGATGATCAGTGAAATTTAAGGACATTATGTAATATGCAAAAATTTAATCAAGCTAAAAAAGACATGCATGCTTTAAAATGTTTTTTCTGTAATTTTCCCTCATATACAGTACTCTAATCAAATTATATTTTGTATCCCTGTAAATAAATAACAAATGTTATGTAAATCTTTTTTTTTTTTTTTTTTTTTTTTTTTCCAGTAACTATGTTATAGTGCATCTCAGTAATGTCAAACAATTTCATTATGTTTAAAATAACATTATTAAAATACATTGCAAATGACTTTTTCCTGTAGGCTATTATTTTTTGTGTGAGCCTGTAACTAACTGATAGACTCTTTATACTTCTTATTGTACAGAATAAATGCTTTAGTGCACCTCAGAAATGCAATGCAGTGTGATTGTGTTTGAAATAATGCAGCATCATTAAAATGCACATTTAATGATTTTTCCCCATTGTTCATGATGCAATGGAATACCTTTGAATTTCTCTGTAAACAAACTATAAATGCTATATTATTTTCAACAGAAATCATGCTATAACAAACGTCAATAACATATATAAATTGCATATCGATCCAAGTTTATTTACTGTAGTTACAGCATGGGTAGCTATCTAATAAATTAAAGTCATAAACACATTTTAATTGTTGGAAAATATTAAAAATGAAATAATATTTGTTCAGTCTTTAATTATTTATGTAACTTTTGTCACATTATAAGTATATATTTTTCTAAATTTTAGCTGTGCTGTAAAATGCATTCATGGCTATTGTTCAGATGCTCCTGATTACAAGTGTATATGTGAATTGGGTTGGACAGGTGAAGATTGCACTATAAATTGTGGCTGTAATAATCATAGTACCTGTATACATGGCATAGGATTATGTGATGAATGCCAGAATTGGACTGAAGGACCTTTCTGTGAGAGATGCCGGTAAAGTCATTTTTAGTTTATATGTCTAAGGTGGGCGCGTAGCGCCCACTGTGCGAAATCACATATTTTTAACGGGATAGTGGGTGCATAACAACCATAGCTCTTTAATTTACTTTTTTTTGTGCTTGAGGATTCGAACACCAAGACTTGCTTATTAAATGAATATTTTTGCTTATTATATATTGCTTAATATCGAGGTTCGTTTGGAAAAGGTGGCCCAGCTAGCGGGCGTAGCTCGCTAGTATAATACTAGCAAAAGCCATGCTTTGTTTGGATTCGCGAAGCATTATTTTATAAAAGAGATATTTGAAAGTAACAATATTTTTTTTTTAATTATTATTATTGCATCTTTATTAAACAAAAACGTTATTTTATGTTTTGGCGCATTTTAATTTTTTACTTATGATGTAAAACTGGCATAAGATATTTTCGAAGCAAACTTTTACAAATTTTTTTTTAATTTTCAACTAAAAGCTCTTTTAAAGATGTTTATACAATTTCAAGTAGCCACTGGTGTTTTTTAATTGTTTGAAATATGCATGTTTCCAATCTTTGTAATCAACATCCGATAATCTTTGATAGCTATTTTAGAATAATATATTTGAAGAAAGCTTGAAGAAAGTTACTTCTTCAAAATCCTACTTTCTGGAAAAAACATTTGAAATCTGCTTTCGTTGATACTATGAATTTTCAACTGTAAAACATTTTATTTTAATTTCTTCATTTTTATACATGTTAGCGTATGAGAATTGCTGTAATTCTCTCCGCGTGGGAGAACTGTTTACTTTCTGCGAATGGCAACTCAATTAATGGAATTACCTTTTAACGAAGCGCTCTCTCATTCTCGCAATGACGTTTTCACGAATAATTATTGTTGTGTTTGCGAACTTATTAAAGTCTTATTTTTCTATAAAATCCTTCTGATTAATGAGTCGATATTATTTAGCCACAATACGACCTTCGCAAAAATATTTATAAAGAGCTTGAACCAACAACTTCACGCAGATCTTTTAATTTTTCATTTATATAACAAATTTAAGAATTAATTTTATTTGTTTACAATTATTTTGTTGCCAGTTTACAAAAAAAAAAAAAAAAAAAAAAAAAAAAATCCATAATACAATTTTTTTTTAAATGTTTAAGTGTCATCTGTGCAAACGATTTTGCGGGATAATGAAAACATGTTTTATTTAATAAATTAATCATGATTCTATCTATAATTATTTACTCCATGATTTAAACTTTTTTTTCTGAAAATATACGCGTTTCATTTTTTATTTATTTGCTAAAATGCTTCCGTATTGGAAATGCATGTAAAATAAATTAATTAAAATAATAATTTTTTTAACGTTTTACTGTAAAAAAAATTATATTCTGCAAATCTACAGATCATAATTTATTTTTGTGTTTAATTTGAAGTTAAAATATTGAATAGTTTTTTTGTAAAGCGTACGACAAATTGTAATTTGAGTGGACTAGTAGAGGATTCGCTTCGCTCATCCTAATAATACTTGCATCCAAATTCCATGCTTAACTACACTTTCATTCTGCTGATACTGATATTAAGGCCTTTGGTCTGTTTAGTCTTTGAGATCAATGGTTGACCATAACATCATTTCATACCAGTTAACTAGATTGATGATCTTATAAATATTTTGCATGATATTAAATTAAATTTTAGCGAAGTTATTATATATATATATACATTTATAATATAACAATATACATTGTGTGAAAAAGAAATGATTTTTTTATCAGCAGCTGTAAGCATTTTAAAATAATTATCGAAGTCATTAATATTTAAAATTACACTTACCTTGAAGTTAATAATTTTGTAATTAAAACCTATTTTTTTATCTAAGCATTCAATGTTAATTAGAATATCATGCCAAATATTTTGATTGTAATTTATGATTTCTTCAAAATATTTCTTTTACAATG
The DNA here is from genome assembly GCA_964019185.1 of Maratus speculifer. Lineage (NCBI taxonomy): Eukaryota > Metazoa > Arthropoda > Arachnida > Araneae > Salticidae > Maratus > Maratus speculifer. The sequence goes on from OZ025301.1 coordinate 256,540,156, forward strand.
AATTAATTTGGTGTGAGCACCAAATTAAACTATAAAAAATTTACTATTTTTTTTAATGCATGGTAGAAAGTGCAAGCAAGTGAATTAATTAAAAAATATGTATAATTTTTGCTCTGCTTCATTTTTAAAAAGGCAATAAGAAAGAAAAGAAATGAAACAATATTTATCTTTTTAGAATTTTTAAATTAACTTCCAAGATAAATTTGCAAACTAATTAATATTAAACTTTTAATTAATAAAAGTGGTTTTTTTCTTTTTTGTTATATATTATGCTTTTTATTTTTTATTTATAAGTTATTTTCTTCTTTTTAGTCTTTAGAATGTTTCATTGTTGCAATTTCACAGCCATTTAGCAGATTTTGGTGCAGTATTAAATTCATTATTTATTATTTTACAAATTACAGCGAATATTTGGCAATTTATTTCCTGTAATAGCCTAATGGAAAAATGACTTAAAATCAAAGCATTAATTAATAATTAAAAATATTAAAATGTATTTCATCAAAACACACCTATGAATGTAATTTTTATAGTTCAAATATATCAAGATGTGGATTAAAGTCTATTGCAAAATTCCATCTTAACATATAAAAACTAGGTTGAGTGTAATAAAAGAGAGTAAAAAGTATGTTGTTATTGTATAATTGAAGACATGAATGGAAAAAGATATGTCACATTTTACGAATGAAAGAGTTGTGGAGTAATATAACATCTAGTAAAGCTAAAATATTAAAATTCTGTTTTTTTTTTTTTTTTTTTTTTTTTTTTTTTTTTTTAATGATTGAGACATTTTTAAATTTTTAATAGTTTTATATTTAATGATTTGATTAATAATAATGTGTTATAATTAAATTTTAGTATATTTTTATGAGAGAGTTTAGTACGACTTGTCATACTTTAAGCATATGCTATCAAGAATAAAATGCAAAAAATTAAACTAAATATATAGAAAAAGCTTTCATTTCAGTTTTTGTTACATAACACTTTCCTCCATTTAAGTCTTCAATAAGTGCAAACTTTGTTGATAGTTTCACTGATTCTTGAATTATTTTCAGTAATGGCAGTTTTGCTTATACCCAAGAACCCAAAGGTTGTCAAAAGTGTAATTGCAATGGTCATGGTGATCCTAAGTTAGGCTATTGCAATTCAACCACTGGAGCTTGTTTCTGTTTGAACAACACTATGGGAACTAATTGTGAGAAATGCATCGAAGGATATTATGGAAATCCACAGTATGCTATTTTTTCTATATCTTTCTTTCATTAAAATATTTCAAATTTCTTTATAATCATACTATTAGGTAAATTATAAATATTAAGTTTTTTTTTCAAAAAAAAAAAAATAATAATAATAATAATAATAATTTTTCTGCTATTTAAAGTGTTATTCCTATTTTAGTTTTAAGTCTTAAAATGTTTGACAGGCATTTTTAAAAGACAGTTGTAATTTAGTATTCATTGGTGAAATTCGTACTTAACTCCGATATCTACCTTCACCTGTAAGCCAAGCTGGCATTTTTTTTTTCTTTCTTTATTTGTTAGAACACAAAACTGGAAATATAATGGAAAGAAGACTTTCAGAGATGGTGATTAAGAATTTTATAGATTTGACAAAAATGCTCGTTTATTAAAAATTACAAGTTTTTTCTGTGCATTAGAAATGCTGTTAATCAATAAAAATTGTTAAAATAGTGCTCTTATTGCATAATAATTGAAATCAGCTCTATTTGTGTTACCTTTCGGGGTAAAAAAAAAGGTAGTTAGTATTTAGACTTAATTTTAAAAACTCAAATTTTCAAGACTTTCAGAATTTTGCTTTTTATAAACAGAAAATGCTTTTTTAGCTGGTTTTTTTTTCTAAACAGGTGTAAAACTTGTCAAGGTTCTCTGCTGTTACTTTTTCTTTTACTAATTTTTAAAACTGCAGGATCTAGATTGAAAACAAAAATGTTAGCTGGTATTTGGAGCTTCTCCTTTATTAATTGTAACTTAAATTCTGAAAGGTGTGTTTTTTCTGTAGAATTATAATCATTTGTCAAATATCTTGGTATATAACATGCACTTTTAAACATGAAAAATTAACTAAATTTTCCCATGTCTGTGTTATACATTAAATATAAAATGGGTAATGTAAAATCATAAAAAGAAAAACTAGTTGGATGTGCCAATCCCAAAACTTTCTTCTATCTCATATGTACATTTTAATATTAAAAAAAATAGTTGCTCATTTTAATGCTTTAATAATTTTATTCAATACCATACCAACTTTGATTTTCATCTGAAATTTCTGCTTCAGTCAATTAATCGGAGTAAAAACGAATTTCCGTCTCTGCACGAGCCGATGCACAATAGAATGATAAGCATATTTTTTTTTTTTTTTTTCAAATTCAGAGAGAACCTACTTCCCATACCAAAAAATGTCATACACAAAAATTTTAGTTCAGTTCTAGGCCTAACTTCATACACTTTTAGGTGGTGCAGTATTGAAAATGGCATAAAAATCGCGATTGCAGCGCCCTCTTCCGGCGGATTTTTTTCAAATTCAGGGAAGACCAACTAGCTATAGCCATGCACTTACACAAAAAATTTGGTTGAATTCGATGCATAACTTCAAACACTTTTGATCGGTACAATATTGAAAATGGAACAAAAATTGCGATTGCAGCGCCCCCTTCCGGCGGATTTTTTTCAAATTCAGGAAGGACCAACTAGCCATAGCCATACACTTTCCCAAAAAATTTGGTTCAATTCGATGCATAACTTCATATACTTTTGGTCGGTACAATATTGAAAATGGCACAAAAATCGCGATTGTAGCGCCCCCCCTTCCGGTGGAATATTTCAAAATTGAAGGAGGACCTGCTTGCCATAGCCAAAAACATTCACAATAAAATTGGTTCAATTCTATGCATATCTTCATACACTTTTTGATGGTAGAATGGCGACATACACACAGACACACACACAGACAGACAGACAGACATTTTGTAAAAACATGTTTTTTAGAATCTCTGACCCCTAAAACGTGTAAATCCGTCGAAAACCGGAAGTCGAAAAAATTTCGATTACAATACTTTCTTCTATTGAAGATAGAAGAAAGTAAAAATTAAAATTTTTAAAGGCATATTTAAGTTTATTTTTATATCACATAAACAAAAACTTACAATGTATTTTTTTCTAAGAAACTTAATTTTCATTATCACTTAGCATTAAAAGTTCATTATAATCGTCCTTATTTCTATTTTCAGGAATACCATCTTCTTTTCCACTGTTACTTTAACACATTTTATATCCACTGTTGCTTTCATCTAGCCATAAATATTCATTGTCAGTACCATCAAGTTTTTGGGGGTCGGGTTATTTAGATTCAGTAGGAATTGAACAGACCACAAGCGATCGTGTTTGCATGTCACAAAGAAAACATATATTACCTAAAGTGGGGAAAGGTGGTATTTCTGGCATGTTTTCATGGGGTAAACTAGGTGCATGTTATACAGCAGTATATTCTTGAAATAAAAATATATACACTGAAATTAGTGGGGTGTGCTATATGCCAGAATATATAATAAATAATGCTTCTGTTGCAGTGAAACCTTTAGCTTAAGGCCCCTGTCCTTGCTCGAGGTAACGCTCGTGAGCTAATGCTATTCCTATGGGGAAGCATTTTTCTAATAACTCTTTCGCATTTTGACATTTTTGAATAATTTTTTTTTGCATCGGATAGCTGAGGTGCATGCCGACAGCGCACCTTTTTTACTTTTTCAATTTTGGTTGCAGATATATTTTTTAAAAAGCACTTTCAGTTTCGAAACCGGTTTTGAAAGTAAAACTAACTTTGTAAAAAAATATCTGCTCTCAAAATCGAAAAAGTAAAAAAGGTGCGCTGTCGGCATGCACCTCAGCTATCCGATGCAAAAAAAATTATTCAAAAATGTCAAAATGCGAAAGAGTTATTAGAAAAATGCTTCCCCATAGAAATAGCATTAGCTCGCGAGCGCTTCCTCGAGCGAGGACAGGGGCCTTAATGAACAAATATATCACTTTATGGAAGGTTAAGTGAGAAAAGCAACTTTACGATTTTTGTCCATGCCAAATCTAAAAGAAGCGAGAATATCAATCATTGTCTGTTTCCAATGGATGCTACAAAGAGTGTAAATATATAAGATAATTGGAAGATATTTTGAATTTTATTTTTATAAATCAGAATTAAAAAAAAGTATAGATATTTTGGAAAAGAGCATTAAAATTAAGAATTTTAATTTATTTTTGATTATTTTTAATGATTTTTTCTGAATAATTAATTAAAATTGTTTTTAAATAAAATTTTAAATATTATCGAACTTTATGAAGATTAACTAGCATTTTAAGAGAAAATTTTAAATTGAAAAAACATTCATTGGTTTAATTTAAATACTTTAAAATTAGTTTTAAAAATATTTTTACTAAAGAAAGTGTTGTAATGTAACAATTTCTATTGATGGTTATTGTTGAAGTGTATTGATTACTAGCATTATTCATAACTTTCTACAAGTATTAATAATTTTTAATGTTTTTTTTTTCTTTTTGTTTAAGGATTATTGTAATGTTTGAAGTATTGTGTGAATGAAATGAAGTATAATATATATGTAATTTCCATAAGTCTTTCCATTTTTTTCCTTAGACTTTAGTATAAAAATAAATTTTAATTTTTTTCTCCTCTTTTTAGTATTTTTTTTTTCTTTAATCTTTATAGAAATAATGGAGAATGCTTTGAAGTTTGCTCCCCTCGGAAGGTCATAACAAATGCCACTGAAGGTAAATTTGGCAGTCCTGCAGGTTCAAAAGATCCACAAGATTGTCTTTGGCTTCTGACAGTGCATTCTGTGTTAGATATGCAATCTTTATTAGGCCCCATGGAGAGGTTAGCTTAGCATTTTTTTACTGTTTGCATATTGTCATGTGGTAATGTGTATTTTATGAAAAAATTGTAAACGTTTTTATTATTTAAATTTGAATTCTAAAACAATGCTATTATTATTTGAGTATGATATTACATATAATATACTATTATGTGAAATTTTAAAATTCTATGCTTAAATAATTTTGTAGTTTCTTACATTGCTGAATTTATATTAATCTTTCTTCTTTCAGTTAAAAACCTTAAAGTTTTTAGATCATTTGTCTTCAGAGTAAAAAAATTAATAACTTAAGGACAGAGTGTTATATGAGCCATCACAGCCATAGTAAACCAAGTCCATTTTTTTGGGGGGTAAAAAAAAAAAAAAACTATTTTTTTTTTTTAATAGGAACCCACCAGTGGCTGAGAGATTCTGCTCTTAAAATTATTAGATGGGAAATTCTGTGTTCAAACCCAATCGCCTATTGGCCTAATTATTCAGAGTTTTCTGTTATTATTATTTTTTAAACTTTGGATTTCCTTGCATAAATACAGGTTAAGTTTCCTTAGAAAGACTCCCATGGAGGGCACCCCTCCCTCCTCCCTGGTTTATATACTTCATGCAAATAATCAGTCATCTTCAATACTCCAACACCACTTAGAAGATACTTAAAATCTGTTTTACTTACTCCCACAGTAAATCAAGTCTTAAACAGCTATGTATGAGAAAGTGTGTGAAAACAGATTTGGTTCACTGTGGGAGTAAGTAAAACAGATTTTATGCACATTCTATATAGACTATCTGATTTTATGAACTTTGTCTACTATGATTGTGAGCCAACTCATATCATTAAAAATATCAATATATTTAAATATATCTTAGTATATATCTGTACAAGCTCCCCTCTCTTATTTATGGATCATTTGTTCTGAGTTTTCTATTAAACTAATCTTAATATATATATATATATATATATACATACATACATATACTAGCCGACAAATTGACTTTGTCAGGACCCATTATAATAAGCTTAAATTAAACTCAAGTTTCATGATTATACAGGGGACTCTCTCTATATACACTCTCTAATGTGAACATCTCAGTATTATGAACACATTTTGATGGTTCCAGCAAAACTCCATAGACTTAACAAAAGTTCAACTCTCTGTATTCTGAACACTCTCTAATCTGAACACCCTGGTATTATGAACGCTACTTTCGGTCCCCATCTTTACTCCACCTCTCTGTAAACTGAACATGTGTTTGCAATCTGAATTTGAATTCCCCTTCATGGAAATTTGGAGAAATTCTTACATAAGAATAAAAAAGATTAAACAAACTCTATGAAGAAATTAAAGAGGCAAAATCACTGCTAGATTTTAAGCATATACTTGAAGTTGCAATTTGTTTGATTACTTCAGATAAAATCTTCAATTAAAAGTTTGGAGTACTTGTTGTCACATTGTTGTCAGCTGCCTTGTGTAAGACAAAAAAAGCCACTTTATTATTTATTCAATTTTAGAAAAAAATTTTTTTTTGATTAGTTGACGACAATTACGGTAGGTTTAAATAATCCACTTTCATCTTGCTTATTTCAAATAATTTTATACGAATTATTATTAATCACAGCTTAAGCATGATATTTCTTCGATTGACTAACTACTGGGAAAATAACAATAAAAAAACGATTTGCTTATAATTTTGTTGCTATTTAATTTCAGCAGATGTCATTTTTGCCTATAATAGGACATTTTCAAAGGTTGGAGCAATCCTGTTAATTTACATCTAAAACTTAAAAGGGAGGAAATAATACTAAAAAACCCATTGCACCAACCATATATAATCAACTTCTGGCTCCGTAACCCTACATGGTAGTAGTGGTAATGCTTTTCCAATCTCCCTTTATTATGAACATCCCATAATCTGAACATTTTTGGCCGGTTCCGTGAGTGTTCAGAATAGAGAGTCCACTGTATATTTTTTGAATATCTTTTAAATGAACCTAGTTTTAGGGACTTATTGATTTCCACAGCTTCTGTGTTCCCAAACATCTTCTTTCCAAACGACCCTGAGATCTGGGTCCCCACAACCTAAAGCAGCATGCACTGGAAGTGCTCTGCATGGCCGGAGATGATCAAAAACCAAGTTGAGTGTGCCAAACTTCGTAACAATCAAGCCCATAGAACCCGGAAAAAGAATGTACCATTAATGTTAAAAAATATTGGTAGCTGAAGTCTGAGGTAAAATTTCATAATATAGAAATTAGCTGAATCGTCATCTAAACTGAGTGAACGAAATCCCATTGAAATTAGCCACTTAGAAACTAATTATAGAATGTGGCCCCAAACAGTGGAAGGTACTCCCTCCTGTAAATTTCACTAATTACTTTTAATATTAACATGATATTTCTATATATATATATATTTTTAATTACATCTCTTTATTAAAATAATCTTTAAAATAATGCAATTTTACTTACCCATTATACGTAGTATAGGGTAAGTCTTGCAATTGTTTTGAAAATCGAAAAAAAAAATTTTGACAGATTTACACGTTTTGGACACTGGAGATTCCGAAAAACATATTTTTAGAAAAAAAAATTGCCGTCCGTCCATCTGTGTGTCTGTCTGTCTGTAACCGCTCTGTCAACCGAACAAATTGAGATAGAGACTTGAAATTTTTTATGTGCTTAGTATGTAAGAATGGGACGAAGCCTTTTTAATATCAGTAACCTTGATTATCCGGAACTATTTTTTTCAGACTCTCGAAAAATTCGTTCTCAAAAAAGGTACATAAAAATTTTCAAATTTTTTCATTTTAAGAAGTGGATGTAAAAGGTAATAAAATAACACAAATTTTGCATTAAAAACAAAGTCGATCGGATTATTAGATGTTGAGATATTTGTAATCCTGTTTTCTGCATTCTTTGATTTTTCATGACCCTATATTTCATTCAAATTTCAATTCAAAGATATATTTTAATTGGAAATGAGACACTTAATTCGATGCAAGAAACCGTTAGGGAATATGATTGTTATTTTTGGAGTTATAAGGATGTTTCTTTTATGCAATTCAGTGCTACTTGAATAGTTTGGCATTTCATACAATTTATCGAAATTGGTTCATCAGAAATTCATTAATAGAGCATGATTATGTGTTAAAAATACTTAAATATACGTTTATATTTTGTTTTGGAATTGTAATGCATTTTATAAATTTTTTATATATGTTATGTTTTCATATATTATGTTATGCATATCCATGATGGGTAAGTATTACAGTGGCCTCCAATGACTAGTTTAATTTACATCTGTATAAAGTAAAAGTAAGTTTCTGCTCAAAAAGAAGATTAATCTTCATAAAAAATGGTAGCTGAGGTAAGAAGGACCAGGCTGACGACAAGAATCTTATATGGGATCTAGTAGACAGTTTTATAAAAGCTGGGGAATGCTAAAACTAATATATAGAAAGTTGTAATAAAACTGGATTGTTTTTTTAAAAAGCTACAATAAAGGGCCCAAAGAAGGAGATTAAAATTCAAATATCGTAGTAGCTGAAGTCTGAGAAATATTTTTGCAATTCATGTAGTAGCTGGAAAGCCTAAGAAGTTGTTAGAAAAAAAAATCTAGTGAATCAGACTATTTTTAAGGGAGTTATAACAAAGAATTAAAAGGGGGCCAATTGATAGTTAATGGTAGGACCCTAGCATAAAAATATGTTAAATGGTTTTAATTCTCAGCTCTTTGTCTTCATTTACTCAAAATTATGCATAGGTATTAATCATTAAAAATGAAATCTTAAAGAAATGCACCAAAAAATGGCAGGAAATGCTTAGAATAGGGCCTAGTATCCAAGAAAAATGTAAGACTGCTGGTCTGAAAAGAAAGATCCAAAACTCAACTTTAAAATTTTTTATTGAGCATGCAAGATAATTTAGAGATGAAAAATTCATGCTGCATAAAAAGTTCAAGGGGACCCCTGATCAGGCAGTATGTGATTCTAGGATGTCCTAGGCTTTTGAGTGGAATGTAGAACGTTAAAACAACTAAATGGAAAATGAAATCCAAAAATGAAGTTCAGATTAAAAGGAGACTATTTATTATCAATTTATGATGCAGAAACTTCAAGGGGCCAGGTATCTCAAATGTGTTAGGTATATAACTGTCATGTAGATGAATAAAAAGATATTTTTTAGCAGTTTTTAAATAATCAGTGGGTGCTAAAATGATGTTTAAGAAAATTGTATGCAATTTAGATCTTTTTTTAAAAAGCTGCACCGAAAGCCCCAAGATTGTGATTATTATTCAAAATTGATGGTAGCTGAAGTCTAAAAAATTTTTTTGTTGTTCATGCAATAGCTGGAAGACTTAAATAACTGTTTTTTAAAAAAGCTAGTTAATTGGACTGTTTTTAAGGGAGCTATCTTAATGGGCCAACCGATAATTAAAAGCCGGGCCTTAACATGGAAACATGTCAAAATGTCTTAATACTTAATGGTTTATATCTACAATTAGTCAAAATTAAGCATAGGATAATATGAACTATTTGTTAGAATAATATTTTTTTTAAATGCATAAATGATTGAGTAAATGCTTTTAAAAAGATCCTAGTGCTCTTATAAAAATATGAGGATGTTGGTCCTGGAAGAAAAGTTCAAAACTCAACTTTAAAATTATGCACCGAGAAGACGAGAAAATGACTGGATGAAATATGCAGGATGAATAAAAAATTAAAAAGCCCTGAATTGGGTCCTACATGATTATAGAGGGATCCAGGGTCTTGAATTAATGTAGGAATGTGAAAATAACTAAATGGAAAAAGGGTTCCAAAAATGAAGGGTTCCAATGCCATGAAAGGGGCACTTTAATGGCATTTTATGGCGCAAAAAATTTAAGGATTACTGTGCCCCAATTAGCCAATTAATATTCAAACTTGGTTGTTGTTGAGGTCTGAGAAACTTTTTCGCCATTCATGTAATAGCAGGAGGATGTAAAAAGTTGTTAGAAAAAAAAAAGATGGTGAATTGGCCGTTTTTAAGGGAGCTAAAGGGCCCAACTGATAGTTAAACTTGTTAAAATGTCTTAGTTAATAGTGTTTTAAATTTACAACTAATTAAAATTTAGTCTACAATATGAATTATTCATTAGAATAATATTTTTTTAAAAATGCACAACAGATTGGATAAACGCTTAAAAAGGCCCTTAGGTCCTCAATGAAAATTTGAGGTGTTGGTTCAAGAAGAAGAATCCAAGTCTCAACTTTAAATTTTGCACTGAGAAGGTGAGACATTTAAGAGGTGAAAAATGCTTGGTGCAAGGGACCCTGGGCTGGGCCCTATGATTCCCTAGGAAAGCCAGTGTTTTATATAGAATGTGAAAATGGGAGATTAATTAAATGGAAAAAGGATCCCAAAAGTGAAGAGTGGATTAAAATGAAGCAATTTGTAAACAATTTATTATCACAAAAATTTCAAGAGGTCCTGAAACGGGGAATAACCAAGTGGAGAAAGGTCCCTAAAAATGAAGATGATTCTATAAAATTGATGCAAAGTACAACTTACAACAACAATTAACAATTTAGTGGATAAAATTTTAAAGAGGCCCCGGCCCTACAAAAAAGGTAAAAATCCAAGCCTCAGATGCATTAAGACTTGTCTTGGACTATTCTTACCTAAATTTTTAAACTTTTACGTGTAATAAATTTCACTAATCATTGCACAAATACACACAGATAGACAGTGTGTTCTTTTATTAGTATAGATTGAAAGCTATTCATTTCTAGATGAGCCTACACTAGTTACCTTTTTCTAATTTCTATTTTTATATTTTATTTTTACTTTTAAGTTGTTAATGAAATTTCCCCAAGATTGTGGCAATCTGGTTTTTTCAATTTTTACCAAAAAGACAAAAAAAGGGGGGGGGGGGATGATGGAAATTACTATATCTTTAGGGATGCCATTTCTTCACTATAATTAAAAATAACTTTTAAAAAAACGAACAGAAATGACATGTTCAAAAAACACCAATTTTTATTCATATAGTTGCGACAATTCCATATTTTTCTTCATTTTTCTGATACTGGGTTTAGTATGGTAATCTCAATGAGTCTAAATGCTTCAGTGACTGAAAATGACACCATATTTTAACTAAATATTTTACTATGAATGAATCTAAAAGACATAAACTTGAGGACTTTTTACATTTTGGTTTTGAGATTAGAATTATGAGTTAAGAGTGCAACTGTTCTTATGCAAATTTTAACTGGAAGTATATTTATTAATATCCAATTATATTTAAAATATTTTAAAATGGTGACCATGGATACATATATAAATTTTGTGATGATAAAAGCTGTGTTAAGTTTAAATTTCACTGGAAAGAAAAAAAAAATGATTGTATCATTTAGCCTTATCTCAACTGCTATTTCAGGTAGGAGTATGAAATTTCCGAAAATAAATCTACTAAATAGAATAATTAAACTTAAATTTTTGCAATTTTAGGAATACTCTCTGAGGGGGGGTGAAAGGGAGGAGGGCGCACATTTTTGAATATTTGGCCATATCTTAACAGCCATTTTAGGTAAGAGCATGAAATTCAAGAAAATAAATCTATTGAAAAATAATTAACTTCTTATTTTATCAATTTTAGGAATTCCCACCTCCAGGATTTCATGGGGTGGTTGCAAGTTTAAGACATTTCATTATATCTCAACAACAATTTGGGTAAGAGTAAAAAATTCAGGATAACACATCTAAATAATAATAATAAATATTAAACATGTATTTCAGAGATTTTAGACATTCTCTCTCTTCATTCTAAGGGGGTTAAAGGCATGGTCAAACATTTTAGGATGTTTTGCATATATCAACAATTGTTTTCGGTAAAAGCAGAAAATTCAAGGTTACAAACCTGCTAAAAATCATTAAATATGGGTACTTTCAGTGATTTTAAAGATATTTTGTCAATTATGTCACCAATATTGACTTAAACTGGATAATGTTATGTAAGATTATGCGAATAAGACAACACTTATAGATATTTGATTAGATATTCAGTAGGGATGCAACGGATATTGATTTTGCCGGATATCGGATATCCGATTTGCCTGCCGGATATCCGATCGGATATCCGGTACTAAATATGTTTTTAGTTATGGTGAATGCTCGTTTATTTCTTTATACAATGCCATCTCATATAATAAATTGCAAACATGTTTCACACACCATTACAACATTTAAACATATTGCAATATATTTTACAGAAACTATATATCTTTGACTATCAGGGCTTGAAATTCAGGTTTTCCCAGGAGGAGAGAGTTTCCCTCATAACATTTGTAAATGCAGGGGAGTTAAACTATATGAGAGGGGGGGGAAATATTTTTTAAACCCTATTATTTTTTACATGCCACTTAATATTTACAAATTATACCGACAGGACAAAATTCCACTGAAATAAATTAAATCAACAACTCAAGATAATTATCCAAAATGTTTATTTTAATTAAAACAAAGGAAAATAATCAAACCTTATATATATTATATCATTTTTCAATTTTCACTCAATGTTATGGGCAATTAATAACTGAGTTGCTAAATGAATTTTTCAATTCATGTTTATTCGATTTTGTGTGGCTTAGAATCTTTTATAGGTTACACTTTTGACAAACAGAACAGAGCAACTTTTCTAACACATTAAATTATCGAAAATACTTGGTTATGCTTTTTACATCTTATTATTTTTTCTTAATTATTTTTCTTAATTTTCTTAATCTGATTGGCATTCATTTTTAATTTACTTTCAAGAATAATGCATGTAGGTGATTGTATTGTCAATATCCTTCGGTGATTGTATATCACTTAGTGGAATTATCGTCAATACTGTAAAGTGTAATCCCTGACATTTTAGCTAATTGAATTATGTTCTACTATTTATTAGAATTTAAACCCATATGAAATTCTGAAAAGGACATAGTCAATAGGTTTCTTCTATTACATAAGAAATGGATTATTTAAAAAAGTCATGTCCTAATTTCTGTGAACTATGCACATCAAGTATTTATTGTTTCTAAATGTGTTTCCTTAAAATTCATCCTTTTTTTTTTTTTTTTTTTTTTTTTTAAATCATTTGGAAAACGGCTGTTGTTTTCGGTTGAGAATGGGCCTTGTGATGTCTGCATTTTATTTTGTTTATGATTCGTCCAGGAATATTAACGTTTAATCCATGATATACATAATATATGACTTATTATATAAATCATGTTTTGAACATCAGAAAAATGTTTTTACTGATTTTCAATAACTCAATGGGAAACATTTAAACATCTTGCTTTGGGCAATGGATGTCCACATTTTATTTATTTATTTTACGAAATTCTTTAAATTTAGAAGAATTCTTATTTGAATAGGAAATCAAAATGTCAATGTTAATAAAGAAGAGAGTAGAAAAGTTACAAAATGGGAAGGTGCAAATTATCAGATATGGAAAAAAATGAATCCGAACAGAAACGTTGTATGAAAGATCGTCTTTTAAATAAAAAAAGGAGGTATGATTATTGAGCCCATTGATGACAAAATGTGCGATGACTTTGAAAAATGAAAAAATCTAATGCTGATCCACTGATTGTAAACAAAAAATGTTTATTTATTTATTTATTTATTTTTTATTTTTTTTCAAATGTGCAACACAGGATTTAATCTCATTTTGTTCAGAGCTAATTCCAGACTCATGTGATAGAGCTCAGACTCTAGTGACCATTACTGCCCTATTAGTTATTTCTTGTTTTGGCACAGGAAAAAAATTCGCAAAATATATAAATCTGTCATAGAAAAAATGTAGCTGATTTCGTCCATCATGGCAAAAATAAATTTTCAAAAATTGTCGACCTGCCTGAAAAAATTTGAACTTTGAGAGAACTTGGGTATTGGGAAAATATATCGAAATTCGTCAATCAATTACAATAAAATATCGTAAAATTTGTTAAACTGTCACAAGGAAATATCATGAAATTCGTCAGCCAATAACAAAGGACAAAACACAAATTTTTCAGCTGGACGCAGGAAAATAATTGTTAATTTCATCAGAATGTCACAAAAACAAAAAGGGAAATTTGCCAATCAGTCGCAGAATAAAATAGCTAAATTTGTCAATTAGTTGAGAGAAATTATGAATTTTGCCTGTTGGTCTCCAGAAAGAAAAAGTTGTAAAATTTTGTAAGACCAGCAAACGGGAAATTTTGTGAGAAAAATTACAAAGCATTTCAGTCAAACGCAGAAAAACAATCATGAATTTTGTATAATTGTCGTAAGAGCAAACTGTGAGATTTGTCAATCGATAGAGGAAAATATCAAGAAAATAGTCAGTCGGTCCTGAGACTTGACCCTCACTTCACAAAGAAAAAAATTTCAAAAAGTGATTTTTTTGGGAAACAGGAATGACACAAGATTCTTTAGTGCATGAATCCTGCCATCCCGTCCCGAAATTCAAACCCTGTATGTGTATAATAATAATATTGAATAAAAAATGCAATTCTAATATTTAAATACTCTGCTTATTTGTCATTGAACCGCTGAAAATTGCTTATAATATGTACAATGAAATGGCTGATAATTTTTAGAACAAATTTTACATGTTTATTAATATGTCTATAATTGTAAAGAATTTTCACAAAGAAATACATAGCATCCTTTTATAATGTAAACATAAAAGTCTTACTAATATACCAATGGTTGAAGAGTTATATCCAAATACAGGTTTAATTGATGATTTTTTTTCATGTTTTAATTATTCAAAAATGTCTTACCTTAAGCTATATTTAATTTTATTTTAAGGTAAATCACTTTGAAATTTATGAAAAGAAAAAATTACTTTTAATTTTAAATATTTATAATGAAGTCACAAAAATAACTAGTTGGATGCACCAATCCTAAGACTCTCTTCTATTTCATAGATCTCAATTTTCAAAAAATATTTACAAATATTAATACTACATCAATATTGTTAGTTCAATATCATACCAACTTTGATTTTCATCTAGAATTTTTGCTGCAGTCAATTAGATTAAGAATGAGTTAATCTCGATCATGTTATTTATAAAAATTAATATTTTTTTGTTATTCCGCTATACATCAGCTGTTTGCGAATAGCCAGCTTTAGCAAGATGCAAAATTCCCATTGCTGCATGAACTGCCAATTCAAAAACATTCGAAAAAAAAATTAAGGGAGGAAATAGCTCCCCCCCCCCATTTCCCCTTTTTATACTTAATCATTGAATCCCCTAAACTAACCAAGGATATGCTTTATCACATAAAAAAAACCTATATCCAAAATTCATAGCAAATTGAATAATTCTTCATAAAAACCCGTTTATATAATTTAAGAAGAGTTATCCCCGTTCTTTATACTTAAACATTAAACTTCCAAAACTACTCAGAGATTCGCCTTATCAAAAAGAATGTACATCCAAAATTTAAAGCAAATAGGATATTTCTGCATAAAAACTTATTTATCAAATTTAAGGGGGTTTGAGGTAATCTCCGGTATCCCTTTTATGCTTAACAAAAGGACCCCACAGCTAATTAGGAAAGCATCTTATCACTATAAACCTGTATCCAAATAGTAAAACAAATTGGTTAATTCTGCAAGAAAAATCATTTACCTAAATTAAGAAGGGTAGTCCCACCGATCCCCCATTTATACTTATCCAATGAACTCTCAAAACAAATCAGGGAAGTGCCTTATCCAAATGAACCTATATCCAAATTTTGAAGCAAATCGGTAAATTTTATGTGAAAAACCCATTAAACTAAATTCAAGATGGGGAGTTACCTCCCCCCCCCTCTTAGACTTATCCAATGAACTCGCAAAACTAATCATGGAGGTGTCCTCATCAGAATGATCCTATGTCTAAAACTACAGCCAAAAACATGTACAAAATGTTTGGTTCATTCTATGTATAACTTCATAAAATTTTTGATGATATGATGGTGACACTGGGACAGACAGGTTTTGAATAAACATGTTTTTAGGGATATTGGATCCTTAAAACATATAAATTTGTCGAAAAAAAATGATTACATTACTTTCTACTATCAAGGATAGAAGAAAGTAAAAAATGTTTGTTTGGTTGTTTAACTTATAAACCAATTAACCCATTATTTAAACTAAGCGAAAGAAAGAAAATTAATAAAATCATAGTTTATTAAACAATTTCAAATTTTATAAAGACTAAAGACAGAAACCAATGTTTAGAAATGCATAAATAATGCATGTAAGGTAGCAAAAAGCCATTTAGAATCTACTATCATTCGCTCCTGTAATCTATATATATAAAAGAAAGTCTGGATTTCGTATTGATCACAGAACAAAAAAATCTACCGAACCAAAAATCTTGAAAATTGGGATAAAAATACTTCCCATAATACTGAGTGCCACTAAGAAGAGATTTTTAAAAATTCCACCCCTAAGGGGAGGTGAAAAAAAGAACGAGTTAAAAAAAATTCCTTAAAAATCGGCTTTAGCAGTTATTTTTCAATTGATAACATATTTTAGTGTATTTTTTTATGCTGAATCGAATAGTACCAAGCAAAATCTTTTAAATCCAGTAGTTCATGAGATACTTCACATTTTTCTAATTTGGCGATGTCTTCGGCGCAAAAACCTGACATTTTCAATTCTTATCTATATATATAAAAGAAAGTCTGGATTTCGTATTATTCACAGCACAAAAAAATCTGCCGAACCAAAAATCTTGAAAATTGGGATAAAAACACTTCTCATAATACTGAGTGCCGCTAAGAAGAAATTTTTGAGAATTCCACCCCCAAGGGAGGTGAAAAAAAGAACGAATTAAAAAAAAAATCCTTAAAAATCGGCTTTTGGAGTTATTTTTCAACTGATAACATATTTTAGTGTATTTTTTTATGCTGAATCGAATGGTACCAAGCAAAATCTTTTAAATCCAGTAGTTCGTGAAATACTTTGCATTTTCCTAATTTGGCGATGCCTTCTGCGCAAAAACTTGAAATTTTCAATCTATCTATATAAAAGGAAGTCTGAATTTTGTATTAATCATTGTACAAAAAAATCTGTTGTACCTACAATTTTGAAAGAGAGTTCTATAATCAGGTTAACATGATTATGTAAGCTATATTTAATTATATCAATATATATAAAACGCAAAGTGAAATTTCATTCCGACCGCTTATAACTTAAGTTCTATTAGATAGATTTTAATGGAACTTACATTGTTACTTGGATAATTTTTCTGAAATTTTGTAGCAAATGAAATATAGCATTCTACGTTGCTTAATTGAATACTTATGGAGAGATGTTTTAAATCAGATGAACCCAATTACAAAAGGTTGGCTTTATTTTAAAGGCTCTGCTGAATGAATTTTTATGTGATTAAAACTGTTAACATGTTGAGCGCTACGTCATTCATTGGTGACTAACATTCAACTTTCCGTTTAGATGATGGACTTTTCACCGATGACAGACAGTCTAAAGTATGATATAAAACTAAAAATTACTATGATATAAAAATTTCGTTTGATTCAAAGTTTCTTTAAAAAACACTGACCAGCGTAGCGGGTGAAGGCTGCTAGATGGTATATAAGCCTGCGCTTCTCTGTCGCTTTGCTCAGCTTAGCTTTTTCTACATGCTGAGTCTTGTATTGATGAAGAATCTCGACAATAGATTCGAAACAGCTGTTTGCAACCTTTTCTTTCATTATTTGAGCATTTCTAAATGTTGGTTTTCTATCTTTATACACTTTTACAAAAAGGCTTTATTTGCTATTTTGACTTCAAATTTTGTTTTACAATCCGAAAGTAAAGATACAATTTTCTAAAAGATATAAATGTAAAATCTTGAATTTATTACAGAATTTTAATGTAAATAGTAAGGAAAGCTGGCAATTTTTTAAGCTTTTGAGAATTATCTTTTACTCATATTGATAGGGAACTTATTATTTCATCTTTTGCATTATAAACAAAAGTTTTTCAGTATTATTTGGGATCAAAGGATTACTGTTATTCATCTATATTTGCTTTGCTGCATTCTCCGGATATCCGGTGATTGTGATCCGGATATCCGACGATATTTCGGATATTGAAAAATCAGCCGGATATGCCGGATATCGGATATTGGCCGGATATCCGTTGCATCCCTAATATTCAGGAAAAGTTTTTTTATTTCATCTTTATTAGATATTTCATTTGATTCAAGTTTTTTTAGAGAAACTAACACATGTACAAGTGAAAGCTGCTCGTGTATATATGTATTAGGAAAAGTTTGAAAACATTTTTTTTAATAATGCTTTCAGTGTATGAAATATTTTAAAAGTGAAATAAATCATATTTTTTCTGAAATCTAAATCTGATCCTAAAAGATTTATAAATGGATAATTTGGTAGTTTTTAAAAGGATTATTTAAAAAAGAAAATAAATTAAATTTATGTTTAATGAGAAATAACAGGGATGATTATGCTTTGAGTGTACCCCAGATTTCTGTATTTTTCGATCGATCCTCCCAAGTTTATAATATTGTTACGTTTTGTGGAAAATTCACATTAGAAGATATCAAGAATTTCAAAAAATCGTGGAAAAAAACATAAATTTCGTCAAAGAATCACAGAAAAAAAACATGAATTTCTTTAAAGAATTATGTAAAAAACACGTATCTCTTTAAAAAATTGCGGGAATAAACTTGAAATTTGTCAAAAAATTGCAAAAAAGCTAGCAATTTTGTCAAAAAGCATGAAAAAAGGCAGATTTTGTCAAATGATCGCAAAAAAAACTACAGGTTTTGTCAAAAGAGCGCAAAAAGCTGCAAGTTTCGTCAACAGATTGCAAAAAAAAAAAAAATGATTTTATCAAAATTTTTAGGGAAGAAAAAAAATGACAGATTTCCTCCAAAGATCTCAAAAAGCAGATATTTTTGTTTAAAGATTGCGAAAAACAGTATATTTTGTCAAAAATTCATGAAACCATTGCAAATTTCGTAAAAAGATTATGAAAAAACCACAAATTTGTGTCAAAAGATTGAAAAAAAAAAAAAAAAAAATTTTGCCTTAGTAGATCTTTCTGTTCCAAAAACTGATTTTGTTCATACAAATTTGTTTTTTTCCTTTGCTTTCCCCCCAAACTGCTTTTTCTACTCCAATTTTTTTTTTTTTTTTTTTTTTTTTTTTTCAAATCTTTCTGAGTGAATGTGACCTTTGCAGTTGTAGGGTAAATTGATATTGGTATATTTTACATCGGTAATTTTCTGGGGTTTTCATACTGAGTCACAATCACCCCTGAAATAAATATATATATTTTAAAACTATGCCTAACATATGAATAAAATTTATTTGGCATTACAATTAAGCTGTTGAAACTTGAATATTATTTTTTGAATATTGACTGTAAAATATGTAAAATAAAGCAATTTCAGAGTTCTTTATTACTTTAGAATTGTCTTAATTTTTATCGTATTAAATTTTAATATGCAAAAGCTATTTTTTTATTTATTCTCTTACAATTTTCTTTTTGTTCCTTTCATTCTTTAGCACTGGCACATATCTTCAAATTACCATTCACAAAGATATTCATATACCATGTCCCCATAATCATGTTTACATTTATGATGGACTTCCAAATTTTGTGGCATCTGGTCATCCAAATGTCTTGCTTGGAGCATATTGTGGTTCAAACCTTAGTCACCCTATTATAGCAACTGCTGCATCAGGTTATCTGACTGTCCATTTCAAGCGAGATTTACCTAATCATGGTTTCAATGCATCATATGTTAAATTACAAAAAGAATCTTTAAATGAAAGTTCTGAATACTGCTTAGAAAATGCCACACTGGTTGAAAATGTTACTATATGTTTGAGGAACTTTTGTCCCAATGACTGCTATAACTTCTTGAACCATGGATGGTGTGATAAAGTAAGGCTTATTTTATGATAGATTTGTTATTAATTTTAAATGTGTTTATATTTTTTGCTTGGTTACATATTTTATTTCCCATTTTAAGGATTTTTTTTTTGGGGGGGGGGGGGCTTTTTTATTGAATTTTACATTTTTTACGAAATGTATTAAAAGTGGCTTTTTTAAAATGAAAATTTTCTAAAGCTACAAAATTTCTATTTTATTATTATTTTTATTTATTTATTTATTTATTTTTTTAATCAAGCCACTGAATAAAAAAAAAATCTGCATATTTTTTATGATTACTATTGTTGGTAATAAAACACTGTAATAACTGGCCATAAATTAATAAATAAGCTATCTTTGTAAAATCACCATAAAAAGAAAATTTTGACTCTGTGCTCTTGAGACACATGTTGGATTAGCTGATGATGAGCTGTTATTGTTGTAGCTCGAAACGCGTCCTGTTTAAATTTTCTTTTTATGGTGATTTTACAAAGATTTTTAGCTTATTTATTACTATTATTGTTTTAAATATAAAAATGCACTAAATCTTACTGCCTAATGAAAATGATAATTTAAGTAGACCTTTAGTACTGTTAATTCTCAAATTCATATTTTTTATCTTCTGGTACATTCATAAAATCATTTTCTTTTGGGAGGAGAAAAATCCAGAAAGTGCTTTAACCAACAGGATTTGTAAATATGATATTTTCAAGAATATGAATTATATCCAATAGTTTTGATATTTATCTGATATTTGAAAATAGTCAACTCCTGCTGACCATAAATATTTTCAAACATAATATAAATTAAAAAATAAAACACATTGTACTTAATATGAAAACTTAATCTAACAATATTCTAAAAATGCATTTCTCTCTCCCCCCCCCCCCCTTTTTTTTTCTTTTTACTTAGAACAAAATTAAAGATTAACAAATTGAAAACAGATACAATTTGCTTTATATGCTATAGAATTCAGTATTAAGAAATCAAAATTTTAAATACAAAATAGTTTTTGTTAATCGTAGATTTTTATATTGAATGTAAGATTATTTTTTATTTCCAAATGTGTCATACAGTTTAGACTCAACTAAACCAATATCAGAAGAGATTCTTTTCTAATGAATTGATTATCTAAATTTGACAGTTTATCTGTTAGTGGCTATTTTGAATTAATTATCTCACACAATTATTTATTGTAAATTTAAAATTTAAAACATCAAACATAAAGCTTGGAAAATATATGTTTTTTATTCTTTGACTAAGTCAAGTGCAAAAGTTTTTTATTTATAGAATGACACAGTTAATAACAGTTTAAAATTTCATTTACGCTTGTTTTGACTGAAAATGTCAAAATTATCTTGCACAATGATATTTTGAAAATAAGTATCAAGTATATGAAAATATTGAAAACATAAAAAATCATAATATTTTAATAATAAGTATTGGATATATATCATGATATACATTTGCTGATATATATTAACAAAACTTGCTAACCAAATATGGATTTTTTTCTATTATTATTATTATTATTTTAACTGAGTAATATTTGTAACATTTTAAGTTGATTTTTTAAAAAAATATTACTTGTTTTTTTATGTATGACAATGAAAAATAAGTATTACCAGAGTATGCTTTTATTCTGAAACTTAACACACAATTTTGTATTTCAGGTTTATCATATATGCATTTGCAGGGAAGGATATGGCGGAGATGATTGTTCAATAAAACTAAAATCCTATAATTTAGTGTGGAGCACTCTGTATAGTTACAAAAAAATTAACCTGAATGAGTCATCTGTCAATCTCCCTTCTGGTAGAATCGGTCATTCACTTTTATCTGTCAGAAACAAATTATCTGAAAAAGAAGATCTCTGGCTTTTTGGTGGGCATTCATCTAGTTTTGGTTTCTTAGATGATTTGTTTTTGTACAATACTTCTAGTTTTCAATGGACAAAGGTAAGGAAATTATATGACAATAAATAATTTGTATTTAAATCCTATTAGTGCTTTTTTGTGGTATTTACATTTAAAATAAAATTTTCTCTAATGTATAGTTATGTATATTACTAAGTAATTCCTAAACATATTCATATTTTTTGGTTGTAATATATTCTTGTGAAATAGGATTTTCAAAACAGTTTATCATATTAAAATAAATCCATATAAATGTAGGAAGCATTTTTTAGTATACTAAGAGATTCTGCCCTCTGCAAGTTATATTCAGTTTTCGCAGCCTCTAAAAATATGTGCTCTGTTTTAAAAAGATTACCCAGTGAAAGAAGATATAATCATATGTTAGCACAAATGCCAATGGTCTTCTGTAAAAAGGTTGCCATAATTTTTCATTTGAATGGGGAATGTTTCAATTACTATTACCTCATTCATCTTTGTCACAACAGTTAGCTGCTGTTTTGAAGATAAGTATCAATTATCTATCAGTTATTTATAAGTATCAATAAAATGGTTAAACAAAAAATGTTGCTAACCCTTAGACTTCTATAAAAATCCTGTGGACAATATTCTTCCTTTGAGTTTAAGGTTGTGAAAGTTTATCTACTTGAAAACACAGCTAGTAATTAGCAGTTATTAGTCACCAAATGCAACTAAATTATTGCATTTGACAACAATAAAATTATACCTAGCTGTCAAATTTGACTTTTTTTTTTTTTTTTTGCTTTAATTTTTGTTTATCAAATGCTCTTTTTCCTATTTTAACATAAGAATTTCCCCTACAGTATGAACTTGAAGAACACCTGTTTTCCACAAAAGATTAATTGTAGCATGTGCTTAAGATACCTTTGCATTTGTCAATCACCTTTAAACTGACTTGACTTTAATCACTGACTGATAAAACTGACCTCAGAACCACATGTCCCTAAAATTCCTTCACACCTTGTTCGAAGCATGGTTTAAAACTCCCATGCACCTGTAAGTTACCTCTAAGCTGAGTTCATCATCAACTGATAAAACTGACTTTACAGCCATGTCCCTAAAATTATTGCAGAACTTGTTCAAAAGCCTGATTATAAAATGACATTTCAATTCAATGCAGTGCAGATTTATAGCTTTTATGACCTGCTCTTCTTCCCAGAGTGAAACAACAAGTTTAACAATGTGTGATGTAATTTTGCTTACCATTTTGAATTGAAGTAATTGATAAACAATAAAATTATGCCACTCGGATCACATACAAGTTTGTAAACAAAGCTACTACATTCTTGTTTGCTTCAATATCTGAAATATTTATGTATGTTTACCTATATAATATATGACATTATTGTAGATATGCATTGCATTCATAGATATAGTATACTTATATTACGTAATATTTATATTTTATTCATTGCATAACAAATAGCTGAAAATAAAAATATCTGTTAAATTGCTTGTTGATAAAAGCTTTGCATTTGATGTTATGCATTTAATAACTGTATACTAAATACCTGCTTTGTATTATTTTAATTTGCTTTTATATTTATCGATTTTAATGATGTTTTGTATTTTTTAAATGTACATTAAATTATCATTTTGGACACAATTGACAACAATAAGCAAAATTGGTAATTAACAACCATTTTTCTGCTTTATAGATTTTTTAAAAATAATAATTAAAATAATTTCTTTGTTTAAATCGGATTTTTAAAAAAACTCACACAGTATTATTGTTTTACATGACTTTTCATTAACTTATAAACCATAAATTATCTCACACATACATGTTACTGTATTTACTCGTGTTTAAGGTGCACTTTTTTTTTTTCAAAAAATTAGGGCAAAACTCCTAGGTGAGCCTTATACACGGAATAATTCTTTACTGTTGGGTGCAATTGAACAATATACATACGAAACAAGAAATTATTCAAAGGAGAGATTAAAACTAGAAAAATCTTACTTAACAGAAATATTGCTGCAGCATCTTTATTTTACTCCTTTCACATTTTTTGTACAACAGCGCTATTAACATTCAACACTAATTATCAATTATCATTGCCGCTACTGGTAATGTCTTCGTCATCATTGGTACAGTAAATATCCTCATAAATCATTTCATCTTCAGTTCCATCCATCTGATTAGAAATTCCAGTGACTTTGAAGCTCTTTATTATTATCTCGGCTGTGATGGAATTCCAAGCTTCACTTATCCACTCACATATAGTTGGGAGTGACGCATGCTTCATTCTCCCGCTTGGAGTGAAGTTGTGATCTATTGTTGTCATCCACCGATTGTAGGCATGCATAAATTCGCCAACACTGAACTTCGGACTTGAAACACGATTACCATTTTCTTTTGCATACTGAACTATTTTCAACTTAAATGCTGCACGTATAAAAACATTTCATATTTATTTACTTAGAACAGGTGTCACAAATAAAAATTAAATTAAAAAGTCGACATGTTTCAGTTTATTCATAAGAACCGTATTCATAACACATAAAATCAGTAGAAAACTAAATGACACTGGATATAAATATAATTTAAAAACCAAAACAAAACATTGCGCCCCCTATGATCGTGAATAGCCATTGCCACAGCGGCATATAAATATAATAAATTTTGATCATATATTAAATTTAATATGTATAAAAATAATATTAATAAAAGTAGAAAAACTAAATGACTCTGGATATTGAGGTAATTTAAAAACCCAAAACACTTTATATCCAGAGTCATTTAGTTTTTCTACTTTTATTAATATTATTTTTATACATATTAAATTAAATATGTGATCAAAATTTATTATATTTATATGCCGCGGTGGCAATGGCTGTTCACGATCATAGGGGGCGCAATGTTTTGTTTTGGTTTTTAAATTATATTTATATCTAGTGTCATTTAGTTTTCTACTGATTTTATGTGTTATGAATACGGTTCTTATGAATGAACCGAAACATGTCAACTTTTTAATTTAATTTTTATTTGTGACACCTGATCTAAGTAAATAAATATGAAATGTTTTCATACGTGAATGAAAAAGGTGAAGTGATTTTGTTTTAGTTTTTAGTTTTGAAAAAACGAAAGCTAACAACAGTTT
Organism: Maratus speculifer; assembly: GCA_964019185.1. Taxonomy (NCBI): domain Eukaryota; kingdom Metazoa; phylum Arthropoda; class Arachnida; order Araneae; family Salticidae; genus Maratus; species Maratus speculifer. Next base: position 256,564,991 of record OZ025301.1, read on the forward strand.
TAACATTAAATGCTGCAGTTTGAAGGGGATATGCATGTATGGGATGCAGTATAACTACATCGATTCTCCATCTTACTCAGAAGTTTTCAAATTATGCTCTTAATTATCTCGTTAAGTGTGCAACGTCACCACAGCATGATATGTCAATCACTATTATCTCTGTCACTCATTCTCTCCTAAACCAGGGTTGCCTGTTTGGCATTTTTTCCCCTTCAAAATTTCGTATTTACACCAGAAACTACATATTACAGTAGAACGGCAATTATCCAAGCAAGTTGGGACCGATCCAGCATAAGCAAAAATTCGGGTAAATGGACAGACAATTTAAGGGATATTCCCAACCTAAAACATTCATACATTATTCAGACTTAAGATTAGCAGCGCATTGTTTATATTTTTTTATCATTTATAATTTTCTTTTTTCTCTTTATCATTTTCTGAATGCCAGAAATTATAATTTAAGCAAAAATAAATTGAAAGTTCGGTAAAAAAAAAATCAATAGAAATAGCCTGTTTGGATAATTGGAAGTTTGGTTAATTGGAGTTCTATTAATCGGTGCTCTAATGTAATTCTACTCTTTATTTAATGGTAGGCGTTACATTATAAAGTAAAGTAAATATTATTTTTTAAGAATCAGCTTTGTGAATTCGAAGTTCTTTTCATTAAAATAAAAACAAAACTGGCAACCCTATCCCATACTCATTACCCACCCGAAGTCTAAAAATAGATTTTTCCCTTTTCTCATTCGCTTCCCGAAGTCTAAAAATAGATTCCCGCATTCTTTTCTGGCCTGATGTAATATTTGTTTCCACTTTCATTATTGAAATTCATTCGACCATTCATTCATTTGTATGTTAAATTTAGGGTGTGCGTTATATACGGGATAAAAAATTCCCCCCCCCCCTTTTTTTTTTTTTTTTGTAAAGTAAGGGGTGTGCCTTTATACACAAGTAAATATGGTATAAGTATTATCAGTATATATTAATAATGTTACATAATTTACATAAATAATTCAAAGGTAAAATTTTAGGTTATAAAAAAGTCATTATTACAGAAAATGTATAGGAAACTGCAAATCAAATATCAAAAATTAATTCATCCTTCAGTATTTTGGTTAAATTAAAACATCTGCAGCACATAAAATTTTTAAACATATATTAATAATATTAACAAATTTAGAAGCAAACTAAGTTGTTAACTTTTGTTTTATTTTTTATTTATTTATTTATTTATTAAGTACTTGTTCAAAAATAATATTAACAACTTTATCAGTCGACTTCTAATTTCCAAATGTACCAAACCAAAGGTAAAAAACATTTTTTCTACTGATGCAGTTGAAGCTAGCACAGTATAAAGCTAGTTGATCATGGATTCTATAAGTTTTTTAATATCAGTTTTTTTTTTATAATTGTAAAAATATCTCCCACCAATCTAAAGGGTTGAGATCCACTATATTAAATTTTAACAAAAATTCATTGAATTATTCAGATTTTGTTCAAACTTTAATATAATAGGCATCAATAAATAGAGCACACAACATCTTGCAAATGAATAAATATTCAAATTATTTAATATATTCCTGCTTAGATTTCCTTACTGTTATAAGTTTATTTTATAATTTAAATGAAATTTGAAAGCATTTTTTTTCTTTTTTTCAAAACTTTATATTTTACTTTTTAACACAGATTAAGCTTTATCTTTCTAAAAGCTATTTGATTATTTGTGTTTTATGTAAAACTAAATTATGTTAAAATACATTATTATTTACATCTTAAATTTAATAAAAAATAGTTTACATCTTAAATTTACTGAAAAATAACTTTAAAAAATTGATTTTAATGAATTATTTAAAAAAATTGTTTTAAATCCTAATTTAAATCATGGTTAAAATCAAAATGATTTAAAAACAATAAGCCCTTATTTAAGTAACATAATTATTAATAATTTTTCTTCATGATATAGCATTTAATTTTAAAAATTTCAACCCTTTAATATTCATTTTGTTGTTTTTAGTATCCTTCAGACAGTGCTCCCTCTCCTCGATGTTTCCATGCTGCAGCTACATTAAATAACTCTTTATACATCTTTGGTGGCCTTGGTGAAAAAATAACATTGAGCGACTTTTGGGAATTTAATACTGTGCACATGACTTGGACTCGTCTGCCAGATATTGTGGTAATTTTAATGTATTATTTAAAAGTTTTTTGCAATTGTTCTAAAACTTTGATAAAAACTAGTTGGATGTGCCAATTCCAAAACTTTTTTCTATCTCGTATGTAAATTCGTATGTATTTTAATATTTCAAAATTTAGTTACACATGTTAATATGTTAATATTATTTATTCAATACTATACCATCTATGATTTGCATCTTAAATTTCTGCTTCAGTCAATTAATCGGAGTAAAAATGGGTCTCTTTATTGGCACGAGTATATAAACAGTAGAACAATAGGCAGATTTTTTTCGAATTCAGGAAGGATCTACTCGCCATACTTCAAAAAAATCATACACAAAAAATTTCTATGCATAACTTCAAACACTTTTAATGTTAAAATAATAAAAATGGCACAGACATAGCGATTATAGCGCCTCCGTTTGGCAGATTTTTTCCAAATTCAGGGAGGGTCTGCTGTCTGTAGCCAAACACTTTTACAAAAAATTTCATTCAATTCTATGCATAACTTCATACACTTTTCTGTGGTATTAAAAATGGCACAAAAATCGCCATTGCAGCATCCCCTTCCAAAAGATTTTTTTTTTCAAATTCAGGGAGGATCAAAGCCATAACCAAACACTTACACAAAGAATTTGGTTCAATTCAATGCATAACTTCATACACTTTTAGTCGGTACAATATTGAAAATGGCACAAAAATTGTTATTGTAGTGCCGTATTCCGGCGAGATATTTCAAAATTGAAAGGGAACCTGCTTGCCACAGCCAAAAACATTTACAAAAAAAGTTTGGTTCAATTCTATGGATATCTTCATACACTTTTTGATGGTTGAATGGCGGCATACAGACACACGGACATTTTGTAAAAGCATGTTTTTTAGTCATTTCTGATCTCTAAAACATGTAAATCCGGCGAAAACCGAAAGTAAAAAAAAATTTTCGATTACAATACTTTCTTCTTTTGAAGATCGAAGAAAGGAATAAGAATAAACATAGGGCTTCTGAATTTTTTTTTGTTATTGTTGTTTATTTGTTTTTGTTTTTTCAATTGATAACTCCCAATAGTTGAACAGAAAATTGCAAGTCTGGTCTATAACATTTCATCTCACAATCAGGAATCACCATTAATAGTTAATGGAGCCTGTCCACCTTGCAATTAATATTAAATTGTCAATATTAATTACAAGATATATTTACATAGTAAAAATAAGTATGTAATAGTAGTTCATTTTAATTACAGACTATGAATGCAAACCTTCAAGCTCATTTCCATTTTGATTTTTATAGACTAAGTTTAGCATGTGCAATTGATATAGATGGAAATGACTTTCTATTAAAAATCCTTTAAATAATTTTATAATGTTATAAAAAATATAAAAGTATGTACTACTTAAAAAAAAAAAAAAAAAAAATCTGAGTATTTTTTAAAATTTTGAATTCAGGATCTTATAGAAAAATATTTTTTATGTATAACCAAGCACAAACTTAAAATAGATGCTCTGATTTTGATTAATCTTTTTAATGTTGAAAAGAATTTGTTTTGTTGATTGTCCCATTATAAATTACATCAGGACCAAAAAATGTTATCTATATATATAATCTATTAATCTATATGCAATCTATTTTTTCCACTTTCCAAGCTGTAATTTTCAATTAAAAAAATTTTGCCAATCAGTGCAAATTTTAAATATGTTGTTAAGGTTCAGAGAACTGTTTTAAATATGTATTGTATTGTGCATACATTTTTACAAAGACAAGTAAAAAAATCTTAACATATGATTGTCTATTGCATGTCTTGTCATAAAACTCTGTTTTATCAATTTTAACAAAAATTTACTTAATATGTAAAATTTATTAAACAATAATTCATTCACGTTATACATAACTCATATTGGTTAAATTTATGAATGGGATATATGTAGCAACATTCTGTTAAACTGTCTGTAATTAAATAAAATTGCTTCATATAATTAAGACCCACAATTGTTTTTCTTTTTCATTATTTTCTTTCTTTGAAATAGGAATATAATTTTAAACTGATTTGTTTTTATACCATACAAAATCTCATACCATGGTGATGAATATTAATCTGCAAATCACATCTCTTTTCTTATCCAAAGATTTTTTTTTACTTTTGCTCAAAAATTTTTAATCACTCATTACTCAGAAAATCTAAATATCTTGCATTATTTGGACAGAACTACTGAAAAGTTCCAAAGTGGTTATTGAAAGTCACAACCCTTTCTACAGTATGGAATCATTTATCCAGAAACCAGTTAACCAGAAGGATATTTCTAACAGACTGATGTTAGAATCTGTGTAGAAAAAAATACCATACACTGCAAGTTTGACATATATATTGCTTGAAACAATTGTATAGTTTGATAACAGCATATAGTATTTGAAATAGAAGCATATTTGGTTGTATTATAGATGTTTTCACTTTTATGCAGAGAAAACAGAAGAATTTTTGTTCCCAAGGAATTCGCATAAATTACCTTCTTTCATACTCAAATTTTGATCTTACTTCATCTAATTCTTAGTTCAAGTATTCTAATAAGTAATTTGTAATACCACAACCACATACATTCCATAAAATTTATCAAATGGATGCTGCTTTAATGCCCAACCAGTTAACCGGAAAAACCAGTTATCCAGAATACATTTGGTCCCAGCCATTCCGGATAAATGGTTCTATACTGCATAAGAAAATATGACTGCGAGAAATTACAGATGGCTAGCATTTAGTTCATCATTCTACAAGCAACAAAATGTCAGCAATTTATTAGTTTCTCAACTTATTATACATGTCAAAAAATAATGAACATTTAAAAAGCACACACAAAAGATATGAAGTAACTATTTTTTAGAGTTCATATGAAGCATTCAGAAATCTATCTGATTAATTCCCATTTTTATTTGATGGAGTTGATGAGATTGACTTCTGAACACATGTTACAGTACTTATATTTTGTTTATATTTTATTGTTTATTTATAATTTTGAAACTATTTTATTTTAATACAGATATCTACAGAAACTATAGCGTTGGCTGGTTCCACTTTAACTGCTGTAGATGATCACAAACTTATTATTATTGGAGGCTATTCTCCAAGTTATGGCTTTTTCGACAAAGTTATGGAATTTGATATTGAAAGTAAACAGTGGACAGTGTTAAATATTACTGGTTCCATGCCTATAGGTATGTTCAACATTATAGCTAGTGAAAGACTATATTTACTGTTAAAATTACTTCTACAAAGCTTGTATTTTGTGAGTTTCAAATGTTATCAGCATTTAAAATTTTTTAAGTAAGGAATTTGTAAACAATTTTTCTGTAATAAGTAATCTGTTTTTGACTAACATATTGATCTTTATTTATGTTCTTTCCTTGTGAAATTAATGAATTAAAATTTATGTGTTCATTTAAACTATTTTAAAGTTCCACAATATTTTTTATGGGAAAATATTGAAAATATTTAGAGGCATAGTATTTTTCCTGAAATTTCTTTTAAAAATAATGATTCACAGTAAATATAATTTGCAATGGATCATATAGAAAAAAAATGTTATGTTAAAATGTCTATAATCTTTTTGAACGAAAGTCTATAAAATAGCCATTTTTGTCGAAAGACACATTTAAATAAAAAATTTAGCTCTTTAACAAGAAAAAAAAAAACATACATTTTGGCTTCATTAAAAATTCCAAAGATTTTTGTTTAATGACACATTTTTTTCTATTATGTGTTCAAAAAACTTTTATTATATTGGTACATCAGAAATACCTTTGTCACAAATTCGAAAAAAAATATTTTAAGATGAACATGCTTAAAATTTGACTTTGATTCAGTCTGGAAAACTATTTTTAAAACATGGCATGTTTAGATTATCTTAAATTTTAAGGCATATTCTTGAACCATAATGAATAAAAAATGTCATAAATTATGACTCAAAATTTTTTCTTAGCAGATTTTAAAATATAATTGTGAATTATGTATAGTACTTTTTGAATGTATTAGTACTTATAGAACTTATTACTTATTAAAAGTATTTTGTTATATTATGGTACAAAGAAAACTCATTTGCTGCTTATTTTAATAATGTTACTCTGTTATAATTATAATGAAATTATGTGAATTTCTGAGATGCACTAAAACATGTTTTATGTAGAATACGGTGTAGGATCTGTTATCGAGAATGCCTGGAACCTCGGGTATTTTGGATATTGGGTTTTCTTGTAGTTTGGAATACTTTTAAAAGCTAGGAATAGTACAAAATAATAGTATGAAAGTTATAAAATATGAATAATATATGTAAACACATAATTACATATTTGTTAAATTAATTATTTATTTACATAAAATAAAAAACTCTATTATCGACTATTAATGCTATTCATTTTTTTAAAAGATTACATTAACATACAAAAATTAATTTTAAGACTGGAGAGCAGAATCCTTTGATTTGATTTTTGGAACTTTTTATTGATTGCTTATAATGTATTACTTGCACTAATTTCTCCTGTATTCTGTTTATGGATATGAATTATTGCTTTCTACAAATCAGTTGTTCAATTAAAAAAATAACAGGTGGAAAAAAAATAACTAGTGGAACCAGCAAGGAAAGTAGAACTAAATCTAAAAAATGATACAGTAACAAATTGATAATTATTTCCAGCATAAAAAAGTGTGTCACTGCCAGTCATCTGATAACTTATAGGGATATTGTCATCAACAAATGCACTGACTCTTTTTGCACTGAATCTTCTACTGACTCTCACTTGATCCAACAATTGAGCTTCTGGACATGAAAGTCTTTTAGTTTAGTCCTGCAAATCTGTAATAATTTCCTTTTCTTTTAGAATTTTAAAGTCAACTATGTTCATTCAGACCATTAAAAAATATATATTACAGATGACCACAAATTATACCATATAAAAAAACTAGTGGAACCAGTAAGGAAAGTAGAACTAAATCTAAAAAATTATACAGTAACAAATTGATAATTATTTCCAGCATAAAAAAGTGTGTAGAAAAGAAATGTAATCAGATTATCTGTAAAGTTCATGAAATTACCCAAATTTTTGTTAGTTGAAAATGTGGACTGAGCTTTCATGGTGTCTTAAATTCAGTCATGGAAAAAGAGACATTTTTAACATACTCCATATCCCAGTAATCTATAACCAATTTTAAAATTTGGGCTCATAACTATAAGTTACATGCTGATGTAATAAAGAGCGAGAACCTAAACGGTCCATTCAGTACAAAGTGTGGACAAAATTCCATTATAGGGGTTTTTGATAAGTGGAAGATGAAAGTTCCAAGTAAACCAAAAATCTTAAACATAAACGATTTAACCGTACACTAAATATTTCTGTTCAGAAATATTTTTCTACATCAATTCCTCAACAATCTGACTATATTAATGTTATAACATTAATTATTACATGATGGTTTATATTCATTTTGCATTGTGGAACTTATCTGATTTGAGACAACATAACTATATATTCTACTAACTACTTTGCCCAGTAATCATTTTGAGTGGATAATAGTATGACTCTGAATATAAAACACCAGTAAAACTCAGTCCGCATTTTCAGCTAACAAAAATTTGGATAATTTCATGAGCTTTACAGATAATATGATTCCATTTTTTTTCTATGCACTTTCTTATATTAAAAATGTTTGCCAATTTGTTGTTGTATCATTTTTTAGATCAAGCTCTACTTTCCTCTCTGGTTCCACCAGTTTTTTATGATTTCACAACATTTTCTGATTCTTTCAGGAACTTGATTCACCAACTTCAACTAACAAATTTAAACTAATATTAGTATTAGGTTAAAGTTATTAGCAGACAAATTAGTTTGGAAAAATATCGGAAATAGCACCACGCCTACGTCACTTTTGGCAAATAATTTTGGTCGCCAGATTTAGTGATACATTGCCAAGTCGGTGACAACCCCCCCCCACTTCCCCATAGTAGTCTTCCCTACAGTTTTGCGGTATTTGTGCAGATTTTCATTTGTCCATTGGTATGTACACAGATTTTCAGTTTTCTGTTTTTAAATTGTTATTTTTATTATGTAATAGAAGGGGTTTTTTTCTAAATTTATTTTGTAATGGAAATATATGTATTATAGTAACTGTTTTGACTTCGGAAACATTCAAATAAAGGTGTGATGTCATTTTAGCATAAATTTAGTTACAGTTAATATATTTGTTTATGAAAAATATGCATTTTCTGTTTAGAATGACTTCAACTTCAAAATTGCAAAAATCTACTTGGAGAATCTACCAGGAGAAAACATATCAATAAAAGTTTTCTTCCTACTATTAAATCATCTCATACATAATTAATTCAGTGATATCCCATGTTAGGTAATGATTCTAGATTACCCAGTGATTATGTCCTATTTAAGATGGAGTCATTGTTTCTGTTTTATTGAATTTAATATAGATAATCATAATAAATTCTATATTCATGCATTTTTGCATAAGTGTGCAACAACTATTGTACCAAGATCTGAAAATTCATAAAACTATTTATAGTATGGTGAATGCACCTCATTTGTCACAGATATTTTATTATTCGTAATATGGAAAAAGGGCTAAAAAATAGCAATAAAGAAGCAAGGGAGATATGTTTAAAGTAACACAAAGAAGATATGTAGTAATTTTAGATATATTTCACACTATTATCCAGCACCTAAGTAACATCAGCAAGTTGGCTAGTTTGTTGTAATTTTTTCAAATGACATCTGTGGCTCTTTATTAAATTCTAATTTTCTTTTGTAAATATAATTTTTTTTTTTTTGTGTGTGTGTGTGTGTATGTGTGCAAGAAACCTAACTTACTATCTTATTTCTTATTGGTTTTATGGAATGCCATAGTTGTAAACATGTTTATCATTCAACTTTTATTATCAAAGCCAAATTTTTACTGAAAGTATAAAGGATTTTATTTTGTTTGTAAGCTGTAAAGTCCTTTTTCTCTATTTAGGTATTTATGGTCACACTAGTGTTTTTCATTCTTCTACCTTGAGCATTTATGTATTTGGTGGAGTTTCCTTTGAAATGGCTGTAACACCAACAAATTATTTATATGCTTTTCGTTACATCTCAAATCAGTGGTTTAGACTACCTCCTGATATGAAAGTAAATTCAATCAGAACCAAAGTAAGTGTGTAAAGTTACCATTTAATTGCTATCTAGTTCATTTATGTAGGAATATGTGTGTGAACTCTCAACTTTTTAATGTAGTATGTCATCTTCAATATGAGGATGCAATTTCAATTTTGCAATTCTTAATGTAATGAATAGTCAAAATATATATATTAAAGTCCCATATTTACATTAAAAGATTATAATTAGTGTAACAATATTAATATAACAATAAAATTGTGTAATTTTTGGCACTTTTGTGTTTGCATTTTAATTTTTGAATAAATTTTTGATCTTTAGAAATTAGAGGTGATGTTTGCTTTTTCAAAAGTTTTCACTTTAGATAAAGCATGAGTATTATAATATTTACATAAATGTAGGAATAGTTTTTCCTCTTCTACTAATTACCATGAGAGAAATTTAGCAACCCTCACCTCCTTAAAAGATATTAGTCCTTCTCAATAGATTATGGTGTTAATGTCTTTTTAAAAAATTATTTTGTATATTTTAAGGACCTTATTATTAAGTTTAAACTATCATTTTTAGATAAAAAATAACTAATAATGTGTGCCATAAAGGATTAAATTGTCTGTAGGCTTATCAAATAAATAATTGTACAGAGCTTTGATATTTGAAATTTTGTGGGGTTTTGCTATTTTCTACATTAAAAATGGTAAAATGTGTTTTAAGCACCAGAAAACCCTGACATAGCTCTCAGCTTTTCTAGCTTTTTAGACCAGAATAATTTAACTAAAATTTTTGCGTTATTTAATTGATGCATTGCGGGGATTTGCAATGATAAAATTTATTGTAATTCTTTTGTGGCATAAAAAAGCAAAAGGTGTTGGTAGCTGTGCACTGAAAATGCATGAATTTCAAAGTATCATAACTAGTACTTTTTTCTTTCACAGAAATGAAATAATTACTTTGTAATGAATTTAAATCCTTAATGACTAGACCTGCTTAGGATAGTAAAAAAGACTAAGCGTTTATGAAAAATACAGTTTGCACTTTTATATGGGATTTTTATATTTATTTTTATTTGCATTTTTATATTCATATTTTATATACAGAATTATTTAAAATGCTTCTAATGTACTTTTCCAAATTTATTCAATCAATTTACCTAGAAAACAAATATTCTTAAAATGATCCATCTATTCATCAATCAATCGTTCCTATCACAAAAATAAGGTAATTTGACTTTCTTCTGTTTAGGTAGCACTATATGACATTGCAAAATGTTATAACTTGCTTATTTCATCTTACGAGTGGATGCACCATGACTATGATTTGTGAATTAATTGTTAATAAAAGTATATCATTTTTTATAATGGATAGCACATGCAAACTGTTTAAGGGTGTATTCGAAAAAACGGTTTTCCATCTTCAACAGCTCGAAATTTTCCGATACAATTTCGGACACATTTTTAAAAGTAGAAACATTAAACTTGCTGAGGAGATTTTTGAAGAGACGTATAAGGTGCCGTGTGATGTCTTTTTACGCTCAATTCATTAGAATTTGATTTATAAATAATTAACTTCTCAGTATGACTCTTTTTTTTGTTCGCAGACCTCCTGCTTTGGAAAATTCTGTTCAAAATGCTATTTTTGATTGCTTTTTTTGCAATATTTTCTGCATTTATCTGAGAATTGATGATTACGGTACCTTGTGTACTTTCTAAATAAGAGAATTTGAAAGTTTGATGCATTCGAGAGCAAAAGTGAACCTAAAAATAAATCGGAAAATAAACAGTTTGAATCAAAATACACCCCTTAAAAAGTAATAAAAAGCAGTATGGCACAAATCTACTATCACAAAAATTCCTATTTGACTAAATTTTTGTGGTATTATTACTCATAATAAAAGATAGTTACTGTTTTTAACTTGTTAAACAACATTGGCAGCATTATACTTGTTATGTATTCTGAAATTAATAGAATAAAATTCTTTTAATCATTAAATAGAAATTGTATTTATGTAAAATTTTTATATTTATTCCATATTTATTAAAGGAATTATTCTTATGCATGAAATACAATATGGAACCATTTATCCAGAAACCAGTTACCTAAAATGATATTTCTAATACACTAATTTGCAGAAAAAGGTTCACACACTGCCAGTTTGACATACGCATTTCCTGAAACAATTGTATAATTTAACAACATCTAGTATTTGAAATGGAAACATATTTAGTTGTATTTTAAACTCTGGTTAACTTTCTTATACCTGATTTTTAATTCAAGTAATCTAATAATGCCACAATTACATATATTCAACAAAACTTATCAAATGGATGCTGCTTTAATGACCAGCTAGTTAACCGGAAAAACCAGTTATATGGAATACGTCTTACCCCAACCATTACTAAATTTAATTAAATGGTTTTGTATTATATGTCATAGATTTGTTATCACACTCTTTAGTTAGATTTTAGCAAATAATTATATATCACTTTAACCCTTTATGCTCTGATAGCACTTTTACAGTACCAGTTCAGGGTTGCCACGCCACCTGGAAAACCGGGAAAACACAGGGAATTTTTAATCTCCTCCCAAAACAGGGAAAATCCAGGGAATTTTTTTAAAAAATCCTAAAAAATCTGGAAAACACAGGGAATTTGGTAACGGCAAATTATAACATTTCTAATTAGCCTTCATACATGCATATCTTTTTTTGCACTCAACATGGAATAAATGCATTGCAGTGCAGGGAAAATACAGGGAATTTTTTTTCTAGATTAGAGTGGCAACCCTGCAGTTGAATAATGTCATTAAAAAAAATTGTATTGTTCATTCAATGCCAATAACATTACCAAATAAATGTTAAAGACCTCACTCGATTGATGGAATTTTATTCTATTTTATTCTAATACGAATTTTATTATATTAATGTCAGTAATTTTCGGTAAATAACATTAATAGTTATGTAAAGCAAAAATTGTTTCAAAAAATATTTTCTACCTAATTACCTCGTTTTAGCTTTCATGTTGCTGTGTGATGTATGACTATTGGTTTCTGCTATGCAACATCTCAATATTTATAGATAAATTCATTGCATTATGTTTTTTTGGTGCTTATTATTATTCATCAAATTAAAAGTATAAATCTTTAAATGTATTTTAAATGTGCTGTTTGTAATGGTACTTTTAAATATTATCAGAATAAGGAAGCAGTTGTTATTGTGTTTATTTTTATCTAAGGAATAGAAAAATAAAATAGGTTTGCAATAAAATTCTCTCCCCCCCCCCCCTTTTATGAAGAGTGCTTTTCTATTATTTTCTATTATTATTATTATTTTGAGTGAAATACTGTAGAATTTTATCACATACTGTTTTACACAAATCTGAAATTTCTATTTAATACTGTAAAAGCACATATTTTCATGTTACTTTATTTTTTGAGAGCTCGTTCTGGTCTCAAAAATTTAAACCTTGCAAAATAAGTTTTTTTTTTTTTTTTTTTGTCTCAAGTAATAATAAAAAAATCAGAAAATTTTCTCTTTTCCAAAATTGCATTTACTTATTTATAAATTTTACTTACAAATAAGTACAAAAAGTTCTTAAATACTTACAACTATTTCTTGAATATTATACAACTATTTCTTATAAAAACAGTAATACAACCAACAGAATGCAGCTCAGTCATTTACAATTTTTATAGCAGCTTCTTTTAAGTTATTAAAAATTATCTCATGTTTGGCTTCAACATTACTGAATGTGCACACAAACCAATTTTTGAGAATTTTCAGCTCGCAAAATCATTGATATCTTGATTTCTGCAAAAATAAATGCTTTTACAGTCAATAAATTTTAAATTTATTCATCAATACATTACATTTTATAATTGATAATTAATAAATTTAGTCACAACAATATCAAATGCTAATAAAAATGTTAGATTAATGCTAATTAGTACATAGAAACAACCAGAAGCAGTGCACAAAGTAAAAATAGAGAGTGGTAATATATCTCTTTTAGAAGAAGAAAGAACATCATAATAGCACTCAACTTAGTGCAAATTTTGACAAACGTAACTACTTAATAAAATGTAAAATATAGCTTGTTTTAAGCATTTTTTCTATAAAAAATTTTTACTATGTTACATTGTCTGTGTTACTTTCCTTCATATTCATTCTCACTTTGTTTGAACAAAAAACTTAAATAAACAGTAGAGAAGGAAAAAAAAAATATTTTTTTTTTAATTCAAGTCATCAAAAAAAGAAAGAAATGAAATACAGCAGAGAATAAAAAGTAAAAGAAAGAACTCATTATTCAAAATTAGTATGTTGTAGACTTATGTTATTCTTTGCTGCCTTTCAAAATTTTGTTATGAGCTATGGACGTCTAGGTTTATGCGAAAATAATTTTTTTTTAAATGTTTTATCAAGAATAGATACTTGTTGCTTGTTATAAAGTCAATACTGTGTGTCCCACTGAAATAAAGCCGCCGTGATTTTGTACTGTAATTGGACACAAAACAAATCCTTGAGAACGAAACAAATATATTAAGAAAGTCATATAGAAATGCATATCTACAAGGAATAACTCACTCACTGTCCCACTTGGTTTAAAAAATAAATAAATAAATGCATAAAAAAGGGGGGAAAAGTGTCCTGCCGAAATAAAGCAACTACTATCAATAGCCAATATATCTGCGATGCTTACATATGACTTGGAATATACAATATGGCATATCATGTACCAATTCCTATTAAGACAGTAGCATCAGCAATATCCCAGAACTCGATGATGGAGGCCTTCAGTTCCATCATAGACTGTTACTGTCTGACATTAGCACTGAAAGCTCTACTGAAGATACCCCACATATTTTATTAGGGGTCGAAATGGAAGCAGGCAGCAAACAGAGCAGGCCCTGCCATGACGTATCCTCAATTACCCAAAAACCATTCCTAGGAGGATTTTACAAAGGTTAAAGGGACGTTTTCCTGTTGTAAAATCCAACTTAGATCACCAATTATCTCTGCAATTGTCAATATATAGGTTTCTAGCAATTCTTGGTAATTGGTAGCCTACATGTGGTCTGATGGGAAAGCTAGGTTAAATTTAACACCACAGCCAAAGCCTCACAACAGTATTAATAAATCTCTGCCATGCTGTCTTTTGGAGAAAATTTCCTCTCCTCACCTTTTCTCATGTCATGCAAATGGAAAGCAAGGCTGTTTGGGCCATCCAAACAAATTTTTTTTTTCATCTGAAACATAAGAAGATGCCGCTGGTCCTTCCAGATTTGTTTATGTTCGACTCCATTGAATTGCTTTGCTTTTGGATAGCTTTCAACATAGGCTGTTTAGCAGAGGCTTATTAATGGTGTTTGGAGGCTTCGACCATAGTAGTAAACTTGCTGGTTTTTCACTCAGAATGCATGCAGGATGCAGATTAGCATGAAATGTTAGAAACCCATTTACTGTCATTTGCAGAGAGAATAGGTGGCCTAAGTTGGATTTTCCAGCAGAACAATGCCCTCATAATCTTTCAAAATCCTTCTAGGAATGATTTTTGGATAATTGGGTCCATGTCATGGAATGGCTTGCCCTGTATGCTCATCTCAGCCCTCAAGAAAATATGTCAAGTAACCTCAGTTGACCTGTATATGCCAAAACTGGAGGCCGCCATCATTGAAGCCTCGGGTAATATTGATGCTACTATCTTCCAGAGATTTGTAAATGGTATGCCACAACATATATTCCATGTCATACATTATCATGGCAGATATATTGGCTAATAGCAGTAGTGGCTTTATTTCAGCAGGACATTTTAACCCCCCCCCCCCTCTTTTTTTATGCGTTCATTTTTTTTTTTTTTTTTTTTTTTTTTTTTTTTTTTCTTGCCCAGATGGAGCAAGTTGTGAGTTACTCTTTCTAAATATGTATTTGTAAATAAAATTTCTTATTACATTTGTTTCGTTCTCATTGGTTTGTTTTCTGTCCTGCGATACAATATATGTATATGTCAATGTGGCTGTATTTTGATGGGACGCACTGTAAATGTATTCTTTTGAATACAGAAATTTTGTATTGCATATGTGTTTATTTACATTAATTTGATCATTTGAATACTGACATCCTATTTCATTTCTCTTTTCATGTTATTAAATTCAGACCTTTCTTCTCTTTAGCCCTATCCAAGATATTTTCATACATCTGTAGTGACAGAAAACTATATTGTTATCATTGGGGGACATAGCAAAAGGAGCATGAGAGATTCTCAACCTTTCGCTTATGTATTTTCCTGCAATTTATGGATTCCACTAAAAGATGCAGGTATGATATCTAACAGCTAATAAGGAAGATTAATTCTGATAATTTCTTTAACAGAATGTAGCCTTTGTATGCTCATTTTATAAAATACAAACGTACTTTTCATTCAATCTCTTATTATTGATGATTTGCCTTCAAATGTAGTTAGCAGTTTATGACTATATTATAATTAACTTCTTTTTTTGGATACTACAAGAGCTAATCAATAACAATTGCAAAAAAAAAAAACACCATTTTTTAAATGTTTACTTTTAACAATGTAAGTGATCTGCAACTATAAATTATAATAGCCAATATGTGGATTTTTATTTGTAAGACTTTATTAAAACTTAAATGATTTTTGGAGTAGGAAAATAAATTTAAAGATCTATGTTACTTCATTTACAGATTTAACCTCATGTGTTGCTTCATGCATTTTAAGCTTTAACAGTGAAGCATGAATTTTTTTGTGATGCAAATATTATTCTCTAGATGAAACTTATTGTCTAAGCTTATTCAGATATTGTTGTGAGTTGGTGAAACATCTTAAAGAATAAATATAAAATAGAACCACAAAACTTTTACTTAAAATTATGCTTTATCTTAAATTAAGATACTCTTATTGATCAGAAATGTACTAAATGTGCATTTCAGATTTGAAAAAATTAATTTGTCTTTCCACAGTTTTAAAAAATGAGGGTTAGTTGAATACACATTTTTGTATTACATGCACACTGTCATTTACTTTTTTTTAATAAATAGGATGAATGATAAGTCTAATTTTTGGTCCAAAACATAAATTGTGTATATATTTATTATATTTCATGTGGTATTATGAAATTTGTTATTCTGTTTTATTAATTTGCAATAGTTTATATGTTGGTAAAATAAAGTAAAATTTTTATTAGGGTTTCTGATCTTTAAATTTTCGACAAATCTAAAAAAAATGATAATAATACAGTTTTTTGTACTTTTAAAATAATAATTTTATTATCTTTATTTTTACCATTCATTTATTTTCAGCTATACAAGTTGTTGGAAAATGGCCAGAGCCAGTAGCTGGAGCTGCTATGACAGTTGCCAATGGCAATATATATTTTTATGGAAATTCAGATGGTGAACTGTTGAGATTGACATTGCCATCTGATATATGCAATTTATTTTCTGCAAATCGTGTTGGCTGTATCCAGCAAACAGGGTGTGCTTTCTGTTCTCTTGAAAATGAAGGAAACCAAACTATATGTTATGCTCAACATAAACGAGCTGAGAGCAGGTACAATACTTGATATCAAATTGTTTCTTTTTATTTTGAGGGTCATAAACCAATCAGTGTAAATCATGTGTTTTTTAATGATTCATGCATCGCAAATTAGTTGGTGTAACAAAATTTTTCATACGCTATTCTTAATTGATTATTAGTATTACAAATAGATAGTTGTAAGCACAAGTCTGGTAGGCAGTTATCGTTTTGTTATTATTTAACTCATTTTTGTTAAAAACCTTGTTTAATTAATGTTAGTTTCTTATGTATAATTCTTTTGCCATTGTTACATTAATATACATCTTTTTTCTCTCTCTCTTTTCCCAGTTCAGTAGCACAAGTGTTTTTAATTTGACTTTTTAAAATCTTAAACATTTCAGTTGCAGCACTTATTGATCTAGACAGATTAAATTTGAGAGTTCATATGTGTTACATTATGCAATATCAAAACAGCTGAAAGTAAAAAATACTTTAATAAAGCACATGATTAAAAAGTATATATATTAAAAGAATGCACTTCATGCAAGCATAACGAACAAGCTTTTGAAATACTTTTTTTTCAAAGTAGTAACTAAATCTCTTATGTCTATTATGATCTTTGATCAAAAGTGTTTTTTTGTTGTCATCTCATTGATTGTTTTAGATTAAATTTTCTTAAATTGTGCTCCATAATATAATTTGAAGTACTCTGAGGAAAAAAAGAAATTTATATCGTTATCTACAAAAAAAAAAAAAAAAAAAAAAAAAAAAAAAAAAAAGAGAAAAAAAAAAGAAATTGTAAATTTGGCAATGAAATATATGTAAAATATATTTATATGAACTTTCAGACAAATAAATCCACATGCTGAAAATTATTGAATATTGCATGAATAAACTAGAATTGATGGACAAGAATGTGTTTTTAAATTTTATAACTTAAAATTTACTTATGACAAGCAAACAATCAACAGCTTCAGAAGTTTCTTTCATAATTGAATCAAAAGATAATTGTATTCTATGTATGGATCTTAAAGTTTATTCAAGACAAAAAAAAAAATGGCCATGAGACCTCTATTATCAATCAAATTTCACAACATGCAGATTGCATGACATTTCCAGTTTTATTTCCAGTTTTATTTTTTATGATGATCGAGGATGGACATTTAATATGTTGTCAAAAAAATGTAAGAAGATTAGTACACCTTTACAGTACTTTAGACATTGTTTACAACTGTGGTAAAATTATTTTAACTCTTTACTTAACTCTGTTTACTTAATTCTTATTACAGTAGCTTATTTTTAAAAAATTGAACTTTTTTAAATCAAAGATGAAAACAGACCTTGTATCTCTTTTGAAGACATTAGCTGATTTGGCCTTAAAAAGCTCCAATCAAAATTAATAGAAACCTGTTTACAAAAAAATTACCACAAAAAAAAAAAAAAAAAAAAAAAAAAAAATCACTCTTTTTAAAATTCAGGAAATTAGTGTGATTTTATAATCTGGGGTGCCTGAATGGGGATTGGCAAGCATAGCTTGAAGGAGGCAGGTTCCTTTTGGCATAGAGAATTTGACCAGGAAAAAGAGATTGCTATGCAATACGGAATGGAATTGCAAAGCAATTACACAGGAGTTAGTGAGCGTAGCGAGCAGGGGTGCGGAATTCCTTTAGACATTGAAATAAAAAAATATTGATCAGATATGTAAATTGGGAGTATTTTATGTCAACAGATGAGAAATTCTAACAACAATTGTAATTTATCTATCAAAAAATACATTTCAAATTGAATTGAATACATTATCATTTACTGAAACATAGAATTGTGTGTTTGAAAGAAATACTTCTAAAACCGCAGTTATTAGCAGTTACATTTTTCAAAGTTTGATATGGCAAGCGCCAACATATTTTTTGGAAAAGCCATTTGTCTTATTGAAGGATTTATTAACATCTTCAGACTTTATTGTTAATTCCACAAGTGAATTTGTTGAACAGATTTCTCAAGATTGCATTTTGCAAGTATAGATGTCAAGTCACTGTTTCCATCAATTGACATTACAGAAGTTTGTTCCTATATTAATGATTTGATATATAATTTAGAAAAATTTAGTGACAATGTGAAAATGACATTGAAAAGTTGCTTACAGTTGATCACAAATAGTTGTCTGAGCGAAGCGAAGTCTTTATACTCAGAGATACGTAACGATATTAAAATTCAAAAAAATTCTTTCGTCAAGCAAATCTCAAAAAGTACTTGTCGGATTTTGATTCTGTTTGTACCAATAGGTACCTATGAAGGTAATCTGGTGAATGCACCTACTTTTAAAAATTAATTCCAAATAGTTTAAAACTTACATTAAAAAAACTGATAAAAAAGCACAATTTATGTGCATACGTCACAGAAATTTGGTGAGCGTGATTTTCACCGGCTGGACATTTTCGTAGATAACCGAATCAATACATGGAGTAAATAGTAATCATTTTCGCACTCAGAAATATTGAATGCAATAAAACATTTTAAAATTTAATCATGCAGGAAAATAAAACTGTTATTTTTTTATATTAAAAAATGTCATAAAAACTTTGATTTTGAGATTTTGTGATAATCTCTTAACAGCACTTTTTGATCGCTAAAAGAATGTTTTACATATTTCGCGTGTGAAAATTAGAAACAATTACGTTTTTAAATAAAAAGTTTCTTTTATGACATCATTTTCCCTTTATATTTATTTTCATTGCATGTTTTCTTTTAACTTATATTTTGTTTGTGTATGGAAGTCAATTCTGGTCACTAATGTTTCGGCACGGATACCACAAGCGCATCAGATTTGGCGCAATTTTTTTCAAAGCCCATTTGGCTAAAACTTTCTTTTCAAATAACTTTTTAAAATTATTTTCTATTTTCAAAAAGAACTTACAGTAAATAAAATAATAATAATAATTAATAACTATAAAAAGAAATATTTTATATAATTAAAAGAAGGAAGTGAAAGTAAATAAACATTTTATGAGTAAATAAACAAATAATAAATAAATAAAGCCGGGTTACCATCTCAGGTAAAATAATGCCATTTTGACGCCAATTATCTACCCTGGAGCATATGTGACATTTTTTCCCATTTTTCATCCGTTTCCTGTTGGCATACAACTTTGAAATATGGAGTATGTATGCATATCTGTGAGCAATATTGGAATTAGACGTTGATTTTTTTTTTAATTCGATCCAAAAAGGGGCAACAGGGCTATTTTTAAAGTTTTATACAATTTATACTGCATAAAGGAGCCACTTACCTATTTCTATATACCAGAAGAAGTAAGTGGTATGTAAAAACAATTATAGTATATATAAATAAAATACTTGAGATAATATACTAGAGGTATAAGCACCGGGTTTGGTGAGATTTTTTATGCCAATTAGGCAAAAACATCGTTTTGATTACCAGATGCATGACAATTATGACATGCTATAACAACACGTTATTTATTTATTTCAAAATGAAAAAAAGGAATAAATGAAACATTTTCTGTTATTAAAAAAGATATAACAATCAATAAATGATAATATTTTTAGAACAAACAATTTATTATAAAATTTATATGATAACCAGCATGTTAGGCAACTAAACGCCATTTTGGCACCAATTAGGTACATTGGTGTATATAGGGCATATATGTGCCATATTTTTGTAAAACTGAGCATGAAAGTTTACAAGGTGTGTTTTCATAGGCGCTTATGTCTTTTTGCAACATAGCGCACCTTTCAAAGCCAAAACTGCACAAAACAAAAAAAAATCAATATTTGCAGCATTTTTTTTTTTAATGTAATGCACATTTCATAATCAGTAGGCTCGATAATCAGACCTCGTTTTTTTTGCTTTAAAAGATGATATTTCATACGACGTCTTTTTGGGATTCGTCGTTTTTCCATATTTGATAGTATGTGTCTACTCGTTTTGTAACTTTTTTTTTGTAACTTTCTTCTTTATTAACAGCGACATCTGGATTTCCTATTTAAATAAAAATTCTTCAAAATACAAAGAATTTTGTTAAAATAAATAAATAATAGGAAATGCGGACATCTATTGCTCAAAACACAAAATTTTTCCTATTGAGGTAATAAAAATCAATAAAAACATAATTTTTATGATAATAAAAAGGTGACTTATGTAATAACAGAGTCATATATTATGTACGTTATGGATTAAGTATGAATATTTCAATGAAAAGTCATATTTCAAAAGTATTATGAAATTAGTTAAAAACCATTTATTTTAAACTAAATGAATAAAAGATTTATATTTTTAATGAAATAAATGGGATTTGAAAAATTATTGGAAATTTATCACCATAGATGTATCAATATTACAATCAATACCTTGTATGCAAAATGGAACAATTAGCAATACTTTTTGTACCCGAAAAATGGTCGTTGCTTTTTTTAAGGTTAAAAAGTAGATTACGAAATATTCCTATATAGAAATGCCAAACCCTCGCTTATTGCATAGCAGAATTTTCTTATAGGAAAAGTTATTTTTTAAATCCGCAGAATGTTCCAATTTAATAAAACATTTTCTGTATTAAAATACCGGTACCCAAAATGCCGGAGACTTGGCAGCTCTGCCTATAACATTTTAATTAATCACGGTACTTTTTTAAATCGGATTCAAATTTAGTGAAGACAACGTTTTTTGGCCGAAAGCAGCTTTTTTCCACATGTGTAACTACGATACAATTCCTTGATGTTGACTTAAGAATGTTTTGACTTATGCTATTATTGCTTCCTCTCATTTATTTATTTGAATTTTAAATAAGATGACTCAAAATCGTGTTTTTTAAATATACGAAAAAAAAATGCATTTTGAGAGAGGGCGAAAAGGACAATATTTGGCGATTTATTACCTGCGTTTGGCTAAGTGTCTTATTACCTTGCATTTAATACTCTTCACAATACTTCGCTGTTATATGGACTTAGGCGCTTTTATAAAAAGTTTGACGTAATTCGGGCTTAAGAAAGTGAGTTTTTTACTGAATAATACAAATAAATGAAAAATGAATACTAAGAAATACTAATAAAAGAAAAATGAAGCATTATATTGATCTATGTATATTTAAAAATTCATCTGCTAGCACTAATTAGATAATTTATGTGCAGGGGTGGGGAAATTTTCCAAATTCTTACCAGCCAAGGATTTATTTCGCCAGCCCGCAAGATGCAACACACGCAGTTGAAAATAGTTATTAAAAAATCGCACGCGATTACAGACAAAATTACTATTACTACAATGCATTTTCATAATTCTTTTTTGTATAATATTAAGAAATATATGTAACAAAGGTAAGATTAATATTAGATAGAACTTAGTACCATACTTACACTGTAATAATTTGGAAAGTTAAAATATCTAGATTAAAAAAGTGTTTCTGATAATGTGCTTATTGCCTACAGTTTTTCAAAAACTAAAAATGCACTCACCTTATGAGAAAATCCACTCGCCACTGGCGAGCAAAATGATGTATTTCCCCACCCCTGTTTATGTGTATATAATAAGAGATAAATAGCTTTTGATTCTGTATTTCTATGCTATAAAGCATTAACGTTTGTGTGTTTTTCGTTATCATTGGGAGTACCTAGCCGATTTAAAAAATAATGTGGGCAAAAAATGTTGGTAACCATCTTTGCTGCAAAATATACTATATTTTGCGTAAGAACAATAATCACTATCAATGCACGAGCAAAAAAAGTTCTAAAATTGAGAATTCTTTGAAGTTGATATGACTAAAAATTTAAAATCTTTCTTTTTTTTGGTGGCAACTTTTGAGATATAATATTCTCGTTATGAACGATTTCTAAAACATTCGAAAATTTAATTTCAGATAGTAAACATTTTTTTTCTAGAAAAAGTTTTAAACCCAATTTATTGAGAATATTGCAATTTCTAGGATACTGTTGGGGTCAGAAACTATAACTTTGGCATCAAAGTAACTTATAAGATGTAAGTGCTCGTTTAGGACAAATTTTTAAAAAAAGATTCCTTAACTCTTATCGACAACCTCATTGATCCGTGGAAAACAGATATTCAACATTATAAACTATTCGGTCGGATTTCACACCAGATAAAATACACTCCATTTCTCTTCAAACATAATAGTTTATGTTATTTATAGTTTCTAAAATCGGTGCGAAGCTTCTGTTTATGCTCATGACATCATTTCAAAGAGCTATATTTCCAATATAGGAAAATTTGGTGTTTTATTTTCTGTATTACTTTTAACATTTTGCATATTTCCAATTTTATACCCATGCATGGTTTGCTTTTCTTTTATAAAAATAGTATATGCAACAAGATTTTGTAGTTCTACGATTCGATATGCTTATTTTCATCATTATATTTTATCACAATGAATGACCAATTAAAGGTAACATCTCATTTTCTTTACTTATCGCAAGTTATTAAATGTGTATTCTCAGCAATATCGCTCAGACTAATCCCTCTGAGGGAAGTCCTAGTAACTTTTTTATGTTTGATGAGAAAATTTATAAGCAAAAAATGGGGGCTCCAATTGATTCTCCTATTTCGGGTTTTCTCACGGAATTCAAGGTGAGAACATAGGAAAAAAAAATTTTTTTGAAAGTTTTGATAAAGTTTCTATATTTTGGAAAAAGTATGTTGATGATTTTTTTTTTTTTTTTTTTGGTTTAGAAGGGAGGGATAAATTCTTTCCTTAGTTTTGTTGAGGATGCTAATAAATTAGATAAAAATATTCAATTTACATATGAACTCGAAGAGAATTGTAGTTCACCATTTTTTGATATATTTTTAATTAAGGAAGGGGATTTATTGACAAGAACAGTTTATAGAAAGAAAATTAACAGCCTATATATTATTTCGAATTCTGCATGTTGATCTTTTTGTTATAAATTCTCCACTTTTTGATTCATGGTTAATAGAGCTTTTAAGGTTTGTTCTAAAGAATTTTTAAGTAAAGAGTTGAATAATATCCATGAGATTGCAGGCTCTAATGGGTATAAAATAGGTAGCATCAATAAATTCATAAATTGTTATAAAAAAAGGAAAGCTTAACCACAAAATTCTGAATTGAAAGTTTCAATAAAGTGGGTGATCCTACAAAATTTAAAAGAGTTTCATTTCCATATTTAAAAGGCAGTTTTTTAGAGGTTAAAATTTAAATTAAAAAAGGTTGACATTGAATTGATTGCGACACTACCACCAAAATTTAAGAGTTTACTTAATAAGCAATTTGACCCTATAGGACATGAGGATTTTGCGGGGGGTTATGAAATTCCTTATATTACAGAAAAAATTGACTTAAAATATTACATAGGCATGACTGGGAGAAGACTTGGAATTAGAAAAAGTGAACATGAATCTGATATTAAATTTGGTTGTACTAACATTGCTTTATCTAGATTATATTTAGATGGGGAGATAAAAATTTTGTTTAATGAAAGCAAATTATGTTTTGTATCAAATTGTTGTCATAAATCCATTATAAGGGAGTCTGTTGAAATTTATACGTGATAATTTTTCTTTTAATATTCATAAGTTATGGTTAGAGTTTATGAATAAATTCCTTGTGAAAGCTTGAATAGGATGAACCAAGTTGAAAATTACTTTTGATCATGATCTATTTTTAATTTATTGTTTTTACAATAGAGCGCGTGGTTTTTGGTTTACATCTCATTGTCATGTGCCGTTTGTATTGTGAAATGCTTTGTATTTTTATTCTACTGTGATTATGTTTCTTATTAGATTGGGATTGAAACATGCCAATAATGTTTGTTTTTTAATTTTTTGTTACATCTCTCTCAAATAAAATTGTTTATTCAAATGTTTATATATAAAAGGTGGATTTTCTTAAAAGCTAAAAGATTTAATAACTTTTTTATGAAAATACCAAGAGACAAAGACTATGCTTACTGTTTACTTAATTCATTTTATATTAGCTTATTTTCTAATTTTTAACTAATTTTTTTTAATCAAAGATGAAAACAGACTTTATTCCCCTAACAGCATTTAATTTGGCCTTGAAAATCTCCAATCAAAGAAAAATGAATGGAAATCCCTTTATGGGGAGATCACCATTATTTTTTTAAATTATAATTCAGATTTGTTAAAGCAGATGATTATTAAAATTATAATTCAGATTTGTTAAAGCCGATGAAATTAATGTGCTTTTAGAACCTTGGGTGACTGAAGAGGGGTTGGCAAGCATAGCTTGTTGGGGGCAGAGGTCCCTAATGTATTTAAAAATAATAAATTATTATCTTTTAGATGAAATAAATGAAAAGAGGATTTCAATAATGTATTTTATTTATATTTTTCATGTATGATTGATATGTAAAAAATTATCAAGAAAGGTACAAGACATATTTAACACTTTTCATGTGAAAAATAAATTATAAAGACTAGTTGGCATTCAATTATTCAAGTTTCTTATCTGACATTCCATGCAATAGGGTAGCACAAAAATGTCAAAGAACATTAATTGACCTTTTCATCTGCCTGTCCTTCACAGCCGAAATGTTCGATCACACAATGCATTTTATTTATCTGATAAAGCATGTATCCGGGAAATAAAATAAACTATTAGATTCGAGAAGGGAATGAAGGCAAATAAATGGCCAAATTATTTTCTATACTGTTAAAGTATTTCCAAGGTTCACTTTACACATGGATGGTTTGAAGGAATCGGTTGTGGTATGCATGAGCGACCAACATATATTAGATCAAATGGTAATTTGTATCCACCAATGTCCACAGTTGCTTTATCGATAAGCAATCTAATTTTGATCATTAATTATTTAAACCAAATATCCTTCAAAAATTGGGTCATGTTATAACCTCTGTCGTACTAATTTATTTTTTATTTTTATTTTTTTTTTTATTTTTTTTTTTTTTATATTTTTATGGTAAATTACATTTTGATCAATTGAGTCATTACTGAGAAATATTGTTCATTCCAATGTCAGATTGGAGTTGATGCATTAGAAATTTCACTCATCTTCAAATTGCTGCGCTTCAATCATCTTGACATGCCTACTTTTCCACAAATTAGATATTAGCTGTTTATAGATATTTTGACTTACTATTTTTTTTTTTTTTAAATATTGTGTGTATAATGTAAATTTTAAATTTGTTTCAGGTGTTATAATCCATCTGAATCAAAGCAGTTTTTCTCTGTAACATGCAATGATGACTGGTTAGAAAGGAGAGATTGTCACCAATATGCAACTTGCACTGATTGCATTGCATCCTGGCCTTTTTATTCAAATGCAAAACAGGTATTTTATTCTTTACTATATTCTAACTTTTAGTGGTTTAACTTTGACATCTGATTTTTAATTTAAAAATTATTTGACTTGTTATTTTAATTTAATCTAGCCTTCAATAATTTAAAAAATAATGTATCCAAATTGTTCCAAGTAAAAATTTGTTAGTTGAAGAAGTTTCTTTTATCTCGAAGTTTATGTTGTTTCTTGCATTTGTACCTTCTCTGATATGGTGTTCATAAAACTTTAAATGTAAAAATAACTGTGTTCCTTTACAGGATATGTATAATTTTGATTTGGCTACTAAAAATTTTATTAAATTGCTGTTTTGGGTACTTTTAAAAGACATTGATGCATTTTAGGTTTAAGAAAATGAGATTTTTTTGTCAAGTTATGTAAACAGCTATAAAATTAAAACTGATACTTGTGTGTGTATCAATTAAAAGAATTGCATGTGATTACATGTATTAGATAAATTATATTTATATATAATAATGGATAAATAATGGCCTTTGTATGAAAATGTATATCTTCATTAATAATAGGAAGCTTTCATTTGTATGTATGGTGTATATGTTTGTTTGCATTGACTAGAGAAATATATATTATGGAGAGGTCTTCAAATTATATTCTGGATGGATGAAGAAAAGTGAAGTTGAAATGAACAACTTTGGCTTAGATTTTTGATATTTTGTTAATTTATGTTATGCATAATGATTTGCTTATTGTTTTAATTTTTCCAAGTTTGATGACAATTTCAACGCATGTATAATGACAATCCAAATTTATTTTTTTTTTAAATGATATAGTATATTTTGTCTTTTATCCTTTAGGTTTATTTAGAATTTGTACACCAATTGTTAAATTGCTCCTGATTTTTCTATTTGATAGATTATTCATCTAATCTTTTATAAGTTCATGGGGAGGTGCAATAGATGGCATTAGAAGCAGCCTAAAGTGTTGTTATTAATATTGCCATCTACGTAAGACAGATCGTTGGAAAGGTGACGTGTGCAGCTTTCAATTCAAACAAAATAATTTGTATAGATACAAACTGATTTGAGGAAGTTTACTTTGAAAATGTGTGTCGATAAGGTGCATTTACAGTATGTTATGCTTTACGAGTTTCGGAAGGGAATAAATGTTGCACCAGCCATAAAAGACATTTAAGAGGTTTATCAAGATCAAGCACCAGCTAAACGAGCTGTGGAAAAATGGTTTGCGAATTTTGCCACGGAGGGTTTAACCTTAAGGACGAGCCACACTCATGTTGACCTTCACAGATTGATGACGATGTTTTGTGTACTTTAGTTCAGAATACTCCAGAATTTTAACAGGGGAAGTTGCTATAGCACTTAATGTTGACCAATCAACTGGTTTTCAGCGTTTTAAAAAACATGGGATTCAATTTAAAGCTCGATATATGGGTGCCCCATTTACTGACCGAGAGGAACAAAATTGAGCAAATTTCTGCTGCCATTTCTTTACTTGGGCGGCTCAAAAACAACCCATTTTTGGATTGATTAGTGATGGGCGATGAGAATTTTTTTTTTTTTTTTTTTTTTTTTTCAACAATGTTCAGTGCAAACGCACATGGAAATAGGCAGGTGAGCATGGCGACGCAATGGCAAAGGCCAGTTTGCATCGATGAAACTGATGCTATGTGTTTGGTGGGATTGCAGTGGCATAATTAATTTTGAGTTTTTCTCTGCTAGCCAAACGATTCATTCGGACAAGTACTGTCGCCAATTCAACAATCTGAATCGAGAAATCAAACAAATATGGCATATTTTGTCAAATCGCAAGGGCATAGTCTTTCATCACGACAATGCCAGATTACACATTTTAATACGGACGCTGCGTAAACTGAACAGCCTAAATTTGGATGTCCTAACTCATTCACTGTATTCTCTTGATATCGCACCATCTGATTATCACTTGTTCCAGTCATTGCAAAATCATTTAAATGGAAAAAAACTTGACTCTTTGGATGCTTTAAAAAACGTTGTCTTTGTTCTTCAAATCTAAATGGATATATTTTATGATCGGGGCATCCGTATGCTGCCAGAACATTGGAAACAGACTATAGAAAATGATGGAATATATATCATTGATTTAATAAAGAACTTTGTTTGCCTAATCACTTTTGATTTTTACTTTCAAACTTCACGTGAATTTTTGCACTCACCCAATATATCCCATATATAACATGCTTGTAAGCATACATTTATAAAAAAAAAAAAAAAAAAAAAAAAATAAGTAAACATGAATTAAGCTTTTTCAAAAAAATAATTATTAAAGAAAATAAGGCCATCAATTTCTTCAATCTCTAAATACAGCAACAAAGCAGGGGAAAGAGTTCCAGCACTAGTTTTCTAAATAAACCTTTTTATCCCCACTCCCCCCCCCAAAAAAAAAAATGTGATTCACATGGTTTAACAGTAAAAATCTTTTATTATTATTATTATAAGTCAGCATATGAAAGAAGGTAAGTTGGGATTATATACTTATTAAGGGGTTAGGGGTAGTCAGCGGTATGAAAAAATGAGAATTTTAAATAATTTTTTTTTTTTTTTTTTTTTTTTGTCAGTAACTCAATTTATTAAATGAAAATTATAATATGACATGATTACATTATGTTTTGACTCGACTTTACAAAAATTTGGAAAAAAAAGTATTAATAATTAAAAAACTATGTGTTGGACTCATTTCATAAGGAGTACCTTGCGATGACCATCACAAATCCTTGGATATTCATCTAAAATCAATCGGATAAGAATAATTAGTTATTTTAATTGATAATCTAGTGCCTCATCAAAACTTTATTTTTAAAAAAAATTAATAATCAACAAAATATCGGCCTTAGAAATTTATTTTCAATTTATTTTCGAAAAAACACCAACAGTTAATTGTTCATAACAATCTAAGTTTTTTCAAAAAAATAAATCCTTCGATCAGGTACAGTCATCCCCGCTTAAACGAATATTGATGGTTACAGAAAAAATATTTGATTAAGCGGGGTATTTTATTAAGCAGGAAACACAGAAATGTAATATTTAATGCGTAATAAAAAGGTAAAACAACTATCTACAGCATAATTAATTAATAGCATAATAAAATCGTTAATATAATAACGTAAATTAGTCAGACAAATACAAATACTAATATAAAGTAAGTACATAATAATTTAATATCAGTTTATATAACTATATGATTTACATTATACTTAAAGTAGTTCATTGGAATTTGGTTAAAACTTTGCTACTTGTAATTTACGTTATTTACACAGGTTTAAAAATGTCGTTTAAAGTGGTTTTTATGCACAGTAAAAACTAATCAGTAAAGTGTTTGCTGGAATTATGCATAAAAAAAGTGGGAATGTTTTTGTGTGTTAGCACACACTTTTTGCATAATCATAGCCCATTTATTAATGAAAATTTCACTTTTTCTGCTAAACCAATACCAGCGCATATTGGCCACTTTTAAGAAAATTGGTACAGTAAAACCTCCATAACGGACACTCCCGAATAGCGGACACCTCTATCATGGGTGCAAGTTTTCCGTCCACAGACGGAATTCCGTCTTTTAAAAGCTCCCGAGGACGGAAGCGGGACGGAAAAATCTCCGACGACGAAAAATGTTTGCGAAAATGACGCGTTTTTCGCCAAAAGATCGCGGAAAAAGACGATTTTTCGTCAAAAGATTATGACTAAAAGTGATTTTTGTCAAATGATCGCGGAAAAAAAATTATTTCATTCAAACAAATCACAGAAAACAGCGCTATTTCGTTTAAAAGATCGCAAAAGGACGCGTTTTTCTTAAGAAAAAATGCGAAATAAAGCGATTCTTGTCGACGTATCTCAAGAAAAAAGTCATTTCCGTCGTAGAATCGCGAAAATGATGCTGTCTCTGTCGAGGAATCGCGGAAAAAACGCGATTTTTGTCAAAAGATCGAGGAAAAGACGTTTTTCGTCAACAGATCGCGAAAAAAGACACGATTTTTTTAAAAAGATTGCTGATAATACGGGATTTTTGTCAAAAGATCGCAGAAAAATCACTATTTCTGTCAAAAAATCGCAAAAAGACGCGTTTCTCGTCAAAGAATAGCAAAATAAACGCGATTCCTGTCGAAGGATCGCGAAAATGACGCAGTCTCTTTCAAAGAATCGCGAAAAATACGCGATTTTCGTGAAATTATAGCGGAAAAAACGTTATTTTTGTCGGAATTGCGGAGAAAACGTGATTTTTTGTCAAAAGAGCAAAGAAAAGACGCGAGTTTTCTCAAAAGATCGTGGAAAAGACGCGAATTTTTGTCTAAAGATCGCGAAAAAGTTGTGAACTTTTGTCAAAGGATCGCGAAAAAGTTGTGAATTTTTATCAAAAGATCGTGAAAAAGTCGCGAATTTTTGTAAAAGGATCGCGGAAAGTCACGAATTTTCGTCAAAGGATCGCAAAAAACGAGTTTTTTTGGTCATAGGATCGCGATAGAGACGCGATTTTTGTCAAAGAATCGCTAAATAGACGCGATTTCTGTCAAAAGATTGTGGGAAAAAGCGAATTTTTTCAAAGGTTGATGGAAAAAAACATGAATTAAAAATTTAAAAAAAAAGGGGGGGGGGTGATTCAAATTATTTTCAGTCCTGGCAAAAATTCAAACTTGCACCCATGACCTCTATTTAATGGACAGTTTTCCAATCCCCACTACCAAAACCTAAATTTTTGTATGTTTAACCTCTGAATAACGGACATTCCGAATAGCGGACACTTTATTCAGTGATAAAGGATGAAAGCAAAAAGGCCTCTGAATTTATTAGGACAATGTGTCACAAATTTTGTGATCACAGATAAATGTATATAAAGAGCTGGGGAAAATCTCTCCTTCCCCCCACGTTTAGTGCTAAATTCAGGATGTTGCGCGGGAGGAATATCTCCCAGAGCATTGAAATGTCACCCAAGAATATTTTGAGATTTTATGCTTTTAAAGGTCAAAAAATGCAATCCTTCCCTTCCTGAACGGAACTCTACAATGTCCAATAACTTCACATAGAAAAACAAATTACAAATCGCAAGCAAAAGTAAGCTTTTGTAACCGATTATTTCACGAGAATATAATAAACAGTGGATAAAAGTGTGCACAAATTTATTTCAATTTTATTAATTAAAAGTATTTTAAATTTCTGATTAATTATATAATAGAGGTTTTAGGACATATAAAAGTAAATTAATGAAACATTAAGTATTTCTTAGCGATTTTTGAATCTCTGAGATTTTCCCAATAGTGGACACCTCCGAATAGCGGACAATTTCTGCGTTCCCGAGGTGTCCGTTATTTAGAGGTTTTACTGTAATATGTTCCCTCTTTCAAACCCAATTTCCATTTTATCTCTCTTCTTTTTGGGTTTTTTTTTTTGGCATTGCGTTTTATATCTGAAACTTACGTCTGCGATCTGGACTTCTGTTTTCTTATTTAATGCTTCAAAAACTGTAGTTTTTCAGAAAGGTTTAAAGCTTTCCATTTAAAATTCATAGCAACACCTTTTTCCTAACAAAAACGCGACTAAACATACAAAAAACAAAAATAATCCGCATTGGCCAGCTTATTTTGCTCACTCATTTGCAAAAAAAGGAGGGGAGATTGTTTGACCTGTCCATTACACATCTGCTGTTCAAGATTGTTGCAGGAAGAACTGATAATTTGTCTTCATTGTAAATGAGCTGAAAATGACAAAAGGTGAAGAAAAATTCAAGATGAAATGTGTTTTTTGCGCCTGTTTTCAAATATAAGTCACCCAGATGGTATTTGAGTAAGCGGGGAGGTTTGCGAAATTTATTTGGTTTAAGCAGAGAAAAATAACATAGATCCAATGACGATAAATTTGGTTCCAGAGAGTTCTATTCAAATAAGCCGGGTATTCGATTATCCATTACCTGATTAAGTGGAGAGGACTGTACTAGTTTTTTATGTTTTTCAAAAGCTGTATAAATTTCATTGAAATTTACTGAGTAATTTTTGAGTTACAGTGGTCACCTGTTCAAAAAATATAGTTTCAAGAAAAATGCATTTAAAGTTTTTCACTTAATTTATGTAGAGTAATACGAATTATTTAATTATTTACACCAAGTCATCTATTCCTGGGCCATATAATGGTTCTTCAGCTATTGTAGAAGCTTTCAAAATATTGATTTTCTATTGTCTACGTCACATTCTACCTTCTTGAGTGTTATTATTAGTTCGCTTACCTGCCATCTTCACACAAGCAACATCTGTTTTTGTTTTTTTTTTTTTTTTGGCATACCAATGAGAATTATGCCCAAAATTAAGTCCCAGTGTATTAATTATTATCAGTAATGAATGTATACCTTCATTGATTATACCAGTAGCTATGTATGCATTCATTTGTACAATAGTATAACTTATATTTATGGTTTTTGGGCAGAATTTTCACACTAGTTGATTGAAGCTCTTTTTATTATTCTGATTGAATGCACCAACACATCTTGAAATTAAATTGTCATTACTTACATCTTCATAAATTGTCTTGGTAGCTTCTAAAACATCAGGAGCCACGCATGCAGCCTTTTTGCTAGCTACCTGCAGAGCATTCTCAAGAGTCTGAGAACCCTTTAATTGCCGATAACTTGAAAAGTATTTGTCGGATGAACTTGAAATTTTCAGAGTATATTTTTCAGATATTATACTTTTAAAAAAAATGCAAAAATAAAAAAAATCGATTTTTTTGAAAATTCTGACTATTTCTAACCCCTTAATGCTCTAGAAGTGCAGTTTTCACTCAAAAACTGTCAAAATCTTTTCCAGAGAAAAATATCTGAATACTACACTGACTTTAATTATATTTAAGGTTATTAACTCAGACCTTTGCATTATTAAGTGATTAACTAATATTAAATAAATTATGTAAATATTGAATAAATGGTTATGTGTGAAACTGTGAATAGATTGCCACAAAAAAAAGGTTTAAAAATGTTTTTCTTCTTTCCAAGGCTTTTACAAAAGCAGAGTATCCTGTTTTATATTTATTAAAATAGCATGAAATAATGAAAGTATATGTCTAACATTTTATTGTAAAAAAGAATGTAATTTTAAAATACAATATTTTCATTTATATTTTAGTAAATGCTAGTTGACCTGCCCGGCATTGCCTGGGCCTTGATGAATGACCCTTAAATAAATTTGAAATTTCTATGGTTTTATATTTTTATTTTCATTTTGTCTAAATTTATATTTTTTAATGAAAAAAAACATGAAATGAATTAAATTAAAAGTACATGCTGTTTTGCAAAATTTGATTTTTAGAGTCTATGTGTACTGAAAGCGAGCAAAACCACGACAAAACACTCAGATTTTTATTAATTTCATGGACATTTACACATATTTTATTTTGTAAAAAATATTTCTACTTGTCCAAACATTTCAAATTGTTTATAGGAGATGTAAACATCTGTTTGGATGTTCCTAAAAGATTGTGTTAAAATAAGGATGTTGACTAAAATAAGGAACTAGCTTAGATTACTATTCAAACCATTACTATTCCATTTAAAACTTGGAAATTTTTCTAGAGAGAAAATTCATCTTGCATACAATATTTCAAATGAAAATCAAATTTCAAATTTTTAATTTCTTAATAGGCACAGATGCCGACCTAATGAAACCTAGTGTCCTGGCATGGAAAGAAGTTTTAATATATTTAATCGATGATGGATTTATTTGAGTTCCCTGTTTGCTCCATGTTGGTGGCTCACGGGAAATATTCCATCTTGTGCTGCATTTTGTAGCCTTGCCAAAATGCAATAGTGAGAAGTTCCAGGCTGGTTATTGTTCTATGTGGTTTAGCCAGAAGAACGTCAGTACGTTATACTGATGGCCCGGGTTCATGTCCTGGCATGGAAACTTTTTCACTAGGTTGGCATTTGTGTCTATAAAGCAATTAAAATTTGAAACTCTATTTTCATTTGAAGTGTGAAATCCAATAATAGTTCATTTATTTTATTTTATCCAACATAGTCATTCTTGTTGCAAATCATACTGAAATTGATAGATTTACTTTTATATGTCCTTAATTCAAAGCTAAATTCCATACTTAACCATTTAGGCTCTGATGGGTTTCTTAATTCCCATTAAAGAAAATATAATATAAAATTTATTTAATTCATCTACTAATAAAACTATATGATAATTTTCAGACACAATACTTTTCTATATCGTATTCAGCAAGCATAGTGAAACAGTCAAGATTGAATTTTTTTTAATTGTGATTATTTTCTCAAGCATTTACATGGATTTACCTTTTCTCTTATTGAAAAATATTCAAAACAACAAAAACTTCTCTTATAAATGGGATTCCAATACACTTATTTAAATTGTTCTTGTAAGAATTGTGAGGTAACAGTATTACAATAACAGTATTCTTTTTAATGAATCTAATTATTCTTGTAAATATTTTACACACAAAAAAAAAAAAATAATAATAATAATACTTCCTGATTTATTAAATCAATTTTATTTAAAAATCTATCTAAAAATCAAATTGCTATTATATGAGTTGTTTTAGATATCTTCAGACATTAACAAAGATAATCACTGAAGAGGAGAGGAGCAAATTTCTGATTTATAACTCAGAATATAAAGGATTAAACAAAAGTTTGCACTAACTTATTCTTTTATGTTTTATCACTGAAGAGGAGAGGAGCAAATTTCTGATTTATAGCTCAGAATATAAAGGATTAAACAAAAGTTTGCACTAACTTATTCTTTTATGTTTTATGTAATAGCATATATGTATATTTGTTTGAGATGTCGTTGATTTTTATTTTAATATTAATTTTGCATTACAGACTTGCAGATGGTGCGCTAGTTGTCAATTGGGAGGATGTGCTCCAATTACAGAATCCACTTGTATAAATGATGATTGTAGATTTCAAAAAGAAATTGTTGAAGATCCATCATTGTGTCCCATGAGAGAATGTTTTGCTACTGACTGTAAGAAATGTGCCGTCCAACGTAAATGCATCTGGACAAGACATGTTCTTAGATCAGGTGAATGCTTTAAAATTATTATTTTTTATTATTATTTTCATATCAGTTAAGTCTGAATATGATAGTCATTAGGGCACTGATGCTACTACATCAGTGGAAGTGAACCTTCTTATTTGCCTGTTCCAGAAATGCTCAATACTGTTAGACTTTGTAGCATACCAAGTAGCTTCTGTAGAATGAAGACCAAAACTTTGAATATTTTTAATTCAAAAACATTTTGGGGGAATTAAATTACTTGAAATATTTGGGTGAAAGTTAATCATAAAATTGAAATATTTTGAAAAAATTAGGTGTTGCCATTGAAAATTCAAAAATTAGTTTTAGTATGTAGGTTGACAATAAAGTACATGCATACCATTTAACAATAAGCATTAATCTCGATTGATCAACTCTGTTATTATTTTTGTATAACAATTATCTATGGAAATAATATCTTTGTCAACTTAGCAAATTTCATTAAAATTCTCAGTGTTAAATTTATTTTGTCAAACTGGTAAAGAAATTTCTCAGTAAAATTAATATTTTATCTATTGTA
Source organism: Maratus speculifer (assembly GCA_964019185.1). NCBI lineage: Eukaryota > Metazoa > Arthropoda > Arachnida > Araneae > Salticidae > Maratus > Maratus speculifer. The sequence continues at coordinate 256,600,708 of OZ025301.1, forward strand.
GGAATAATAAATATTGCATTAGTAATGCAGATGAGTTATTGTTATTTGACAGAGTCTGCTAATCTGACAATATTCACTCTCTAAAATTAGTCACTAATTCACTATTGTCCAAAGTCCGGCATTCATTTCAGTATATTTAAACATTGAAAATCACAGTTTAGCACTAGAATGTCCGTTGGTGTCATTTCGACACCAAACCAAATTTAGCCTTATCTCTCTATCCCATTTTTTTATCTGTATTCTGGAAATTTATTGACTTTTAATCAATTTACGTAATAAACAGACTGTTGAAATTTTTATTATGTGATTCTATTTTTTTAAAAGTTATAACTAAATTCACCTAGAATGTTCGCAGGTGTCATTTCGACACCAAGCAAAATATGAAAAGAAATACTTTACTTTTGTCTTTTTTTTCCAGTTCGTGTGACCTTGATTTCTATCTATTTCAGTTACGGAAGGTCTATTATGTTTCCACCTCTCAAAAGGGGGGAAAATAGTATAGTCCTAATCAGGCGACCAAGTGTCTCCTGTTCCTTTCTTTGTGTTTTTATCATGTTTGAAAGCACTTGAAAAAGTTTTATTATTGGGAGGTTTTTATTCTTTTACATGCTAGTTTTTTTCTTCAGAATTATGTATTGCAAAAAAGGTCTTAGTCCCGAAGAAATCGCAGATCTTTTGAGGGAATTATCCAAAAATGAATCTGATGGTGGTGATCTTTCTTGTTCTGAATTAGATTCTGATAGTGAAATTCTATTGCAGAAAAATAAATCAGAAGAATCTGATGAATGAGATATGGATGATAACAGTATCCAGATGAATTTAGATGCTTATGTAGCTCGAGAACGAACCGAATGGAAACAATTCAAAGCTACTTTTCATTCAGGTCGATTTTCTGAAAGAAATATACTACATGAAAAAAGCTGCCCTACAAATTTTGCAAAGCAAAATCTTCATGAATTGCTTATAAGCTCCTGGTTTCTTTTTGTGGATAAACCTATGTTGGATCATATAAGAAAGTGTACAGAAACGGAAGCCATGCGAGTTCTGCAAGTTGATAGTTAGACATTATCCTTCGATGAAATATGTACTTATCTCACAATATTATATGCTCGTGGAGTAAACGGTGCTAAAAATATTGAATTACAATCCCTATGGTCTGACTCTTGGGATATGGATTTTTGTAAGGAAACAATGACAAGAAACAGATTTAGAGAAATATCTCGCTTTTTGAGATTTGACGTAAAATTGACTCGTTCTGAGCGACTTCAGGTAAATAAATTCGCTATGATTTCTGAAGTTTGGGACAGTTTTATAGAAAATTGTATTCGAAGCTACAAACCTGGAGATAACATAACAATTGACGAACAATTATCTCTGAGTAAAACAAGATGCCCATTTACCCAATTTATGGCTTCAAAACCAGACAAATATGGGCAGAAATACTGGATTGCTGTTGATTTAGAAACAATATATGTGTCGAATGCATTTCCTTATTTGGGGAAAAATGAATCTCGACCTGACGGTAAACTATTAGCCGAATCCGTAGTTCTAAAACTAATGGAACCTTATAAAAATAAAGGTCATAATGTGACAGTGGATAACTTTTTTACTTCACTGGAATTGGCAAAAGAACTGATAAAATATAAAACAAGTCTAGTAGGAACTGTGAATCGAGCTCGAAGAGAAATTCCAGATTGCTTGAAAAATGAAAAAGACAATCTTTATTCTACGAATATATATAAACATGAAAGCACCGATACCCTACTTACTGTCAAGGAAAAAAGCAGAAGAATGTTATAGTACTCAGCACACTCCATTCGAGCGTTACAATTGGAAGTAATGAAAAGAAAACACCAGAAACTGTAACATTCTATAATGAAACCAAATGTGTGCATGGACATTTTCCATCCAATGGCTAGAAAATATTCTGTAAAATCTGGATCAAGGAGATGGCCAGTACATACATTTTACAACATTTTAGACATTGTGGCTATAAATGCTTCGATTGTTTACAAATCAGTGTCAGGCAAGCAGTTCTCAAGGAAATGTTATATTCAACTGTTAGCAAATGAATTGCATTCAGTTTATGTAAGGGCTAAAAAATGTGCTACTATTCAAAATTATGTACCAGAATTAAGCCATAAGCATAAAAAATGTGAAATTAAAATGTGTAAAGGTAATGCCACTAACAGAAAATGCTCTTCTTGCTTGAAGATGGTATGTGGAAAGTGTACTGAAAAAGTCACCTATTGCTGTAAAAATTGTAAATAAGGTATATATATGATATTACATTATTTATATAATGTCTACATATCCATAAAAGTTATAATGTGAAGAAAAATAACAATTTTTTTTTTTTTTTTTATATATATATATTTTTATTTCCCTTTCTTTAAATGTTAATTTCACTTTATTTAATATATCTTTCTATAAAATATATATATTATAGAAAAAAAAAAATGAATAAAAAATTATATATATATATAATTTTTTAAAATAAATTTTAATTTAATTTTTTATTTTTTAAAATAAATAAAATGAAAAAAAAATTATATATATATATATATATATATATATATATATATATATTTTAATGTAACAATATAAGCTAATTAAAGTATAATGATCAAATATAGTGTAAAATTATGTGTAAAGTCACCTATTGCTGTAAAATTTGTAAATAAGGTATATATATGATATTACATTATTTATATAATGTCTACATATCCATAAAAATTATAATGTGAAGAAAAATAACAATTTTATTATTTTTTTTTATGTATTTTTGTTTCCCTTTCTTTAAATGTTAATTTCACTTTATTTAATATATCTTTCTATAATATATATATATATATATATATATATATATATATATATATATATATATATATATATATATTTTAATGTAACAATATAAGCTAATTAAAATATAATGATCAAATATAGTGTAAAATTATACTTTGTAGCATCCATTTTGCATAATTTAATTTGTGGTGTCGAAATGACACCGGCTGCTGTTTTAGGAGGCAAAATTATCGGATGTTTTAGTGTTAATTCATAAAATAAATTTAGTATGGTAAAGGATAAAGGTAGTGAAAAAACAAAGATAGTAATTTCACCAGTTATCTATTTTTCATAAAAATAATTTGTGTTTTATAAGTTTTGATATGTTTTGCATATTTTTTGCTAAAATAATAATTTTGGTTTAAAAGTGGAACAAACAAATGCTAATATTATAGTTTTAAATTATACCTTAATAAGAGCAGTCAGTGGTTGGAATAACTGAGCAACTATTTTTCAAAAATAGTTACTGCTTCTTTTTTTTTTTTTTTTTTTTTCCCCGTAAAAAGGCTCAATTCACACTTGAAAACAAGAAAGGTAATATAAAAGAAAATGTTTTGTGTTTTTCTCCAAAATGTTAGTTTTATTCATATAATATAATTTCCTGTGAAAGCCATAAGGTCGTCATCTACTGTTTAATAGTTTCCCATGCTAATTCCAGATTTTTTGCGACTTCTTTTATCAACTTAGGATAAAGATTTTTGGATGTTCAAAACATATTCTTGATCATATGAAAGATCTCATTCAATGAATTTTTCATTGCAATCAGATTTTTTATCTTCATGACAAAAACCGACCTTTTTCCTACAATTACGATTCTTTTTCTCTGTTACTTCCCACCAACTTCCAGCAATATTGTCACATGCTTTATGTCTTTTGTAATGTCTTCGATATGTTTCCTCTTCTTTGGGAACATTGTAATAGTAGATATCGATAATCTGTATTTTTTAACTGCATCAACCTATTTCATTCCCTCATCAATATCATTGATAATATTCATTTTATCTCAAAAGGATAATTGTTTTTGCTCTGCAGTCTTAAGGGATAATACACTGATGAAAGAAAGAAAATCAAACTTTTCGTTTAGAACTCAAAATCACTAAAGACTCTAAAATCGTCCATCCCTTCTAAAAACTTCAAATTATTATTTTTTTAGGATGTCACTTATAAATACCTCACTTTTCCACTTCCTCTAGCAATGAGATAACAAACCAAATGATTTGTCGCATGTTCCAGGACAAGGATTATGTATTTTCCCTATCCATTTCCAAGAAGGGCTTGGAAATGGATGGTGGGGACTAAATCTGAACAATAGCCAATCTTACATTATGGAGATATGTTGAAAATCAACAGTGAGTCTTCTGTTAACAAAATAGACCGAAAAAATGACAAAGTTTTTTTTTTTTCAGTATTCAAAAACCAAAATATCGTTATAAAGAGGGAAAATAACATTGAAATTTTAAAAGAAAAATTGTTTTACAGGGGTTTATTGTTCTATAGAATATCGCATTATTGAGGGGATGTTAACATTAGTTTATATGCAGGTTCACTGGGACCAGAAAATATTATTATAGTACAGCGAATTATTATTGTATCGGATATCGTTGTAGCGAGAGTTTATTGTTTATTAATCAAGCAATAAGATTTTCTCTACCATTGTTGTTCCATTGTTAAAAAAATTAAACAAACAAATTTGGAATATGTACATAATTTTGTTTTAACAGTATTTAGAAATATTAAGCTACTTTTGCACTGCTTTATTTTTTCATTTTATTTTTCTCAGAAACATTACCAATTTGTAGTCAGACTAAAAAGAAAAGTTTGTAAATGAAACAGAAATTTATCTGCCAAATTCTATGATATTTGATCCCAAACTGTGTGAAGTTAACTGAAATAATTCTTGCCTTTTTATCTCCAATGTCTTGAAAGTATATCTTTATGTATAACTATATATAATTTTGTATATTGTATTAAATTATTTTTAATTTTCGACTAGGATATGCTCACACTTTAAACAAGAATCCAATCTACAACTGGGGTTGTGTAACAAATGGACTTTTATCTGCTGCTAATTTTGAAATGGAAACCATGCCCCCTCTTGAATGCCCAAAACCTTGTGAACAGTATGATGATTGCATTTCATGCCTTGAAAGTCCAGGAAGTGATGGTGGTTGGCATCAGTGTGTTTGGAGTGTAACTAGAGCAATTGTAAGTGCATTTTCTTACAATTTTTGTTATTGTTTAGTCAGCCCATGGCATATCAATTTTAAAATTATGGGAAGTATTCAAGTATTAATTTTCAAATTAATTGATCCGTTTATTAACATAAATCACTATTTCATTAATTTTAAGTTCATTGATTAATAAAACATTCATAAGGAAAATTCATCATTGAAACCAATTATTAATGCCATTATCATATAATCAATATTTTAATTATTTTAAATAAATGTAAGATATATAATTCTTTTGAGTTAAGATTATCAAATTAATGTGACAATTTGGCCTAAAAACTACCTTTTGTTTGTATATTGTCCTCTTTCCATGATTATTTTCATTTTTTTTTTTTTTTCTTCACAGTGTATGTCACCAACATTTGAGTATTTGCGTTGTGAAGATGGCTCATGTGGACCCATATTACGTGGTGATAAACAGTTATGTCCTGTTCCTTGTTGGCAACATTTTCAAGCTTCCCATTGTCTTTCACAAGCCAATTGCGGTTGGTGTGCATTCTCAGGACCTAAGGTTGATGGTCGTGGGCTTTGTATGAATGGGGGAATTATGGGTCCTTCTGGTGGCATTTGCAGAGAAAATAGAGTTATTCTACTAGGCCTTCCATTGCCTGGTAAGTATTCTTCAATTTGATAGTACTCTATTAAATGTTTTTTTCCTTGTAATTTTCACAAAATTAGGTACCCAATTTATTTCAAATGTACTTTTTAACAAAAAGTAAGAAATCTTACTTAAATAGTATGTATATTAAGGCTAATTATATTGCTATCTAAATATCTGATTTATAGCCAAGCATTTCAAAATCGTTTTAGTTAAATTATAAGTGAAAAAAAAAAAAAAAGACTACACATTTTATATTTTTCTTATTTATTGACACTTTGACTACAGTGTTTGCATTTCACTGGCTGGCTAGTGCTAAAACGGTACGTTTATCAACGAGAAATTGTGAGTCAATAGACAAAAAACACAAGCCAGTTTTTAACAAACAAATAAATAAATTTTCTATTACAATAGACTCCCTCCAATCTGCACAGCTGGCATCAGGTTTTGCAGATTTTAGAATTTTGCAGATTTCTGATCATTTCTTTGTTTACATTTTTTTAAAACAATAATTTGAATGTAATTAAAAAGGCAATCAAAATTATAATGAATGCTTACAATATAGTAAAACATTAAAATAATTAAGTAAAATAATAAACTAAAATAATAAAAATTTACATATTTTTTTAAATAATTAAAATATTACAAGCAAAGGTCAAGTAAATAATCAATAATGTATAGCTAAATATTCATTATAAAAGTGAAATGCATTTTTCCTAAATATTCAGTGGAGCTTGCCTCTAAAATTACACTACTAATTCATATTAAAATTATAAAATAAAAAAGTTTTATTTCAGGTTTAGCCATACTTATAATAAAAAAATATTGATTAATGCATAAATAATTTTAGCAAAAAGATTGTGATTACCTGTAATATCTGCAATATCTTGAATTTTTCAAAAATAAATTTATTCTTCCTTTATCAAAAAGCATAAATTCAGTCATATTAATGAAAATTACAGATTATATTGAATTGATATAAAGATATGAAAAATTCAAATTTTGCCCCTACATCTCAACTGAAAGTTTTATTGTTAATATTGGTAAAATATGTGCGGATTTTAGAGAGTTGTGGATTTGTAGGAATCTACTGTATTTAAAATATTGAAATATTACATGCATATACTTGCTGCTGTGATTCAAGACTTTCACTAATAACTACCACAAAAACTTTTATAATTGCTATTAAAAGTAAACTATTATACTTTTGTGTATTTTTCATTTCTTCAAAACCCTATGGTTTTTAGATTTGAAACCTTCTACAAATATTTACACAAATTCAGACTTTTTTTTTTTTTAAATAGTTGTAGAAAGTATGTTAAGGATCAATTTTTAAAATTTGGAAAATAAAAAGAAAGCCAATTTATAAATGCAAATTGCAGTTGAATTACTGAAGAAATTTGCTCTTTAACTCAATGATTCATTAAATTGAAAATTTCTTGTATTGCTGATTTAAGATAATAATAATAAATTTTACAGTAAAACATTTAGAGAAGATTTAGCAAGAATAAAGACTATCAATTTATATGTTCACTGTTCATTCTTTCTTGCAAAATTTGCAAGTTTCAGTTAATGAACTTTTTTCAATATTCTAGTAAACTTAAATCCTACCATTAATCAGTATTTCCATGTAATGTTGTAATTTTCTTGCAGCTCAAACTTTGAAATGGTCAGAACTTGCTGAAGGAGCTCCTATTTGGACATATCTTTCAAAGCCACCTGAAAATGAATGTGAAAACGGCCACCACACTTGTGATGATACTCATGAAGAATGTGTTGATACCTTAGAAGGTTTTGAATGTCGATGCAAACCTGGATACAGGATGATAAGGTTAGTAACTTGAAACCATTTATTATAAAATCCACTTTCTGGGAATTAGGAAATCCAAAAATACAAAGAAGGAATTTTTTTTTAATGCTAAAAAAATGAAACAAGCCTAACTCATTTCAAAAGCACATAATTCTTTATTAGTTTTAAAAAGATATGCGATTTTTTTTTTTTTTTTTTTTTTTTTTTTTTTTAAGAATAGAAGTAAGTCTGTCTTGTAAATGATAACATATATTTTGTGTGTTAAATGAAGACATTTTTTTAAATGATATGATTTTTTCATTTTTCTAGGAATTTCTAGAATATCTTACCAAAACTAGAAAACTCGTGAAAGAAAAGAAGCTCCTATAAGACCTACAATAATATCTGAATGCATATTCTTGAGTGTTATACACAACTAGACCAAAAAACAAAAAATGGATTACCCTATATCGTAGTTCAATAAAGCAATATCTGAAACATCTATTTATGCTGACTCATACCAGTTACCTTGCAGACAATTTTTGATAAGATCAGTAATCAGATAGGAAGAATAGTTGGTTGATTGGAGTCATCAAGAAACAAATGACAGAGATTTAAAAAAAAAAAAATAAATAAATCAAAATGTCCATTTAATTATGAAAAATTTATAAAAATATCTCATTATTGCCCAACACTTGTTTGGATGTTTTATTTAAATAGACAGCAGTATTTTTGTTTTTGAATATAATTGACACATTCATTTTTGATATTTTCTACTTATTTATTTTTACTGGAACACATGAAAAATTTGACTGTACTGAAGCTGGGCATAGTATTTTCTATTTATAAATGATCATTATATGTAATTCTATTATATTATCAACTCTATTAGGGGCCGTCCATAAATGATGTCACGCTTGGATGGGGGAGAAGGCAATTCGTGAAATTCTGACAGTTTGTAACAAAGGGGTGGGGGAGGGGGTTAGAAGAAGTGTGACATCACGCATTCTGATTAAAATAAAAAAAATTAAAGTCAGCAGATTAAATTATGAAATTTGTATTCATAAAGTAAAGATAAAATTTAAAACCAAATATACTAAATTCTTTTTCATATTCATATTTTCTTATTATTGTATGTTAATTATGCTTTTTGTTGTAAATTTTAATTGTATATCATACAAATTAAGCACACGAATCATTTTTATTGTTATGCTCACAAATGTCATTAAAACATATAGTTAAAAGTTTTTAAAAAAAATGAAATATGATCTATAACATAGTGCTTTGTTGCTGAACTATAAGTATATGTTTACGTAATAGAACGTGGCATGTAACAAGAGGGGGAAGAGGGTATGATGAAGTGTGACAAAGTGAGGGGAGGGGAGGGGGGTAAAAAATATTTTTAAAATATTGTGACATCTTTTATGGATGACCCCTTATATGTAATTCTTTTACAGGGACAAATTAAAAAAAAAATTGTATATGTGATCATCTAAAGAGTGATTTGTGTTAATAATACATGTAATATTTGAAAGTGTAACCAGTCTATCACAGTAGCATTTTAAATTTTTGGAAAGGCTATACCATAATTAATTACATAGTAAATTTTCACTTGCATATGCTTTCATTAAATCTGAAATACATGTATACTATTGTCTCTTTTTGAGTGATTTATTCATGCTGTAAGTATATTTAATTTGAAAACTGAATGGAACCCATTACATCATGCAACATGAGGAACATTTGATGAATAATCACTTCTAAAAGTTTTTAAAATTTCTATAAATTCCACATTTTAAATATAAGTATTTTTTTTTTTTTGCTGTGATTGGTGTAACTCAAGTTGAAAACTGTCATAGAACACTCAAATTATGGTAAATTTGTAATTGATGAATTTATGAAATGTAAACTATGACAGGATACATTTATGGTCAATTTTCCTCTTTAAAAAATTGTTTGTGAGGAAATATTTGATATTGTCGATGATTTGATAATGCATACCATTGCAGCTTAGTTAAAAAAAACTAAATATTTGATGCTACAATCTATTTAAGATCCTGGCCTACTATGTCCAGTCCAGTTTTCTTGATCATGGGCCCTGAGGTGCTATCCAGCATTTGTCTTGGTCAAATGATCAGTCTATTACGGGACCTCAATGTTAGTCCCTATCAAGCTTGGTATTTAATTTATCGAACCCAAAGGAATGAAAGGTTGATTAAGGGTTGCTACAAGTCAAGAAAAAGTCAGGGAATTTGAAAATTTAGCCAAGAGTCAGGGAAATACTAGGAAAATTTTTAAATATTTAAAGTGGTTAGATAAAAGTTACTGAATTTTTAATGTACTATTTTCCTACAGAATCTCAATCAATGTCGCAAATGAAAAAGTTGATCATTGTTGAAGATTTAACAACAATATAAGCTGATTTTTTACTAAGAAAGGTCACAGAAAAGTCATGAAAATTTTTATCAGAATTGTGTAGCAACCCTGTTGAGTGTCTTATGCTAAAGTCATATATTTGTATTATTTTTTATTAAAAATTAATTCATTTTCTATATTTATTTTCTTTTCTTGTTATATACTAGCATACAAAAACAATATTTTTTATTTCTAATTTAAGCACAATTATTATATATCTGTATCTTTAATGATATTTTACGACATAAACAATTCTAAAATTTGAAAAAATTAGCCATTAAGAAGGAATCAGTAAAAAAAATTAAACAAAATAAATGCATGGTAAAGCCATATATATTTGTATTTTTATTATTATTATTATTATTATTAAAAATTAATCTATTTCTAAATTTATTTTCTTTTCCTGCTATATATTAGCATTCAAAAACAATATTTCTTATTTCTGATCTAAGCACAATTATTATACCCGTATAAATATTCTTTAATAATATTTTATGACATAAACAATTATTTATTATAAATTTATTTATGTAATCTAAAATTCAGACATTAATGTAACCTATCTGGTGCCTATAATAATCATTATAAAACCCATAAATAACATTTCACACCTCCCTACAAATGAATATTTGAGAGTTATTATATGATCATATCCATCCATTAGAGTTAAAAGTATGCAAAAATTGGTTTGCCTATTTATTTCCTTTTGTTAATTGATAGCTAAATATGACAGCACTATTTGGCGTTTGTTTTTTTTATACTGATTCCTTCTTGATGGTTATTTTTTGAATTGGCGTTTTGGCTTAACATAAATGTATGCTTGGCAAATATTAACTTACTTAGACACTTCATCTCTGATCTTCCAGTTAACAACAGCTAAAAGGATTTTTACTGCGTAAGGGGGGGGGGGACCACTAAATGCTTTCTATTTCGTAAAATAAAAGTTTTTTTCCATCGATACATGGGCTGAATTATTGCCTGATAGACTTTCACAGGAAGAAATTTCTTGGACTTTTGCTCACAATGTTTCTGCATTTTGAATTACAATCACGAATCATTTCTTACTCAAAATAGATCATGTTTTTCAGAATTTGCCATTAACCTTTATCATAACAACCAACCCTTTAGCAATACCATATGCCTTGCTCAGAACTGAATTGCTAACCACTATGTTACTGGGCTTCCACAGCTGAATCATAATCTATCATACTGAAAATTCAGAATTTGAATCCTTATGGTATTGGAGGGAATCACTCGCACCCCCCCCCCCCCACCCTCCCAAAAAAAAGGCAGTATTTTAAAGGCATTTTGCATACATAAATTTTTAATAGTACTTGCATATAAATTTTCTTTTTTATCTGTTATACAAGAAATCTAACTGTTTCTATTTACTTAATTAGTAGATTTCAGATTGTGATTGAATTTTATGATTATTTTTAGGAAAGTCTGTACTCCAATTTGTATTCAAGGTTGTTATAATGGGACATGCATTCAACCTAATGTATGCAAGTGCAATTTTGGTTATGTTGGGGAGAACTGCTCTGTAAATTGTAAATGTAATGGTCACAGTGACTGTCCTGGAATTGATCAACTTGATGTCTGTTTGGAATGTCATAATAACACTATGGTAAGTATTAGTTTTTTTGTAATTCAATTTTATCGATACTTTTAACAGAATGCAAGAAATTTTAGATGTTAAATCAAGTTTTAAAGGCAATAAATCGAGAGATTTTCCTTAGAAATCGGATTTTTTCCTCAATGCACTTGTGATTAGCATGAATTAAAAACAAATACCTGCCTTTAATTTGCTGGCTAATAAATTATCAGGGTTGACTATGCTACTGGAAAACAGGGAAATGTCAGGGAAAATGACAATTTTTTCTAATATCTGGAAAAGTCGGGAATTTCTTTTGTGTGGGTGTGGGCTATCATGTGGTAGGATTCTTTGAATTCCTAAGTCCATCTGCAAAAAAATTCAGATTTTTCACTTGCAAATAGAATTTTTGATAAATTCACATTTTTAACATCAAGATCTTTTAGCTATACAGATTTCTTGAATATTTAAATAAGAAAATTACGAAGTAACCAAAAAAGAAATGCAAAAAAGAAAAGTTGTAGTTGAATTTAAAATGTTAAAAGACAAAAAATTTAAACCTGCACAACAAACTGCTTCTGTAATAACACAAATAAAATATAATGATGAGCAGACCTGTCTAAAAGAATTGAACATTTAATATGTATAAATTTAGTTATTTGGCTAAAAAGTTACTTTGAATCCATCCAAATTGTATTTTAGTAGAAGTTTTTTTATTTAATTCTTTTTAATTTAATATCATATTTGTTATATTTTGAATATCAAATGATATAGATTTTTAGTTTCAAATGTATAAGTTATTTACATTTTGAGAGGTAAATTTATATTTTATTGTTATTAATCTATTCTTTTTTGCTGTATTCGAATTTCTAAAAATGTCATGAATTGTTGTCAGGGAATTGTGGGAAATATGGGCTGGAAAAGTCAGAGAATTTTGTTATTCAAATAGAGTATGAACCCTGTAAATTTGAAATTGAAATAAAAACCTTAATAAATTAGATCCTAAGTGTTTGAATAAATTTATAAAGCATTTATGGTTAGTGTTCATTACATTAATTCAAATTTTCTAAGTTTATTAACAAATCAATTTAATTGTTAATTTAAATTTAGGGCAGTCATTGTGAGAAATGCAAGCCATTATTTGTGGGAAACCCAGCAAATGGTGGAAAGTGTGTATCTTGTTATGATTATTGCTATACACATAGTTCAACATGCATCAGCAGTGAGCTGCTAAACAGTACCAACAGTCAAGCTCACAATCAAAGTTTTGTAAGTATAATTTTTTTGTGTAGAAAAATTACTGATTGCTTTGAATTTCTTAGAGTAGTGTAAATTATATCTTTTTTGCTAAAAATTTTTTATCAGTTATTTACAAGTATTATTAACTACTGAAAACTATGACCATAAGTACTGTTATAAGTTTTTAGTATAGTATGTGTATTGATGTACATCAATTTTATTTAAAAAAAAAATTGTTGAATCAGTTTTGGCAAATGATGAATTATTTGATGCCTCTAGATTCTATTAGTGTTAAGAAGGGAGGGAGCTAAGTTTAGCTGTATTCAGTTGAGATTAGTGGGCCTCCATGTTTTTTAATGTTCTATAAGATAATTAGCGAAAAACAATAAAACATCAATTTCTGGAAGTTTTTGTCATTTCACTTTAAAAAAATCACTTTCATATAATTTGTTCTTTTTATTTTTACTTGGCATTTACATCTTATTATAATGTTAACCTCATAAAGCATTTGATTTAGCTATGCTTGAAATAAATTAAATGCATATTTATTTTGCAGTAATATTTAAATCCTCTAATCTTTTTTTTTTTTTTTTTTTTTTTTTTTTTTTTTTTTTTTTTTTTTTAAAGTTCATAAAAGCTATTTCAAAAGAGAAAATAATAAACAACAACAACAAAAAAAGATGATATTAATAAACTTATCATTGGTAAACCACTTTTTATAAGAAAATATTTATACAATTGTTTCTTTTGATTAAACCAGCTGCAACATTTCACAAACAATCTGGCACAAAACTTAAATAAAACTATCATTTTACATGCTGTTTAAAGGCTGTAGATAACTTATGTCATGTGGCAGTTGTAATTTCCAAAAAAGAAAAAGAAAAAATAGAACTGCTAAAGACAAAGTATTTAATATGAATCATTTTGCAATGCATGTAGAATGCTTTAACACTTTTGGGGGTGGCTTCATAGACATTAAATTTATTTAATTGACACCACTTCCTTAAAAACTGTTACTTTTAATTAATAAGGCAAAAAAAAAAAAATCTTTGAATTAAGTAATTAAATTTCTTTATAACTGATACCAAAGACAAATCCTATATGTACATTTTGAAGGTGCATGTATGCACCCATGGTCCTAAAACAGTTAAAATCCATCTGATGTGAAGTTTGGAGAAATATAATTTAATTTGAAATGACTTCATGATAGAATTTTAGAAAGTTTTAAGTTTTCTATAAAACCTTAAGTAATAATTCGATTCATAATTTTTTCAGTAATATAAAAATGAAATTTACTATTTGTAGATATTTCATTTTCATATATACATATATTTTTTTTTTCTAGTTTATCTACATAAAGATGTTTTATTTATTTATTTATTTATTTATTTATTTCAAAAAAACTTCTAGATTTATGAATTACTTGAAAAAGTTACAGAAGGTCCTCTTGATGAAGCTGTTTGTATTGATTGTAGAAATCATACAGAAGGAAAGAAGTGTGATCAGTGTATGTCTGGATTTTTCAAGGCAGGAGAAAATTTAGAAGATGGGTGTAGACCGTAAGTTTTTTCTCTTTCCAAAGTCTTAAACTTTAAATTTAGTTTTATTTAAAGTTCTTATGGTGTTTCAGTACCTAAATTACTGCATTTGAAGTGCAACAATTGTTTAACAAAATTAAATTAATTACAAATAATGTCACATTTGGAAGTCGATTCATGAAATTGTACAGTTTGTGATAAGGGGGTGGAAGGGGATAAGAAGAAATGTGACTTCACACATTTTGTTTAAAATAAAAGCATTAAATTTCAGCAAATTAAATTATGAAGCATAAAGTTATTTTAAAATTAAAATATTTTAAGTTCATTAAGATAAGATTAAAAGCCAAATACATTAAATTCTATTTCAAATTCTGAAATACTACTGTTTTCAATTGCTTTTTTAAATTGATATTTTATTACTATTCTATATTATTATTATTATTTTGTAAACCTTATTTTATACAAAATATGAATCATTTTTATTGTTCCAGACACAAATGTCATTAAAACACATAGTTTAAAATTTGAAATGCATTTGCACTATATAGCGTGACTTGTGACAAAAGGGGAGAGGGAAGTCAAAAATAAGGCAAAAACGTGTGATACCATTTATGGACGGCCCCTAAAATACAAATAATGTATGCAACATTTATGCATAGCTAAAAATTCAAAATTATTACTATTATTATTATTATTTTTACTTTGTAAGATTTTATTTGGAATCTATAACTGCTTACATTCTTTTTGGAATTGACAAAACAAGATTTCTTGTTATATCAAAGTAATGTCGGATCTTGCACAATGTATTGCAATCTTTTAGTTTTCTTTACTTGTAGTTGTATGCGGTGAAATTCGGTGATCAAGTTCACCCCAAATTTGCTCAGTGGTATTTAAAGTCATGTGACTGTGATGAGGAAAAGTGATGTCTGGTAATTGTGTTTCTAAAGGTGACGTACGATGATTCTGGTGCTATACAGTAACCAAGCAACTTCCAGTTGTTACAAATTATTACATTCTCTCCAGTGTGTTTAACAGTTGAAATCAATTTTTTCATTTCATTTCTGTGCTTTTTTTAAAAAAAAATTTTTTCAGCCCATTACAGCCAAAAATATTAAACTTACTTTTGTCAGTAAATAACAATAAATACTTTTGTCAGTAAACTGTTTTCCAAAAAGGTCCTTGACAATATGTTTAGATACAAAATCTAGCTTTTTTGCTGGTTCGCAGATGAAATGAGATGTTTCTCCCATTGAAGCATGCCGAATGAAGAATTCTACAAGCTGTTTCTTGATATATTTTTTTACCACTTGCCATCACACTGTGCTTGGTTTATTGTGAGGCACAACACTTTTGTGTGGCAACACATTTTCAGATTTTCTTTTTATTTGTATTACTATAATCTTACATTATGGTCCTTAAATTTCCTTGGACAACAACATCGACTTTTTTAGCACATTTCTATGTAAACTATAATTTCTAAGTATAATTTCTGTAGCTGCACACCTTTTCCTATAATTTCAGAAAATTTTCCGTAAGATTTATTTTTGTTTTTTAATTTTACGATTTGATTATGAAGTTCTAAGGGCATTTCTTTTTCTTGATTCATCTTTCACATTATATACAACTGTTTACATACAATTAAATATTCTGACTATCTTAGGAGATGAAGATCAGCTTAGCTAAACTTCATGTACCTGGTAAAATTGAAAAGTAAAAACGAAATAAAATCATATGCAAATTTTGCTAACAACCAATCAATGAATGTAGAACTTTTGATATGATTAGCTGCGATAATGTGCTAGTCGCAGCAAATATGCAAATCTTACTAATAATTATAAACATTAATAATTCTAAACTTTCACAAAGCATTTGGAAGATTTTTTCAGTTCAGAATAATAGATTAATGTGATTTTTTACTTGTAAATTCAAGTAGTTTAAAAGGCACACACAAATGAAAGCCCTCCAACTCATAACAGAGATGCTACTTTTCTGCCAAATAACACTTTTTTTAATTTTTAAAAATTAACAATTTTCATCAAATGATTATGAAAATAAACAGTGATTTTTGTCAAATGATCAAGAAATAAAATAGCATTTTTTGACAAACAATCACAAAATAACATAGCTACTTTTTGTCAAACGATTGTGAAATAAAATGACAATTGTAGTTAAACCATCACAAAATAAAATGGCAATTTTCATTAAATGATCACAAAACAAAATGACAATTTCTCTTATACAATTGCAAAATAAAACGTGATTTTTGTCAAATGATCGTGAAATAAAACTGGGATTTTGTCAAAGATTGGAAATAAAATAGCAGTTTTTGTCAAGTAATCGTGAAATAGAACTGCAATTTTTATCAAGCAATCGCGAAATAAAACAGCAATTTTCATCAAACGACCATGTATGGCGATTTTCCTTCAAACAATCTCAAAATAAAATGCCGATTTTCATCAAACAATTGCAACATAAAACAGTGATTTTGTCAAAAGATTTCAAAATAAAATGACGATTTTCTTCAAACAATTGCAAAAAAATCCAGTAAGCTTTCGCTATTTACTATTGGAATAATCATGGAATCTAGTGTTGATTTACCTCTATTGATTTAAAATGATGTGAAATAAAATTCCTCATTCAGCTCAATGCATATGTTGCTAGGTTATCATAATTGATATAAAACATACTGTGGAACTAAAGAAAAAACATTTTTACTTACTTATAACTTTTCATGCATAATAATATCACATCATATTTCAGACTGTTTGACCGATGTGCATTTAGTTTACTTTTAATTTTTTCCTTACGTGTAATTTCCTCTTTTTTGTTATTTTCTGAGTGGCATTCCTCTCATAAAGAACTGTAAACATAAAATATGTTCTACATGTTTTATGTTACATGTGTATGAAACATGTTAATGTTTAAGAATTGTATTACACTTAAAAGTGATGTATGGAATTTGAAAAAGCACAATAAAGTATGAAACAGGAGCACTAAAAATAATAAAAGGTTCAACTCATCCTGATATGCTCAAAAGGTTTTGTACTATACCCTAAATGATTTGATTCATTTGGTTAAATGACTCATCATTAAATCACTTGGTGCTGTGGTATGCATTAAGTTATGATAAGTGCAATCAGATGGTAGACATCAGATATCAAAATTTCAGATTAAAAAAATCATTTTTTTTTTTTCAATCTCGCCAATGATGGGTACAAACAGAAATTCTTGTCAATAGATTACAAAATATACAATTTGAATGTGTAGAAAGAATATTAATTTTGATTTCATAAGATTTTTTCTAATACATAAATATAATATTTATTACATTTGTTTTAAGATGAGCTTACATTGTCATTCAGTGTTGTTTCTGCATGTCAGAATTTCAGCAATAAGAATTTTTTCCTATTGTAAAAACTCTTTTCTTAACTTTGTTTTGATTTTTACTTCATAACTATTGGACTTTCCTGTCCTGATAAACAGTTATTTTTTTATCTGTTAAATGTGTGTATCATTAAAGAATTATGAATGTATGTCTGATTTCCAACAGATGTGAATGTCATGGTCACGGTGATACTTGTAATCCCTTGAATGGAGAAAATTGTAACTGCCAGAACAATACGGAAAATGATCGACAGTGCTCTCAGAAAACTACAAAAAATATTATGCACTTGACACCTTGTTGGCAATTACAGGTAAGTTTTTTAACCATTGTTATTTGTGGATTAGTCTTGCATGCATATTCCTAAAATATTAAATTTACTTTCATAATTTGTGCTATGTTGTGTGTATTTTTTTCATCTCCCCACCCTCTTCTTATTTTCGAAAGAAATTTCTAGATAAGAAAATCATGTAATCCTTATATCAAGAAATATAAACAAGATTAATGGCTCAAATATTGCTTTACATAATATACAAAACTATATAATAAACATTTTTAATAAGTAAGAATAGTAAAAAAAAATTGCCTAATTGGTCAGTTAGTGATAAATTAGCCAAGTTTTTGTTTGTTTTGTTTCTAAGTTTGACTATGTTTTATTGTCAAGTTAGGCAACAATTTGTGTGTACGTGTGGAAAAAGGTCAAATGTCTATGCAAATCCTACCATATGAAAGCACACATCAGACTGGATTTCCCCACCCACCCTCCTTTTTTTTCTTCTATCTTAACATTGTGGTGTCATCGTTTAATGGCATGCATCATGATGTTAGAATTAATAGCAAAAAGATATTTTTGCTTTATGTAATAGATAGTATCTGATAATTTAACTTGTGTATCACAATTATGCTGTAGTGTTTGCCTTTAAGCCTCTAATGTATCACCTTGTGAATATATGAAATAGATCTTTAACATGTGAAAAATCTGAAGCGTTTTCTTCTTTTTGACAAGCAATAAACATAGAGATAGAAGATGGTACAACACTTAGTAAATAAGAAACCCACAGGTGCTCTGGTATCTTCGAAAGCTTTAACTGTTGTTCCAGGAGCACCAAAAACAATGTTACGTCATCTGTTTCTGGTTTAAATGTAGGCAACAGCTTCTGGATATCTATCTTACTCTCTGGGTGAGACATTATTCCTGCCGCATTACCACCTACTGCTCCACTGGAAACACTTTGGCTCTGAGCCTGTAACTTAAGCTTCTCAGGCTCAAATTATGATTGTTATTGTTCTTTTCAATGGTGGTCAGGATGTCTGTGTCCTTTGCTCTCCAGAAACGCACTGCTTATGCTCTACAACACAGAGCACTTTCAAGGTACGAAACCCAGATACCAACTGCCCTAATCTGAGACAAGACTTGCTCTTCTCCAATCACTGTGTTTCTCCATTGTCAACCCCCTTTTTGGAGCAGACATTTGGAGCTTATTCATTGGTCACATTCTACATTCCTTTCTTGATTAGTGACATGTTGCTCAGAACCTGTCAGGTTCTGAGACCATCTCTGCTAAACATTGGAATTTCCGTTATTTCTCTATCTTAATCTCTTGTGTATTGTACTGGCTGTGTACTAGAATTTTCAAGGTGACATTCTTTCTTTGTCGAGGGGAGAACTGACAGGTAATCCTGTACAGGTGGTGTTGGGAGAAAGAGGAGATTGCTGAGAGGCGTGTTCATCCGTCATTGAAGTATGTGGATGATGAGCAGACAAGCAACATGTCACTAATCAAGAAAAGAATGTAGAATGTGACCAATGAATAAGCTCCAAAGGGGGTTGACATTGGGGAAACACAGTGATTGGAGAAGAGCAAGTCTTGTCTCAGATTAGGGCAGTTGGTATCTGGGTTTCGTACCTGGAGAGTGCTCTGTGTTGTAGAGCGTAAGCAGTGCGTTTCTGGAGAGCAAAGGACACAGACATCCTGGTTTTTAGTGCTCTGGGCCGAGAAGTGCAGGCCAAGTATCCATGTGTTGGGAGAGTCGAGAGTGATATCCGATAAAGTGAATCTAACGTGCATTGAGTGTGAGGTGGAAGGTGTAATTTGAACGGTACACAGCCAACCTTTACTGTATTTAATTTAATGTTGAACCGAATCACCTATATCCGAGTTGTAATTGTATATAATTGTAAATAGCGTGTACATATATTCTAAATAAACTGTTGATTCAGTTAATTGACAGCGTCAGTGTTCATTTACACAATCCTCACAGTGGGTGACTGATATCACCTAATAATATCGGTGGTGGCAGCTATAACTACCACGGACTTTCTTCAAAGTTGTGCGGACTGAGAGGAACGTCTGACAGTACCTTTTGCTATCTTTAATCTTTTTTTTTAGAAAAAATTGATAGAAAAAAATAAAATAGATAGAAATAAATAGATAATAATTGATAGAAAAAAATAAAATTATATTCTTGTTTGACTAATGTTGTTTACAAATTTTGTTTTTGTGTAATATTTTTATTTTTTCTTTAAAATTTTTACTGCACAACAAGACTAAAATATTAGAAACTACTGAAAAATACATTAGATTGCAGTGTGAAAGTCATACAGGGGAACACTGGTAGCTTAATATTTGTACTAATAATATGTCTCTCAGATAACTCTTCATTTTGGTTATTTGACATATCCCTATTCTCATAAGTGCCAGATAGTCAAAAATCTATTGCAAAGTTGTTCAACATAGATTTGGTACTACTTCACATGGTTCCTGTTACTGCCTTTTTTAAAACATGTTTAGTATAAAAAAACCATTTTAAAAGACACTTAGCTCAAATATCTCTAATATTTTTACCTGCTTATTTTATTTATAGTTAGCATTAAGGAGCTTGGCTTCTTTCTTTATTATATATTTCAGTAACCTTAATATTCCCTCCACTCCTCAAAAAAAAAAAAAAAAAAAAAAAAAAAAAAAAAAATTAATACTAATTTTTACTTTATTTTATTTTATTTATTTATTTATTGTAGTAAATTTAAAGTTTTTAAAAAGTAATCTTAAGTGTACCTCTTCCAGCATCATAAGTTCCTTATTATTTCTATTGTAAGGCATCATAATTGCTACTGAATTGTGATAAAAGTATTGCATGTTTACATTCAAGCATTTTTTTCTTTCCATGGAAAAAAAAAAAAAAAAGTCTGCAGTTGCAACTTTTCAGCAAGAACCTTATAAAGTTCCAAAGTATATGGGAGAGGAGTGTGAGAGGGTATTTGCCTTTTAAGTCATTAATATTGAGAAAATTTTTAATCTTACAGGAGGAGAAATGATTTAGTCTCAACAGGTGTTCTGGTTTTCATGGGATCCTAGAAATCCTGCAAAACTGCTGCTTGCAATGACTAAAGTCCCAATTTTTCATGATGGATGAATTCCTTATATTTCTTCAGTACCTTGCTGTGAAAACTTGTCTATAAACAATTTTTTTATGCTCCTGCAGAAAAAAATACCCTACAAATCTACCTAAAAGATTGAAAACAAAATAGAAAATTTTTTATAGCACCTCGCAATTCTTTTTTTTCTCATTTTAACTCCTTTGCAAAGTGCCTTTTTCTGAATTTAATCTTCTATGATCAGTTTTTAAAATTAGAAATTTCTTCATAATTGCATCACAGAACTGCTTTGATTAAATAAAACAAAATTTTCAATTAAAAATTGCTTGCAGAAATAATCAAAAATTGTATGAACTTTGTTTCACGTATATGTGATGTCCATCACAAATAACTTAATGCACTTAGTTCATTAAATCCTTTCAAAAATGAAACTTTTTAACAAACTGCTGTTCAACAAAACTGTCTTTCAACAAAAACAATATTTCCATGCAAAAGGAATACTTTGCAATCTGTTGCGACTTCATTCCTTGGGGAAAGAAATGATCCCTATGGGGATTTTGTCGTGATGTCATCCCGTCCCGAGGGAAAAAATAGTTTAGAATGTTTTTTGATTCCCGCTTGGATGGAAGATGTTTTTTGATCTGGTGAAAATCCGAGAAAACTATTATTTAATGTACGTTTGTGAACTTTAGTGTATGTTTATGTGTTTTGTGAATAATAAACTGTGTTCAAAAAAATGGATGATTTGAGGAGACGAACACAAATATTATAATTCGAATGACTCGATGACAAACGATTACAAGAATCTTCACAATTATAACAAATCAATTAAAATCTCCAAAATGGAATTTTATTTCTGTCCTTAGCAATTCAGCTTTCACAAATTTCACTGTATAAAGCTATTGTGTTTATATAATACGGTGAAACCAACTAACACGGAATCTTGCAACTGGTACTTTTATGTCCTGCTTGTTGTCACAGTGAATTTAGAAATCTTATTGGGAGGAATCTCGTCTTGGGCTCTCTTCGATTCATTCCTGAATATCTGAATAACAACACCTTTCATTATTTGCTACAAGCATCTCAAGATGCCTACATGCATCTCTCTTACTGAAAGGTTGGGCAAGCCTGATCTGTTACATTAAATTGTGCAACATTAATGCTATAATTGTTTTGTAGTCTTAGTACTATTTACTAATTTCCTCTAATATTTGTTTTATTTTTAGTGCTCTAAATGTAAAGAATATTTTCTTGGAACACCATCTCATGGTCACCAGTGTTATCGTCATATGTTTCTTGATAAAGATTACTGCTTTAATCCTGGAACTATTGGTATTATTATTTATATATTCATTTTTATTGTTGTAATATTAATGTTTATGCTTGATAGATCATATAAAGTTCTTTCAATCTTTAAATAGAAGATATATCAATTTTCCTTTCCTTTATTGTTGGGACTAAGACTAGATTTCCGTTTTTCATGCCTGTAGAGCTTATCAAATCTGTCCTCTTCTTTGCTGTTCTTTACAAAACTTTAAAATGCAATATAAAATATTTATAAACAACAACACTATCTTCTTTAAATTAATTTTTTTAACAATAGTTGAATTATTTGTACAAAAAACCAAAATAATAATAATAATACCATATTTTCGGGGTTAAGCACCGCGGCGCATACGAGTTTAAAAGTTGAAAATATGCTTAGTGCAGCGCTTCTGCTGGGGTGGCAAATATGATAATTTCTTTTTTTTTTTTTTTTTTTTTTTTTTTTTCCCTTGCAGAGATATTTATTACAGAAGAGATTCTGAGGGGAATTTTCCCGAAAATTGTGAAAAGTCAATCATTAGGACGAAAATTCAAAACATCGCTAATTTGGACAAATGATTGCCTAATTTTTGTCAATCATTCGTAGAAAAAATAGCTAGCTTTATCAAAAATAGCAGAAAAAGCAAGAATTTTATCAAAGGATCAGAGGAAAAAAAACACGATTTTTATCAAAGGTTCACGGGAAAAATGCCAATTCTGTAAAAAAAAAAAAAAGAAAAAAAAAAAAAAAAAAATTGTATTTCATGAAAGGATCACGTGAAAAACTAAAATTTTATTAATATATTATGGCAAAAAGACATGAAATTTGTCAAAGGATTGTATGAAAATAAAGTATCTTGAATTAAGATTGAGTAAAAAAAAAAAAAATCAATTTCATCAAAGGATTCTGAAATAATGCAAATTCTGTCAAAGGACTGTGATAAAACGAAAATTTTCCCAAAAAAAAACATGGAAAAACACATATTTCTTCAAAGAATAGCGGGGGGAAAAAAAAGTTTCAATATTGCTTACAGGTTTTTTTTTTTTTTTTTTTTTTTAATATTTTAACCTTTAGAATTTGTTTTGTAAATAAAAGTATCCTTGTTAAAAAAAAAAAAAAACTTTAGAAATTAAAAAAGTAGGAAGTGGCCTTTGTAAGGATCAATCTCCGCTAGCTGACGCAAAAATAAATAAATAAAACAAAATAAATATAGTAAAGGGCCAGCTAGATATTTAAAAGAAAGTTTCCATTACAATAACATTATCAAGCAGGTGTTCTCATATAAATAATTGTTACTGATTGCATTTTCAATTTGAAAATCATCCGAACGACATGTTTATTTAAATTCTTCAGGCTTCCACTCTTTAAAATTACACTTTTGCTACAATGCAAACGAACATCAAAGGAAGATTTTAAGGAATAATGAAGTATTATTGTGTTTGTTTTAAATAAATAATCTTTTCCTTCTCTTTTCCTTCGCAAAATATTTTTGGTTTCAAGTGTTTCTTAATGGCTTTTTTATTTAGTGAGTCAATCAGTGGGCTTTTTTATGGGTATCTGTAATATTCTTAAAACTTAATATATTTTAATAAAAATTTGGTATTCAGCCTAACTTATTATTATTGCCAGTTGCTGAAAATTTGAACAAAATCAGTTAATTAATAACAAATTTTTTTTTCTTTTTTTTATTTATAGTCAGAAAAGAAGTTAGGCTTTAGTTTTGTTTTCAGTTCATTATTTCTCTTTGCTACTCGAACATTT
The DNA here is from genome assembly GCA_964019185.1 of Maratus speculifer. NCBI lineage: Eukaryota > Metazoa > Arthropoda > Arachnida > Araneae > Salticidae > Maratus > Maratus speculifer. Next base: position 256,624,781 of record OZ025301.1, read on the forward strand.
TTTTTTTTTTTTTAACAATGCAAAACTTTCTGACTTATTCATGAAATCTTTTTTACTTTTTAAAGGAATACAATTCGCACAAGTACTCAAATGATTTGGAATTAAAAAGCATGTTCCTTTTTTCAATAAATATCATCTTGAATTTAAATATTTGTAAATCGCAACAAAAATTAGAAAACAAATATACAGATTCAAAAATCGCAGAAGAACAAAATGTTAGGTTAAAAAATTTAAATTGGATTCCTTTTACAGATATCAAAAAATTACCGCGAAACATGTATTAAATCGCGCTGAAAATCGCTGATGAATGAGATTAAACTTCATTGAGAAGAGAACAAAATTTGTTATATTGGGATGATATAATAATGCTAGTTATAGAAAGCGTAATTTTTATTATTAATATTAATGCATTTTATAAATATACAAAAATTATGACAAATTGTGAAATAATATTTATTTTAATAAAAGATTTTTTTTTTTGGGGGGGGGGCAGATTAAAATGTGATTTTAAAAAAATGAAAATTGTAGATAACATAATTATTGTTCTATACAAATGCTTTAAACATAATTTCTGTTTCAAATTTCGAGAAATCTGTGAAACAAAAAATAAAAACTATAAAAATTGAATAAAAAATTCGCGGAGAAAAAAGGCTGCACGGATTTTAATTAAATTTTATCATAAAAAACGTACAAAATTACTATATTGTACTAACAGTTTGAAATTGGGATTCATTTTACAAATGTAAAAAGAAATTGCCATGAAGTGTGAAAAAAAACACGGAATTTAACACATTTTTTGACATTTTGATATATTTTCGTAAGTGTGGAGCTTCTGATGAATATTTGTTTTATTTTAATGTATTTTCGTAGGTCCAGCGCATACATCCAAAAATTCGGTTATAATAATAATATTAATAATAATGATAATAGAAAATTGTAATTAGAAATGAATAAATAACATATTTGTTTAATTCTGTTAGCTCTGTATGTGTAGTAGTTGGTTAGTAAGACATTTTAAATAAAAAAGTTAAAAAAAAACTAATAATAAAAAATTATAAGTACACTTTCTAATTAATGAATAAATAGAATGTCTGTTTAATTCTGTTATCTCTTTATATGTGATATTGGTTAGTAAGACATTTTACCATGGCTAATAGCTATGCAGTGAAATTTTTTTAATAGGTTAAAGATAAATGAAGGAAATATTTCTTAGAAATGAAATGGTCCAATTTATTTCTAGTTTGATAAATGTAGTAGCTTTTATTTATAGTAATATTACAGACATTGAGATTGCCATAGATTTAATTATTACCTAGTATCATTCTAGTTTTAAGCAGAACACTAAATAACTGTGCAGTAAGATATCAAATAACAGAAAAAAAAGCTTAAATTTCATTAGACTAGGAACTGGCTACACAAACCACCACATCATTGAATTGACATCAAATTCTAGGATTAGTTTAAAATTAATTTGCATATTAAAATGCAACTGGACTATCTAGTATATCTTGGTGAAAAACACTGCAAATTTAATTTTAATGTTTGACCAGTACCATTGATGATTTACCATTGTTTTTTTTTTTTTTTTTTTTTTTTTTTCTTTTTCCTCTCAGTCTTCTATGTTTTCATACTTTTGGATGCTGAAAATATTATGATAAACCTACCAATCAACCATTAAAATGAAGTCTGCAGGTGAATTCCACAAAAATATAATTTGGCAGGCTAATTGCATTTTTAATATTTTAATCAAGTTCTGTTTAATACTGGAACTTCAGTTGCTAACTCAATGATGTGATAGTTTGTGTAATCACTTCCTGGCCTACATGTAATATAAAAAAATATAAGCTTTTGTTTTTTTTAATAATTCAAAGCTATTGAATGAGACTATCTGACTTGTATTTATGTATTATAGTAAGTATTATTTTTTATCAAATGTTTCAACAAAAGCATAAGTTTGTTGCATCAAATGCTTTATTCACTATTTATTGCTTCACACTGATAAAAGTGCTATAATAAATACAATATAGTTAAAGCCATTATAGTGAATTATACAGATTATACTGATCTTTTGAAGATAATGAACAAAATTTTTATATTTTCCAATTCTCTCTGTGTTTTATATATAAAGGTTCATACAAATGCCTTAGAAACTACTTAGAAATGACAGTTTCCAAGGAGTACTCAGACTTCCTTAAGGGGGTAGTAAGTTTTTTTTTTTATTTTTTTGCATTTTTTTATTTTTATTTTATATTAATGTACAACATCTTAAGATTATTCTGTGAAAATTTGAAAGCAATTGAAGTAAAACTGACGGAGATATACACTTGTAAGTCTCCGCCCTCCGATTGTCCGAGCGGTGCTGATTCATGGTGTGAATGGCAGAAGGCTGTAGCTACAGAAGATCTGGAGTCATTCAAACACAGTTACACCGCACTTCCGAGTAATGTGCTAGAAGCCATCAAACCTATTTATGAGGATTTAAGCAAAGATGCACTTCTGGAACGATGTGTTGGAGGTTTCACTCAGAACAATAATGAAAGCCTTAATCAACTTATTTGGAAAATTATTCCAAAAACAGTGAATGGCACCTCCAACGTCGTTGAAATTGCAGCTAATGTTGCAGCATGTACATTTAATGAAGGCTGTTTTTCTCTGCTGTCATTTTTGCAAGAAATGGGCATAAAAACTGGAACAAGTTCTCATGAATCGGCGCGAACAACAGATAGTCTTTGAGTATGTAAAGCGGAGCGAGAGGCTGCAAAAGAGAGCAAAGAAGGCAGGATTTGTCGTAGACAAGAGCAACAAGATGCTCTGGACATCATCTCCGACAGCTTTTCGCTTTATGGGCCTGCCATTGATGATTCTGTGTAAGTATATGAAAAAAGCAGTAATTTACAAATATCTATTTCGACAAAAACGTCTGTGAAACTTTAAACGTGTTTTTCTAACACTTCGCTTTTTCAAAGCCGGTGAACTCTGTAGCTCAAAATCTACTGAACCGATCTTTATAAAATTTTACACACTCTTTCTTTATATAAATTACAAGATAACGCTGTCGAGTTTTTTTTTTTTTTTTTTTTTTTTTTTATTTTAACTTAGTTTTAAAAAACAAAATATCAGATTTTTTTGATGAAAAATCAGTATTTTGACTTCCGAGCCTTGTAAAAAATTGAAAAATCAATTAAAAAAAACAAACTCGACTGCATTCCCTGAGGAAACTTATCAACTAATTAAATCAATTTGGTTTTTTAATTTCAGTTGATCCAGTCATGAGTTATGCGGTTCACCGCGAATCAACTTTTTTTTGGGATGTCTTCGAAGATTCGCTGTCATCGGCTCATTTTTTAATATTTCTTAATGAAAATTTCACAGAATACTCTTTAAATGACATATAATTATACTATAACTATACAAATAAATAAATATTAATTATATCTTTACAAAAAATGATAGAAAATATGCTTTTTTTCCCTCGAATTAACCTTACTACCCCCTTAAACAGACAAAATACTCCTTACAATCTTCTTAAATTATGTCGAAGCAAAATTTAGCATTGATCCATGATTTAATTGAAGTATATAAAAGTAGAAAATGAAGACTTCCATCTTACAACATGATAAATAACAATGGTTGTATAATCATCTTAAGTATGCGTTATATGTAAGAGATTAAAAGAAGTAAAATATAAATTTCCTTATGTTTAATCAAATGTTAAATTATGCTGTTTTTCAGATGGGAAAGAGGGAGGAAATTACTGTTTTATGCTGCATGTTTTTTTTTTTTTTTTTTTTTTTTTTTTTTCTCCCTTTTCAAAATGTACTTTTAAAATCCTGTCATGTGATGAGTATTTGAGATTGACTAGTTGCTGTATATATGACCATTGGTCACTATATAAAATAATTTTAGCATTAATTGTTAGATTTTAATATAATCTTTTATCTTCACCAAATAAGGCATTAAAAATTAGAGTCGATGCATACACAAAAAAATGAAATTAATTCATTAAAATTCTTTGATTTCTTAGAATTTTTTCTTCTCTTGTCTGTATAAGCTATGTGGACATAAAAAATCAAAATTTTTGTCTGTTGAAGATCCCTTACAATTGAGTTTAGCTGTATTATTAAAAGACCTTATAGTATTATAATTGTTAAAATATTATTGCTTCTGGTCTGTTATTGGATCTTGTATCTTAAAATGGATTGACTGATTTTTATTCAATAACTTGCAAATGGAGACAGCTATTTAAATAATTCTTGCAGTAAGATCATGTAAAATGCCAATGATTTTTCTTTTATTATGACTTGGTTTTAGTTCAGGTAGGGGCAATAAGAGCTAAATTGAGCCGGGTTTTTTTTTTTTTTTTTTTTTTTGGCTCTCTCTTTTCCTAGTATTTATGCAAAAGAAAGAACTTGAATATATGGACTGGATCCCTTAAAATAAGATTGCATTGTAGACTGAAACCCACTCCATATATTTAATATTTTTTCATTTGAATGTTGGGAGAAGAGAGAAGCCTGAAAATCCGACCTGGATATAACACCTATTGATATTAGTGGTATCTGTCTCTGCTAATTAAAGTTAAAACTGTGAATCACAGTAAAAGAAACTCCTGATATCTTACATAATCCTTTTGCAAAAGTTTTTTTAACAGCTGACACCATTTGCAAATTTTTGCATTGAAAATCATTCTGTTCAGTTTAAGACATTTGATTAAATGTATTGTATTAATCATGTATAAATAAATAACAGTTTCTCTTTTTCTCAGAAGAATGCAACAGGAATCCAAGTCCTCTTCTTCAGGGACATACGGGATTCTTTGCTGTACAACCTAGGTATATGAATGTGGACATACGGATCATTGTGGATGTGACTAAAGGTGGTGTGGATTTCTTTTTAGCAGCCAAAGATGATGTCTTTATCGTTGAAGTTGATAAAGAAACTGGATTACATGACATTTACATTGATGAAAAATATAGTGTTGATTTAAAGAGTCACAAAATCACCACTGATGTTTTTTCTACTGTAAAAAGGAAAAAAAGGTATATTGAAGATTACACTTGGAAGTCTGTCAATATATCTGAGCATATATCTGAAGAGGTTCTTCTTCCGACTGTTGCTAACGCACAAGGTCTCACGACCTACATCGAAGTAAAAAAATGTGAAGATTTTTTACTAGTCAAAAATTTAGAAAATAGACTTGTGGTAACTATACCTCAGGAAGTACATGATCTACGTACAACGCGTTTTTATATGATTCTCCGAGGTACTGGGAAAGAAACATATGGAAATTTATTTTTTAGACAAGATCAAACAAGAATTGACCTCTTTGTGTTCTTCTCAGTATTCTTCTCCTGTTTCTTCTTATTCTTAGCCATTTGTGTTGTTGTATGGAAAGTTAAGCAAGCATTTGATTTGCGTCGTGCCAGGCGACTCCATGCAGCTGAAATGAAACATATGGCTAGCCGTCCATTTGCTCGCATTGTCACTATTGTTGATGACGAGATAGACAGTGATTTGTACCTTTATTCTCCATGTAATTATCGTAAAAAATTGAAACATGTGAAAACTCATGGAAGAGATTCACCAAAGCATCAACAGATTGAAGATAAATCATGTCTTCGTCCCATTGCAGTTGAGCCACTTTCTGATGGATTTGGAGCAATTGCAACAATACTCGTCCAGCTCCCTGGTGGAGCCAATTCCTTAGTGAGGATGTCTTTAGCATCGAGTCTCATTACTGCTCGTAGCTCCCCTTATCATCTTGGATTTGGTTTGAGGGCAGCTATGCGTAGAAGAACTAGTCATGCCAATGTTTGACAGTGTATAATGAATCTCATACTTAACGATAGGTTTGTAACATATTTTTGTGCTGTACATATTACATGTGATCTGTGTCATTGCTCCTTTGTTTGTAAATAAAACATATTGTTGATGTATTTAATTTTATTTTCCTACATGTTTGATTAGTAAAACATCATACTTGCCAAGTTTTACACATTTGGACTGTTTTGTACACTTTTACTCTTAGGATACTTTTTTTTTACACATTTTGCAATTTTTTTTCCAAGCTCCATTTCACCCAAATTATGAATTATTTATTTTCTGACTACTTTTAATTATAAATACTTAACTCTTTCCAGCATAGTATGCCCACTCCCGAGCACACCTAATTTTAATTCCAAACTTGCAGTCGGCACCAAGAAAATTTTAGTGAAATTTTGTTTTTATAATCAATGTTTTAATTAAAAAATTCTTAATTTCTAAAAAAGTCGTTTATAAATTCTGGTCTTAGACAATAACTTCTCATTTTACAAACAGAATTTGCCCATAATGGAAAGGTTTAAGGGGTATATTTAAGTATATTTTAAAAATTAGTTTGTAGTAAAATAATGTTTTCTGACGAGTCCAGGTTTAGCTTGCAGTCTGATTCACGTCGGACTTTCATATGAAGAACGAAAGGCACCCGTTACCACCAAGACAACATCGTGGAACGACACCGTTATGGTGGTGCAGGATTGGTCGTTTGGAGTAGAATTTTACTGTGCTCCAGAACAGATCTACATGTTCAAACCAGAACCATGACAGGCCAAATTTATCGGGGCATCATTCTGAAACAACATGTACGTTTGTTTAAGGGTGCCATGGGCTCAGAATTTGTGTTTATGGACGAAAAAGCCCGCCTTCACCGAGCAAACATCGAAAAGTAATGCCTTCAAGCTGAAGATATCACTCGTATGGATTGGCCAGCATTTTCGCCTAACTTGAATCCGATAGAGCATCTATGGAATATGCTTGGCTGATGGGTTGCAGCCTATCAACCACTTCTTACATGTGTGCCGGAACTTCAGAGAGCATTGCTTTCTGAGTGGAGTAATCGTCCCCAAGATCAACTTTATAATTTGATACTCAGCTTGCCTAAGCGTTGTGCGGACTGCATTTTATCTTCTGGGAGACATACATTTTATTAACCATCACACCAACCATATAAGGTTATGATTTTTTAAGGAAGGTAATTTTTGTAATTGCTCTAGTGAGCTACAATTGTTGATTTTATGAATGTTATCATACATGTACCATGTTTTTTGTTTTTTTTCTTTTGTTTAATAAATAGGCTTGACGAATAAGTCACGTTTGTTTTGTGTCCGTACCTTTATTTGCTGGAACTGACATTATCCTTAATTTATGGACATGAGTGTATATTTCAGGTTTCTTGGAATCATTGATTTATATTTGTATATATAAATATATTAATACATATAAAATGAAAGATGTACATTGTGGCAAAATATTTTAAGAATTTGTTGGATAAAGATAAAAAATGTATGCTCGTAAAATAAAAGGTGAAGGAATAATAAAAAAAAAAAGATTAAAAGGTAATAAAAATGTGTTGTTGAAAAAAAAATATTGATTACAAAGACTGTTTATATAACAAACAGTATCAAACAATCAATTTAACCCTTTATCTACCGATGGTGCTTATAAGTACCATTTAATAACTTATTATAAAATTATTTTAATTTGTCAATTAGTTGTAATACTGTTTAGAATACATTACTTTATCTTGTTCCAAAAGCATTATTGGTTACACAAAACAAAAATATTTTTTAAAGGATGATTTCTTTTACCGTTGCATCTTTTCAGCTTTTCTGGCGTTGAGGAAGGGAGCATAGCCGGATTAAGGGGGGGGGGCTAAGGGGACTGCAGCCCCGGGCCCCAACCAGTAAGGGGCCCTCAGCAGAGGCTTAAGTTGTACCAAAGTTTTGTTTAAAACAATTACAGGGATGTAAGAGCTGCGCGAATTCGCCGTTTTATTTTTTCAACTTAACTTGAATTGCCATTTGACATCATTGCTGTCTGTATCTCCGAAAATTTCCAGGTTTAAAAAAAGTGGCGATGAAAAGGGTCGCTTAAAAAAGCGCGAATTTCGTCAAAAAAGAACAAATTTAATCAAGATTGCGGAAAAACGCAATTTTCTTCAAAAGGCCGTGGAAAAAGCATTAATTTCGTCAAAAGGTCGCGGAAAAAACGCGAATTTTGTATAAAGGTCATGAAAATAGCGGGAATTTTGTGGAACGGTCGCAGAAAAAAATACGAATTTCGTCAAAGGATGGTCAAAAAACGCGATTTTGACAAAGAATCGTAAAAGAACGCGAATTTCATCAAAGAAAGGAACGAAAAAAACGATTTTCTTTAAAAGCTCTCAGAAAAAGAGCAAATTTAGTCAAAAATTCGAGGAAAAAGAGCGAAATTTGTTTTAGCATCGGGGGAAAAACGCGAATTTCGACAGAGGATCACGGGAAAAACACGAATTTCGTCAAAGGGTCGTAAAAAACGAGGATTTTTGACAGAGAACCACGAATTTCGTCAAAAAACCGCGTATTTCGTTAAATAATGGAAGAAAAAGCTCGAATTCTTTGGTAAGTTCACGGGAAATGCGCAATTTTAGTCAGAAGATCGCGGAAAAAACGAATTTTGTCAAAGTATCGTGAAAAAAAACGTGAATTTTGACAAAGAACCTCGGAAAATCGCGAATTTCATCAAAGGTTGGCCAAAAAAACGCAAACTTTGAGAAAGAATCGTTTAAAAAAACGTGCATTTTGTCAAAGTGTGGCAGAAAAATTGAGAATTTCTTGAAAAGTTCGCGTGGAAAAGCGCAAATTTAGTCAAAAGATCGCGGAAAAAAGCAAATTTTGTCAAAGGATCGCGAAAAAACGTGAATTTTGACAAAGAACCTTAGAAAATCGCGAATTTCGTCAAAGTTTCGCCAAAAAACGTAAACTTTGAGAGAGAATCGCGAAAAAAACGTGAATTTTGTCAAAGTGTGGCCAAAAAAATGAGAATTCCTTGAAAAGTTCGTGGGAAAAAGAGCAAATTTAGTCAAAAGATCGTGGAAAAAGAGCAAATTTTGACAAAGAACCGCAAAAAACGTGAATTTCGTCGTAGGATTGCCGGAAAAACGCGAATTTCATTAAAAGTTTGCGAGAAAAGCGCAAATTTAGTAAGAAGAGTCAATTTTGTTAAAGTGTCGCCGCTGAAGAAACGCGAATTTTGACAAAGAACTGCGTAAAAGCGGGAATTTCTTCAAAAAAATGCCGATAAAACGCAAATTTTGACAGAAATCCGCAAAAAAACACGAATTTCGTCAAAGAATGTCAGAAAAAGCGCGAATTTCTTGAAAAGAGTCGCGGAAAAAGTGTAAATTTCTATAGAGGATCGCTTGAAAAAACGCGAATTTCATCAAAGAATCGCAGAAAAAACACGAATTTTGGCAGCGAATCGCAGAAAAAACGCGAATTTCATCAAAGGTGGCAGGAAAAACACGAATTTCGGAAAAATATCAAATTTTGTCAAAAGGTCGCGGAAAAAAGGCGAATTTAAGAATACCATTAAAGATAACAAAAAAAAAATTGATTAACATTATACATATTCAATTTATAGATTTATTTGAAAGAGACTGTGTTGATCTTGTAGTTTTGCCAGAATAGTTAGATAAGCTATTATCTTTTTGCTTTGTTTGGCAGTCGGTTTCAATAAAGACTTCAGTTTGAGTAGCAATGGTTTGATAAGTTTTTTGTGTTGCTTTGGATAGGGCAGCGGAATAAGGTACACCAACTTTGGGTGTTCTGGCTTCTACTATTTTTCTTGCTTCAGGATATGGAATATTTCCTTTAGTGCGTAATGTCTGAATATCTTTCTTCTTTTTAAACTGTTCGCAAGATTTAGCATAGGATGGGTGGTCTCTTTTACAATTTACGCAGCAAGGTTGTGCATTGCATTGGACACTTTCGTGTCCAATGGCACTACACCGGCCACAGGTGAGTTTACCTCTGCATCCTGTTTTTGAATGCCCAAAGCGTTGACATTTGAAGCAACGCAGTGGGTTAGGGATGTATGGTCTGACAGAGCATGACAAGTATCCAGCTTTAATGTATTTGGTAGATTGGGTGAGTTAAACGTGAGAATAATGTGTTTGGTAGGAATCTGTACTTGATTTGTGGGTTTTTGATCATCACGACGATATATTTTTATTCTTCTAACTTGGATTACATTTTGATCTTTTAAATTGTCTGCTATTTCTTCTTCAGTAACATATAAGAGGTCAGGTTCAGAAATTACTCCACGAGATGTATTCAATGTTCTATGAGGGCTAACAGAGACAGGAATGTTTGCGAACTGTTTGCATTTTATTATATTATCGGCTTGTTGGCTATTTTTTACTTCTACTAGAAGCTCTCCAGATCGTAATTTTTTTATAGTCTTAGGTTCTCCTACCAATCCTTGGATAGCTTTGTGGATCAAAAAGGGAGAAGTTTTGTCAAAACTTCCCTCATCACGTTTGACCACAAAGGATCTTCCTTCAGCTTTACCAGCTACAGAGTTGAGATTGTCACATCCCATATTGGAAGTACAATCTTCAACCCTCTCAGCCCAAGATTTTTTTGGATCCTGATTAACATTTTTATTTGAGACACAGCTCCCCTCAGTAAGTAGTTGTGGGGCCTCCACATCGCATATTTCATTTCCTATAGTTGTAATCATACTGAGAGAGGATTTATAAAACGCCAGCCATCGGGCCTGGTCACCGACCCTTCTTCTTACCGTTACTTCTGGCGCAGGTCTCAAAAGGGTGAAAACTATTTTCAACAGACCCCCCACGTTTTTCGAATAGTGGGTTAAACTCGATAGCATCTCCAAAGCTCCAGTTCTTTTCCAAGGAGAATGGGTAGCCGTAGGTAAGCCTTTACAGCTCTGTCCAACCTACAGCCGGCCCTTACGTCGAAAGGAACCAGTCTTCTGGTAGCAATACCCACTCCTAACCACCACCATGCGAACATGGCGCCCCCCGTACTCGGAACCGGAGCTCGGAGATGCCCTGCACCCTGGGACTCTATATCATCCTAAAAAGGAACATGGCGCCCCCCGTACTCAGAACCGGAGCTCGGAGATGCCCTGCACCCTGGGACTCGATATCATCCTAAAAAGGAAGAAACGAGTCGATGAGGTTAGCAGAAACCTCAACACCCAGAGTGTCTCTCGTGAATAAAAAAAACCACTATTGTATATAAAAAAGTAATTACCGAGGGAGCATAAAAAAACTTGGTATATTTTTTGTCTTTTTGAACATTTTAATTTTTTTTTTCCTTAAAAAAAAAAAAAAAAAAAAAAAAAAAAAGAGAGAGAGAGAGAGAGAACGAGAACAAAGTTAGTGGAACAAAAAGTATGTAAACAAAAAGTTAGTAAAAACAAGAACAAAGAGTTAGTAAAAAAACACAAACAAGAACAAAGAGGGATAACAAACTGAACAGAGAAGATTAAAAAGTGTGAAACAAGGAGAAAAGGATAGTCAACTAAAACAGAGAAGAAAAAAGGAAAGGAAAAAGATCGCTCGGGAATCCGGGGTCGCGAAACCCGTAAATACCTAAAGAAGGTATTCCCCTGGGGGATTGAATCGACAGAGCTGAATTAGATTGGAGTTAATTTTGAGATTGAAACAATTTTAATTTATTTAAATTTTGTTTTGATTCATAAAATTTCACAGTTAATTTTCATTCTAAATACATTATGACAAAAATACAGTTAAAACAAACTAAAGCTGACAAAACTAACGTTATATAAATAAAATCTCATTAAACAAGTTCAAGATGAAACATTTTTACCTTAAAAAGAATTTGACTGAAATTTTATTTTGTCGCCAACCGATGATAAATCGCTAAATAAAAGAAATGTTCATTATTTTTTTACAAACGTTCTATCGGGGTTCCGCGAAAAAAATTTTTTACAAACACATATATCGACATGAGATGAACATTCTGTAATTTTTTCAGATTTTTTGGGGTATGCCCGTATGGAGACCTTCCTTGTAAGCTCATTCGCATATTAAACGTAGGTTTTTCTTTCTAGGGACTGAAAAAATTTTGCCTAGTAAACAGGTTCGCGTATTAATTATTCGCGTGTTAAAGGGGGTGTTTTTATATGAGTAAGATAGGAGTATTTCAAGAGACCAAAGAAAATTCGTGTATTAAGCAGGGCGCGTATTAACGGGGTTTGACTGTAATTTACTTTACTATTTGATAATTCATTATTGTGTATGAATCGTCTGCCGATTCGAACAATTGTACGTCAAACAGGCATTTCATTTTTGTTTCAAAAACAAAGTCACAATAAAATTTTTAATTAAATAAAATCTATTCAAATTTATTTCAAAAATATGCATTAAAGTATTTAATTGCTATAAAGGACGTTAAATACTGATAAAAACATTAAAAGATCTTAATAATTTTACATGTTTCGATTGAATTTACTCAATCATCATCAGAAAAAAGAAAATACAAATAAACACAAAGATGGAAAAGAGATTTTTCCATCTTTGTGTTTATTTGTATTTTCTTTTTTCTGATGATGATTGAGTAAATTCAATCGAAACATGTAAAATTATTAAGATCTTTTAATGTTTTTATTAGTATTTAACGTCCTTTATAGCAATTAAATACTTTAATGCATATTTTTGAAATGTTTTTAATGGACGTATATGAAAACTTCTATCTATAATTAATATATTCAAATTTAATCAATGATTTAAAAAAACTGCTAAAAAAGCCTCGTGTATACATACATATATATACATACTGCAACATAGCTAACCACACATACATCACTGTTAAAAATTTGACACGTTTGCTGCAGCATCACTCCAACGCTTTTATAGAAAATAGTTACTTTACTGTGCTATGGAGCATTCTCATTGGTCATAAAAGAGATATTCTATAAAAGCTGTGGAGTGACGCTGCAGCAAATGGGTCATATAAGGAAAGGGCAGCTGACATCACTGTGGGCTCTTATTAGTGTGGGCAAGCTGTTTTCGCCCGTGCTTCGTTATAGCACCGACGCTACATATGAAATCAGGTATCCTGATTGGTCTACAAATTTTATGATGGTTGTCTGCTTGCTATGATTGGGCTACACCGTCAAGATGATTCCTACATTGATCGCTATGACAAAAATGTAGCGGTAGATTGGTTGACAGAAGTGTTTGTTTGTAAACATGCCCTTTCCTTATTTTTAACAGTGATTCTAATGTACGAAGTACCAACGATCTGGAGTACAGCGAGTACAGCAGCTGTGTTCAAAAATCCTAAGTTAAACTGACATTTTGCCAGTCTATGAATTTTAAATGTCTTTAGAAAAAAAAAGTTACATTTGAAATGTCAAAATCTTAAATTGGTTTCGCGAAAATTTTATGCAACCAACCAACCGTAAAGAAACAAAAGGGAAAAATTTGGGAAAAAGATGATTTTTTTTATGAGAGTCACCTCTCGATTTTAATTAATTACTCAGTTATAATTAGAATTTCGAAATTCTGAAGCTCAGGTGCATCAGGAGAGATTTGGGGCTACTCTCAAAAAAATTTTGAGCCTCGTACATGCTGTAGATTTTGCCAGCCATCGCAGACACACACACACGCACGCAGACAGACAGAGCGTTTTGTTCTTTTATTAGTATAGATTTAAAGATAATGTTCATTGGGGAAAATGATAAAAGTGATTGGAATCACATGTATACGAAAAAATATTGAAGAATTTGTCAGAATTAAAACGTTTTTAATTATCTAGGGCGTGCGAAGAGAAAACTGCTCCAAGGGCAAAGTTTCAATTTCGCGCCACGTTCTCACATCTTTTTCTTGTGACAAGCCAAAAATGATGGTTGTAGTAAAAATTAGGCGCCCCCTAAATTTCCGCGTCCGGGGGCGACCCCCCTCTTCTCCCCCCCCCCCCTTTCGCACGGCATTGATTCTACCAGTTTAAGCGCCGACAGCACAAAACCCTATCTCACTGAGCACTAGAAAAAACTCTTTATTTTATAGAATATATTATAAATAAATTTTGAAACATTATTACATGCGATTATACGGTTCAAAAACCGACACCACAAAACCCTATGTCATATCGAGCACAAGAAAAAGAAACTTCATTTTATGGAAGAGTAGTAATAGAGGAATCTAATGATCTACGTCTACCGGAAACGAAGTGGTGCATAAGCCAAAAAATAATACCACTAGTGGTTGACTCGTAGGCTTAGCAGTGTATTTTCCTGCACCCAATTTTTCATGTTTTCATACTTTTGATTGTAGGACAAACACAATGCTAAACCTAAGAATCAATCACTGGTGGTATTAATTTTTGGCTTATACACCACTTCACTTCCGGTAGACATGGATCATTAGATTCCTCTATTACTACTCTTCCATAAAATGAAGTTTCTTTTTCTTGTGCTCGATATGACATAGGGTTTTGTGGTGTCGGTTCTTGAACCGTATAATCGCATGTAATAATGTTTCAAAATTTATTTATACTAGTAGATTGAACCCGGGCTTCCCGGGTTACATAGCAAAGATAAAAAGCATTTTTTTAAATTGAAAACTTTAATGAATTTTCTACATGTAATATACGTTTTAAATTGCTAATTAACTCCAAAAAAGCATTTTTAACCCTTTAACCCCTTGAAGGGGGTGAGATAAAATATATCCCACTTAATTTTAATTGGAAAACGCCACATAGACGCCAGTAATTTGAAATAGCAATTTTATTTTTCTCAAATACGTGAAGAAACGCTTTTAAATATTTCGAAACAAATTTGTTTTTAAATTCTGGTGTCAATCAATCATTTCAGCATTTTAAGAATTGAAGTGCTTTATTCTTCAAAGGGTTAAGTATCTTGCGGATTTTTCCATTCATGTTTCATTCATAAAATAAAAACATCCTAAAGTATTGGTAATATGAAGGTTTGTATTTTATAACTTTACATATTTTTTTTTTTCTTATACAATTCAAAAAATTAACATTAATCTCAATATTACATTAAATCAATCTTTGAATTAAAATATTACGTATCGGAAAAACATGGTTAGGTTAAAGGGTTAAATGAAAAATATTATTTATGGAATCAAATAAAGCAATGAATTTTTTCAAAAGTCACATTTCCACAATAGACGCATGCCGGAAGTTATTAGCCAAAGATTTCGTTACGGCAGCAATTTTGTTTCTGATCATTTCAGTGCTTCGAGCACGTAATTCAGTTACATGTCTGTTAAATTTGTATTTATTTATTTTATTTTATTATTTATAAAGGAAATTTTAATTTTGCTATAGTATATTAGACGGAAACAAATCCTGAACTCTTTATATCTTTCTAAGGACAAATAGATTAATCTATAGTAATCGAGTTTCACTCGGTAGAGATAAATTTAAAAATAATTCGCACTTGATTTTTTTAAACTATAGCCAATCAGTAAATTGAAATACAGTTTTCAAAGAAATTCAAAATATTTTCAATTTTTTTTTTCTTATTTGGCAGTGTAAAATTTTAAGTTGTTTGATTACATGTTGAATTTGTAATTTTTAATAATTTAATCTGCGTTTTTGACCATTCTTTTATTTTATTACTCAACCAATTTTAATTTTATAATGGAAAATTATCAGGAACAATATTCATAGATTTATGAGTAAACTAGCTGCACCCGTCGAAACTCGACAGAAAAGAATATATATTAGGTATGATATATATCTATCTTATATAGACAGTAAAATACTGAGCGAAATAAACAATTGCTACCTCTTAAAATAGAGATAAGCTTTTCATGATGAAGATGTACAAACTTCAAAAAATAAGGAAACCAACTCATAAATTACTATGTTGGACTTAACTTGAGCTACAATTCTTTTTTTAATGCGGTTTCTAAACCTTAAATATTATTTAAATGCCAAATTATTTAGGAAGTTAATATTATACCCCAGAAGACGAATTCAAAAATATCTGCTTAGTTTTTTTTTTTTTCTTCTTCGTTTAAACATCGCTTGATAACTGTACAATAATTATAATATCAATGAAACATTTTAATTATAATAGAAACAGGGACTTACTAAACTGCTTGACCAACCCACTACACATTTACAGCACTTGCAATAAATTTAATTTATTTATTGGTTTGTATCCTCCATGAACTTGTAAAAATTAATTTTATTGTTATGGCAACAACAAAAAGAAAAAAAAGATATCTCTGTTATTAAAAAGAATAAAATTTTTGTATTTGTTACTGAAATGCAGAATTTTTTTAAATTTTAAACAATAACTTAATACAATGAAATGATTTTAATTATTTTTTGATTTTATGTAAGATAGAAATATAGTAATACCGGCATATCACAGGTTTTATTCTTTTTTTTCTAATATGACATCATTTACACCTTCAGAAATACTCATCTTTTCTTAAATAAAAGCGTGATTTATGCAGTTATTTAAGTATTTATTAGTTTTTCATAAAATAATCATTATAATTAAATAGAAATGGCGCAGTTTATAGAAATATTTTCATTTGAGCACACCATGGACATTCACATTAATAGAAGTTCACTTTACTTAGACGCTGGAATTAAAGTCAGTGAATATGACATCATCACTGACACAGCTATAACAAATTTACCTGGTTTCTGTATGACAACATTTTCTCCATCGACAAAATTTCGCTTTAGATAGTATATTTTATTAAAGTTTATCTTCTGTTATTTTACTTACATAATACTTAATAATATTACTCAATAAATAATCTGTGTATTGCAGGGAATAATTATGAGCAATCATTTTATTATGATTAAATTTAACAAAAACCTTTATTTATTTTATTTTTTATTTATTTATTTATTTATTTATTTATTTATTTATTTATTTATTTATTTTTTTTTTTTTGAAATGCGATTATACATTCACCGATGAGATCAATTCGCGTTTGTAATGACCGAAAGGTGGCGTTGTATAGACCTGATAATCGTTTGTTTACGTAATGCTGTTTGTTCCATGCAGCTGGAGCAAGCGAATCATCCAAGCATTGTGTTGCTGTCATGTTATTTTGCCATGAGTAAGTCAAATGTACTTTTTTATATTATAGATCTAAACTTTGTGTATAAAATTTTGATTTTAGATAATTTTAATACAAAGAACCCAACGTTGCATGCGTTATAGAATTGTTTATTTATTTATTTATTATAGAACTGTTTATTTATTTATCGGCGATTTCAGCGGAAGATGCTCACGATATCAGTTCTATTTCGTTTCAGACATTGTCCGCGAGAGGGCGTCTATTTCATTTCAAACGCGAATCTCCTGATTGGTGGAAAATAATGAAACAAAATAAATTTTGAGAAAAGCTTAACCTGTTGCCACTGTTTTGAAGAAATGTCATGAAAAAGCTTTTAAAATTAAAAATAAAATATAAAAATGGAAATAAATTAAAAATTAGTCAGAATGGGCACATCTACGTATAAACAGCTTTCATTTAAAAAAATAATTATCAAAATCGGGACAGTAGAAAGCTCAGGGCTGATGTCCAAAAAAACAGCCAGGTGTTTTAAATATATAGATTATGTATCATTATTTCTTAATGGAGATACGTGATAGAGATTTAAAAAAAAAAAAATGCTTGAAAAATATAAGCTCGCAATAAATGAGTCAAATGAGATGCTGTTTTGAATTAAATTGCATTTTAAAATAGATTTCTTTTCTTATATGATGAAATATAAATTGAAAATGTGCGACGTTTAGAAGATTAAAAAATTACAGTAACAAAAATTGCAAAAAGTCATTTATCCTGAAATGTTGTCATTCGCAAAATAAAATCAGTGCTACACACGGACACATTTGTTTGTTACAATATAGATTTTGCGCATATGAAAAAATCGGCACTACTTGATTATCCCATCGACCATTTTCGCCAAATTTAAAAAATCGCCAAACTAATAACCAAGATGTATATGTTGACATAATTTTTATTTTAAATAACGGAAAATCAAATAAATTAGTAAAACATGAATAAAAATACAAATAAAAAGTAGTATTAAACACCATCTTGATGACATTTTAAACATGTGTATCGTGTTTAATATCATTGAATATGACATTCACCATCATCCATTTTTGGCATTTATTCTTATAATTTGGCGATAGTTTTTTTGGTCGACGGGATAACCAAGTAGTACCGAAAAATCTTACGCGCATGCTAAAATGTTAAAAGTAAAGAAATGACTGCAGGTACATTTTTTTCAAAGAAGTTTGCTTCAAAGTTAACTCTATGACAAATTTAAAATTCGTTTTATAAATTACTAGCAGCCCGCCCTCGCTTTGCTACGGTCTAGAGCAAGTCGCTAAGTCCCGTGCCACTACTGACACCACAAATTGTTACTACCACTTGATCCCATTAAATTCAACTACTAAAAACATTACCCTCCTTTTAGGTAGTCGGGTAAAACAAAGCCTATATGTTAATCTAAGGTGTCAGATACCTTCATACAAAATTATCATGTTTGTGTTCGTGTCCGCCGAATTATATTACGCTAATAATAATTAACATACATTTATTACGATACATCACATAACTTCACGCACAAAAAATACACACTCTCAAGAACATAGAATACAAGAATAATAAAAAGCATCATGGGAGTAAAGCATGGGAGTGAAAGTTGTAGTCCTTTTTTCACGATCTCTAACGGCTTGGTAAATACATAACACTCCTTCCCCCTAGGAATACAGGACATAATCTTCTAAATGTTTTGGTTGAGGTTCGGGAGCGTTCAGAGCGTCGTAGAGTAGGAAGATCTGGTTTCTTAATTTCAGGCTGACACACAGGATCGGACTCTGTTGGTGAATCGGGTGTAACTGGATCATTTTCTGGGGTTATCGAAGGTAGAATAACAGAAGGCTCTGTAGACGTTTCAGCATCTTGTACACGGCTTCGAACCTGATCAACATGACGATTGTGAAGAATACCGTCTACTAAATCTTGAACTTTACAGAAACTCCAGGGCCATTATCCTATAATTTTTGCTGGAATCCAAGTTGGCCCTGAACTGTAGTTGCGAATGTACACGGGATCGTTCTCTTGAAATTGTCGTAGTCGTTTGTTTCTGTCTGCCTCAGCTAGTTTCTCTTTTTTGATCTTCATATCTTTATTGAGATCAGGGTGTAATCTGTCCAACAATGATGTTAAACGACGATTCATTAGAATTTCAGCCGGTGATTTACCAGTAGTGGTACATGGTAAGGTATGTTGAGCAAACAGAAATCTAGCTAGGCGAGTCTTCCAATTACCTTGAATGATCCGTTTCAAAGCGTGCTTTGTAGTAGTCACCATTCTTTCCGCCTGGCCATTGGAGGATGGATGATAGGGAGCTACAAAAATAGGTCGAATTGGGTTTCGTCTGAAAAAGTGTTGAAATTCAGCGGATCTAAACGTTTTACCATTATCAGATGCGACTGAATCTGGAAGTCCATGCGTGGCAAAAATAGATCTTAGGTTGTCAATGGCAGCCGAAGACGACATGGAGGAAACTGGTACAACCTCTAGCCACTTGGAGTGAGAATCAACTAAAATGAAAAAAGTTTTCCCTTGAAAAGGACCGGCGAAATCTACATGAAGGCGAGACCATGGCTTTTCTGTCCATTCCCAAGGGTGTATAGGAGCCTTGTCAGGAGCTTTCTGATTTTCTTGGCACATACTGAGAGTCTTAACAGTATTCTCAATGGCACTATCTATGTTAGGCCACCACACGTAACTGCGTGCTAGACCTTTCATTCTGACTATACCGGGATGTCCATTATGAAGGAGGATGAGAACTTGATTCTGGAGTGCAGTCGGTACAACAACTCTACTACCCCATAAGACACAATCTTGATAAACACTTAATTCATTACGACGATTAAAGAAGGGTCTGAAATTTATGTCAGTCATTTTGGCAGGCCAACCATTTAAAATCATCAAGGAAATTCTGGATAGTATCGGATCTTTTTTAGTAGCCGAAGACAGCAACTTGGCATCTAACTGCGTTACAGGACATGACTCTAGCAACAGAACTTCAGTCGGGGCAGGAATATCAAGTTCAGGAGTGTGTAGAGGTAATCGGCTTAGAGCATCGGCATTAGCTATTTCTTTACCTTTCCTATATTCTATTTCATAGTCATATGCAGCTAAAATTAAACTCCATCTAAGTACCCGGGGTGAAACCATTTGTGACATCGGTTTATTTGTATTGAAAAGGCCAAAAAGTGGTTTATGGTCAGTTATAATTTTGAATCTACGCACCTGAAGATACTGATTAAACTGTTTGACAGCAGAAATTATGGCAAGAGCTTCCCTATCTGTCTGACTGTAATTCCTTTCTGGTTTTGACAAAGTACGAGAATGGTAAGCAATAGGAGATTCTTTACCACTAGGTAAAACACGGCTTAAGACGGCCCCCACTCCCTTAGAGGAAGCATCGCAAGTTACAGTTACCGGAAGTTTTTCATCAAAATGTGTTAACACGACATCTTTTTTTAATAACTCTTTTGCTGCTTTATAAGCCTTATCATGCTTAGGCGTCCAACGCCAAACTCTGTCATTTCGGAGTAACTCATGCAATGGATCTAAGCAATCCGATCTACTTTTTAGAAAACAGCCATAAAAATTTAGCATTCCTAAAAAGGCTTGCAATTCAGTTTTATCTTTTGGAGTTGGTGCCTCATGAATTGCCTTCACTTTATCAAAACTCGGTTGAATTCCCTTCCGATTTACACGAAATCCCAATAATTCAATTTCGGGAAATGCGAATTTACATTTTTCACGTTTAAGATGAATTCCAGAATCTCGCAAGCGTTCTAGAACTTGCTTTACCTTTAAATTATGGTCTTCAACATTTTTTCCTTGAATAAAAATGTCATCTAGGTATGGCAGTACGCCATCAATACCTGCTAGTACTTCTTCCATTCTTTTTTGGAAAATCGCCACAGCGACAGAAATGCCAAATGGAAGCCTATTAACCTTGAAAAGTCCCTTATGGGTATTTAATGTTAGTATTCTGGAAGTTTGATCATCAACCGGTAGTTGCAAATATGCCTCAGAAAGATCCAATTTTGAAAAAACTGTACTACCCGTCATAGTAGCCAGAACTTCATTTACCGTGTGAAGCGGATAAGTAAACGGTTTTACTGCCTGATTTACCGTGCTACGGTAATCGCCACACAGTCTGATACGACCATTTTTCTTTAGAACCGGAACTACGGGCGTTGCCCAATCAGAATATGAAACAGGTTCTAAAATTCCTTTTTTAACCATTTCATCTATTACACTAGTTACTTTATTTCGTAGGGCAAAAGGCACATTTCTAGCTTTTAGAAATTTTGGTGAACTTTTTTCATCAATTTTAATTGATACAGGAGGCCCCTTAAATTTCCCCAGCGATTCATTAAAAACATTACGGTATTCGTGTAATATAGAATCTAAAGAACATATAGAAATTTTATTAACATTTTCATTAGAAGCTAAATTTAAATTCAAGGCATTAAACCAACTCCTGCCTATTAACGATTTATCTTTCCCCTCAACAACTAAAAGAGGTAAATTAACATTACTAGACTTATAAGTAACATTAACATCAAAATATCTAGCAAGATTTAATTTCTCAGAACTCCATGTTTTAAGAGATTGATCCGAAACAGAATGTAAATATGGAGGATTAACTGGCCATAATTTAACGTAAGTATCATAACTTATAATAGAATGCAATGACCCGGAATCAATTTCCATTTTATATGGAATTCCATTTAATTTAACAAATATATCATAAGGGGGTAATCAGTAACAGCACTTACAGAATTTAAATTATTAATGCAATTATATTCATCATCAATAATATCTGACTTACCTGAATCGAATTTTTGCACCTTAGATGATTTGGTTCCCTGTTTATTATTTTTTTTAGCATTACAAACTTTCGCGATGTGGCCAACACGACGACAGTAATTGCACGTCGCTTTAATAAACTTACATTCACCATAGGGATGATGATCGCCACATCGGTAACAGGGATTTTTCTTATTTTGCTTACCTTTACACTCCTGAACTTTCTTACCCGACACTTTCGGTTTGACATAATTTACAGTACTAAGTAGCGTACCTCGAATTTCTGTAGATTGTTTCACAGCAGCTTCTCCTGCCAGAGCTAAATCTAAAGCCGAAGTCAAAGTAAGTCTAGGATCTGAAAGAAGTTTTCTTTGAATTTCTTCGTCAAGAACACCACATACTAATCTGTCACGAAGCATAGAATCCAGTTGTGTTCCAAAGTTGCAATTTTCCGAAAGTCTTCTCAATTCGGCCATGAATTCAGAAATAGTTTCATTTCTCCGCTGGTCTCTTTTATTGAATTTAAATCTGCATAAGATTTCAGACGGCTTAGGTGAGAAATGTTCATCTAATTTTACCAGCAAGTCGGCAAAAGTCACTGCATTTGGGGTACTAGGAGTGCACAAAGAGCGTATAACAGAATACAAAGCTGGACCCGAAACACTAAGAAAAATTGCCCGTTTTTATCTGGTTCCGTTATGCTGTTAGCGGTGAAGAAGAAATCTAAACGTTCTTTATATTCAATCCAGTTCGTTTTCCCTACTATAAATTCTTCGAGCTTCCCAAACGACATTTTGAAGAAATCAAAACAGAATACCAGGAATAATTACCAGTTCAGGAAACGTTGAAAGGAACCAAAAGAAAATAAATTATCACAGTTTTTTTCTCGTCGCCAGTTATCATGTTTATGTTCGGGTCCGCCGAATTATATTACGCTAATAATAATTAACATACATGTCGCATTTTCATGAAACGACAGACTCCAAGGGGATGAGTTTTAATTACGATTTATTTAAATCATATCAAAATCTTTTCGCAAGTCTTTACATCATGAGTTCTGGAGACCAAGTGCGTAGATGTATAATGGAAATCTCTCATCTCCCGCGGGTTGCCAGTTAAAAAGGCCATGTGTTTTACTTAAATTAATACGATAAACTTAGGTTTCTTGTTGCCCTGTAAAACCCGTGATTATTAGTCATGGGGCCCGTATCCACATTGAGGGGCGATTTATTAAAAAAGTAATAAATAGGTCTGATTTTTTGTATTTTCTTACATACATTTATTACGATACATCACATAACTTCACGCACAAAAAATACACACATCTCAAGAACATAGAATAGAAGAATAATAAAAAGCATCATGGGAGTAAAGCATGGGAGTGAAAGTTGTAGTCCTTTTTTCACGATCTCTAACGGCTTGGTAAATACATAACAAAAATTTCATAAAAATCGATCCATCCGTTCTTGAGTTATAAATGGTGTAAAGAACCAGACTTTGTTTTATGTATATAGATTATAATCAATAGTATTCGCAGCGCACGCGATGTAAGGATTTTTAAGGTCATTTTTCTACACCTTGGGTTACATTATTGGCATTTTAGTAAGGATCGCTATTTTTCTTTTTTTTAAATATAATATAGCCTATGTTCACCGGAAATAGTGTAGCTTTCCAACGGTGAAAGAATTTTGCAAATCCGTCAAGTAGTTTCGGAGCCTATTCAGTTCAAACAAACAAACAATCAAATCTTTCCTCTTTATAATATTAGTATAGAAAATACACAACACAAATTAAAAGAAGAAACATTGCACTCCGTCACTTCAACGTGCAAAGAAGATGCCGTATTTTACGTGAAATACCCAAACCTTGATTTTTACAAATTATGCCAAACGTAATTTTCAATTGCATTTTAAACATTGGATATTGGAGAATTATGAAATCTCATTTTGTCTTTTACATCGTCTTTTTTCTATTTCAGATCAATTTTCTATGTGAAAATGCATTTTTTTTCTTTTCTGAAAATATATTTGGAAAATAAAAATGGTTCTAAAAATAAAGTAAAAAATAAATAACATAAAAAATATAATTATTCCAAGAAGAAAGACAAATTAAATAATTTTGTTTTGCATTTTCCTTCTGGTAAAATGACAGGTAACAAAAAGTAGCTAAAAAAATCGTCTGCTCTAGCAAGTTTAACTGAAATTTATAAAAAATTACATTAAGCGAATAATGTCATTTTAATATAATTACAATTGAATGTCTTAAACAATTGGACAAAAATTTGGGGAACCGGACATTACTTTAAACCTGAAATTATTGCCAAGATCGTCTTTGTTTGCTTGCTATCTCGGCGAAAAAAATTCAGCTCGAAGGGAAAAAAGAATCACATTGAACAGGTACTAAATCCTTTGACATCAGCCGTGCGTTTTATCTCTAAATAAAAATGATCTGCTTAAATTTAAGCATTATAAAGTAGCATTTTATTTTATTATAAACAAAGAACTATAGTACTAAAAGTTTCCACAGACTTGTCACTGAAAGTTTCATTCTTTTTAGCGAAAACACGCGGTTGTGTTTGGTCTTAATGTAGCAGATTTCACGGTTACATTTTTTGCACCACTCCAGCCACAATAAGTCCTCTCCATTTCTTTTTTAGGTGCGTTCGTAATTATGTAAATACGTAGCACCTATTGTTGTCGCTCTGTCCGTCCGTCTGTCTGTCTGTCCGTCTGTCTGTCCGCATATAACAACGCAAAAACTACCCAACCGAATCGTTTGAAATTTAAAATACATAATTATTACATAATTTTGTCGAGTCATTTCAAATTTTATGAAAATCGGATGGATAGATCAATTACAGGGACAATCAAAAGGATTCCGTTACATTACGGTCAATGGGGAAAAAGTTTCAAATGCATTTTAATCGTTTGAAATTTAAAACGTATATTTATTACATAATTTTGTCGAGTCATTTCAAATTTTATGAAAATCGTATGGATAGATCAATTACAGGGACAATCAAAAGGATTCCGTTACATTACGGTCAATGGGGAAAAAAGTTTCAAATGCATTTTAATCGTTTGAAATTTAAAACGTATATTTAATACATAATTTTGTCGAGTCATTTCAAATGTTATGAAAATCGGATGCATTGATCAATTATAGGGACAATCAAAAGTATTCCGTTACATTACGGTCAATAGGGAAAAAAGTTTCAAATGCATTTTAATAATGTTACACTCATTTGAATATAACAGAATTGACATGAATCTATGAAATATGTACTAAAAATACATTTTGTACAATCTGTGATGCAAAGAATATTTATTATTAAATTACAGGGCCACACAAATGTATTCCACTAAATAATGTTATACGGGGAAACATTGTTTGGGGGGTGTTTTAATTATATTAAACTACTTCACATTTTATGAATAAGATATACGTTAATGAAGTATAATAAAAATTACTCCCTGCATATTTACAGAAACACAAAGATTTCGACCATTATACTGTATCCAAAGTACGCTCTACTATATCAGCAAGATCTGAATATTTTAAAACTTCGTTATCAACGAACGCACCTCATTTGCTACGCTTTACGTGCAATTTCCAACTTGTTTTACTTTATGGCTATTTTTCCTCCACTTTGCACAGAAATGGTGTAGTCATGTTGCCACCTCCAGAAAAATTAAATTAAAAACTACGAAAAAATTAATATCTCAAAAACAAATTAAGATACCGTTTTCAAACAAATTGCATTTAAAAGTACATATTTTTCCCTACACAACGATGTAAAGATTGAAAATGTGCTATGTCTAGGAGTTAAAAAATGTGCAGTAATGAAAATTGCAAAAGTGAAATTTCATCAGAAAGTGTTGCCATTTTAAAACTGACGTATGCGTTACGCACAGATACGTTTGGCCTTTATAAGATAGATTACGAAGAAAAGTTTTAAGCTAATAACGCATTTAGTAGTATTATATGGATCTTATGAGCGCAATTAATAATATTACAAAATATATCTATAATATTAAACTTTTAATTTGTTTTTTTATGTAAAATTGTAACGGCAAACCCACGGTGGGCGCCATTTGTAACGTTACATGCATGCTGGGTGTCATTTGTAACGTTAGGTTGGTCGTGGTGCAGGTTAAATGTAGACATACTCAGTGATTAAGATAAAACAACAACGTTTATTGAAACGATAAAGGCTGAAGGGAAGTGGAGTAAGTCCTAAATTTACACAACTAAGAAGACTATGAAAAAACCAAACACATACTCACAAGCTTCGGCCTAGCTCAGTCGGGGCACCTTCTAATACTTTCCGCTATCTCTTGGCTGATCTGCTAGATAAAGCTTAATTAAACAGCCCGTGGCTGTGGGTAATCCTTTATTCACAAACAATCCAAATGAAACTAAGAGGTTTCTTACCCTGGCCAACTCTCAAGTCAACTGTCGGAACTCCTTTCCACTCACTGGAGGCTTTGTTGCTACTTTTCAATCGGCTAGCACTTCGCTGAACAATACTTCACTTCGCTATCTAATACCAGAGATCCTCACACACTGGCTAGACACAGATGCTCTCTCGCTGGCTAATGCCAGAGACACTCGCTGGCCAATGCCAGAGACGCTCGCTGGCCAATGCCAGAGACACTCGCTGGCTAATGCCAGAGACACTCCTCATTCACTCAAACCCAAGCTTTTATATGCTGCAAACTGAGATACTTCACATTAACATATTACTAATAACTGCGAGCTAACTGTAAAATCCGAAAGAGCACACACACTCTAGAAAGTTAAAGTAAAAAAGAGGATAGATGTCGCTTTTACGCTTACACATGTTAACTTATTGACGTCACGATCTCAGAAACACTAGAGTGCCTTTATGGAAAGGTCACTCCCTCACAAAATAATCTTAATTTATATTAAAAAATCTATTTTTTACTGAAAATTGGGCGTTATCATCCCAAACATGCACAGACCTCTCGAGCTCTTTTGGAAAAAGGGGAAAACTGGAGTATTTTGTGGTATTAAAAAAATTAACGCTTAATTTTAATTAAAAATAGATCTTTTAATAAATTTTAAGATTGTTTTAAATAAAAAGGCATACTAAATGTCTAATAACTTAGATATATTTTGAAACTTTTTTAATTGCGCTCGTAAGTTTCATATAATACTGCGTACACATTTTTATAGTAATTGTGATTGATTTTTTATATATATATGGAAAAAGCGCAAATATAATTTCTTCAAAACTTGTACTGAAGTGAGTTGCAGCCAAGAAAGTATCCATTGTCCTTCCTCATGCGTAACACTAATTTGTAAACAAGACATTGTTATGAATGTAGAATTTTTTTTTGGTTTCGCTCCGAGGTCGTCGGATGTGTAGGTTGCATCTGGCAGCGGCTTGAACTTGAGTACTGATTTCTGTTGACGTTGTCGTCAACGTGTTAGGCGTATTTCTTTCGCACCCTTTTGGGGTGGGATTTTCTTTATAATTTTGTGTATTTTTGCTAGTTATTCCTTGTATTTTGTGTTGTAAGTCTTCTTTATTTCTATTTTCCCCTGCACTGGTAAGTGTTGAACTGTTTTTTCTTTGTGTTTGCTTCAAATTTTGTTTGTTGTATTTTTGTCGGACTGTCAACCCGTGACGGTCACGGATAGCAATATGAAACTAGCGTCTAGCGACAGCAGGATTCCTAATGGTAGGACTTAGAATAAAATCTGCAAAGCTTGAAACTTGGTATTTATCCCTAAAGAGGTATATTTCCCCCTCTTTCCTCAAATGCTTAGGGAAATTACCGATAGCGATCTGATAATGCGGATTATTGAAAATGCGATAATCAAGGATTTTCTATCATAACCAGCGATAACCAGCTTTTCGTTTTTTTAATTATCTTTAAGATTGCTTCTGAAATGAAATCTAATACTTAATATTTATTGACACTGATTAGAAGGTCGAAGAATTTTAAAGTTTTGCTACGAAAAGAATTTCTGGGAATATTTGCTTGTTTACACTCTTAAAATAAACTGTAATGAAAGTTTTTTTTTTCGTGGGGAGGGGTTAAATTACTTATGCCAATTATTTCAATTCAATATATATCATAAAATATATAATAATAAATTAGCATGCTTAGTTTATGTTGTTATAAAACTGTAGCTATATTTTGAAAATTCCGCAATGTAATTATCACATAAATTCAAGAATCGCTTTAATAGAGAACAATATAAACTCTATAAATAATTTAAATGTCAAAACTTAAAGTAAGAGTTTTCATCAGTCCCTGAGAAAACCGTTTCTGGGAATGCCTGATTACAATCTTAAGATGTTGTAACTTTTTTGAAGGGGGGGGGGCGGGGGCGGAATCATTTTTTATGTTAATTATTTTAATTTAAGTTGTAATTTATATGATAAATATGAAATAAATTAGCATGTTTTTGTTTAGCTTATCATACATGAAAGTATGGATGTGATTTGTAAATATTAAAATATAATTATTACATAAATTCAAGAAATAGTTAAATTAAAAGCAATATTAACTTAAACTCCATTGATAATTTATTTCAGTTTTGTCTGTCACAGTATTCAATGTAGTAATAACTAAGCACAAAGGCTTTAATTTTCTATTAATAGATGACAGCACAATACAACAGTCTAAAAGAGGAAAATATCCCTCTTTAGGGATAAATCTGAAAGTTCAAGATTTGCAGATTTTATTCTAAGTCCTACCATTAGGAATCCTGCTGTCGCTAGACGCTAGTCAATATGAATACAGAAATAAAGGTCCAGGAAACTGTTTAAAACATGGAAACAAACAACCGTGCAACTTGTATCGGTTAATCATAACCGTGAAAAATTAATTTCCTTTTTTCTGAACTTTCAACTGACTGTTTTACAACTCAACTTATCTCACTGTTTACAACTCAACTTAACTCACTGTATTTTGACATTCAGCATTCGACGCTGTTTACTTAGAGCATGCATCTGCCATGCGGTATTGTAGCTGTTTTGTTAAATATAATTTAGTTTGTTAAATTTAAAAGAGTGAAGTATTTATTCAGTCACTAACCTGTAGTTGCCTTCTTTTAACTGGCTGATGGAAATTAGCGTCTACAATTAATGTAGTTAGGTCTGATGGGATCAGTACCTACACTGGTGACCTTATCTTAGTGTTTGACACGCGCCGAGAGCTATCTTTTTTTTATTATGAAGATCAAAAAACTTACTTCGTGAATTTCTCTCTTATTAATGTCGTGGTAACTATTGCATTATGAGGGATCTTTATCATCGCTTGTGATCGAAATTTTTTGATGTCGCTGTTATCACGTGGTGATCGGTAAGTTGATTTTTTTTAAATTTAATGTATGGGCATGATCTATTTTGTATATATATATATTTTTTAGTGTGCGTCGTTTATATTGCCAGTATTCCCAATTGTAAACAAAATCCAAAATGTTTATTTTCATAACTTTTCTTTCTTCAACTTGATTGCACTTTTGTTTTTATTTTTTTGTATTGTAAATAACAGATGAAATCGTCACACCATTAGTAGTGAATCGCCCAATTATTTTATTTTATTTTGTTTTGTCTCTGTTCCGTATAAATACATTATTTTTCAACTATGAATTCAAACGAAACCGGTAACACAGTTTCCGCGGAAGTTGCACGCGTTTCTGTAAAACTTCCGTCGTTTTGGAAAACAAATCCTTCGTTATGGTTTGTTCGGCTGGAGGCGCAATTTTCTCTCGCCGGCATTACTGCGGACGAGACAAAATTTAACCACGTGGTTTCGGCCGTGGATTCGTATATTTTAAATTCGGTGAGCGATATCATCTTACAGCCACCTGAAAATGACAAATACAAAGGCATTGAAATCTAGCCTAATTGACTTACATTCAGAAAATCAAGCCTCGAAAATCCGAACTTTGCTGCAAGGGTTAGAGTTAGGGGATCAGCGGCCTTCCCAATTACTTACCCGGATGCGTACCCTTGCTGGTGATATTGTTAGTGAGCCCTTGTTAAAATCTTTGTGGCTAGGTAGACTCCCCAGCAACACACAAACTATTTTGGCTGCTCTCAGTGAGGATCTCTCGGGTTTAGCTGCTGTTGCTGATAAAATTAATGATCTGACCAGTAACCCTTCAGTAAATGCTGTCGCTACTCCAAATACTTCATGTGACCTTAAAATAAGTCAACTCGAAAACCAAATTTCCCAATTGACAACAATGGTGTCTGAATTGACAACCTCATTAAACAGACGACACTCTAGAAGTAGAAGTAGACATAACAATCAGAGCAGAAGCTCATCTCAAACTCGCAGACAAAATAAATATAAGGAATCTTCTAATGGTATGTGTTTTTACCACACAAATTTTGTAAACAGTGCCAAAAAATGTAACTTACCTTGTACATTTTCGGGAAACTAAGCCGGCGATCGCCAACCGGCCACACTAGCGACCGCCAGGTAAATAGACTTATGTTGGCCGATAAAAAAACTGGTAAAAATTTTTTAATCGACACAGGGGCGGATTTGTCTGTGTTACCGAAAAGTTATTCCTCTGTAACTTCTCCCTCTTCTGACTTATTCCTTTATGCGGCAAATGGTACTAAAATTGCTACTTATGGCACAAAATTTTTAACTTTTGACCTAAATTTACGCCGTGCTTTTTCTTGGTGTTTCGTCATCGCTAATGTTAACCAACCTATCATTGGAATTGATTTTCTCAAGCATTTCAATCTCCTTATCGATGTAAAAAATGGTTGTTTAATTGACGCCATAACCAAACTCACGTCAAAAGGGAGAATAATGCATGATAATTCTATACACCCCCAGTTATCAGTCCTACTTGGTGATTCTGAATTCGATAAAATTCTTAGCAAATTTCCCGAGCTCACTAATCCCTCCCAACCAATTAAGCAGCCTGAATCTGTAGACATTTATCACCATATTGAGACAAGAGAACAAGATCACCCACCGGAGCACCAACCGTTAGGCAAAGGTACTACACTCCGGTGGAAGTTCCCCTCAGTTAACCAGATACATCAAATGCCGTAAAAAATATACAGTGTTATAGACACAAATAATAATAAAAAAAAAAAAAAAAAAAAAAAAAAAAAAAAAAACCGATGACGAAAAATCATAAGATTCAATTACAGAATAAAAACATTATACATAGTTAATACCAATAATTAGAAAACAAAAATTAGAGTCTAGTTAGATAATTCTTGAACATTAACAAAGGCTGACATATCGTCCGGTAAGATCTTTCATCAAAATTTATATTTGATAAACGAGTATAAAGCGTTAAGTTTATTATAAATTGCACAAAGTGAAGAATAGTTCTTTGAGTCCAACAAAACCCTCCGCAAATTCCAACGAAGTGTATGATCACGGTTGAAGGAAAACGAAGTAGGCATCTCCGGACAACGAGCAAACAAATAATGCGTTTGGATTTGCACCAATCCAGTTTGGATGGTGCATTTACCAAAAGTAGATTACTTAAAAGATCATATTCGTGATGGTGTAGAAGGTCATTAAATTTAGCAAAGCTTTTGTTTTTTGTTTTAAATCTCATAGAATTCCGCAACTGTGGGTTAAAATCCAAAACAAATTGAATATATTTATGGTCTGAAAACGAAAAATTTTTTGAATCTACAGACCAACTTGTAATTCTTTCACAAATATCAGTGCCACCAAGAGTCAAATCAGGGCGACCTTTCTTGTCTTCTAGTGTCCAAGTATGATCTGCGTCTGGATCATTTAAAATAAACAAAGTTTTCGTCATTAGGTGTTCCATCAATATCTCAGTTCTCTCATCTTCTCTTGAATACCCCAGGGCTTTTAGATGCACATTAAAATCGCCACCAACCACAATTGAATCAAAGCTAGGATAACAGTTAATCCATTCTTCGAAGTCCTTATCTAGGTCAGCCGAGGGGGCAGAGTACTGAGAGCCAACAGTAAGAACGTTGTTATCAGCTAATGTAATATTAACCAGTACAGTATTATTCACAGTCAGACTACAAATTCCGGTGTATTCAGGATTAGTTATAATGACAGCAGAAGTATTAGAATTAGAAAGGAAAACCCTCCAAAAATAAGGAATGCCAGGTATACTATCATTTAAAATGTATGGGTCTTGACATAATATACAATCAATGCTATTTTTATCAACATATTTTTCTAAGGCGTCATTGGCATCAGAGCAATGGTGCAGATTAATTTGAAGAAATTTAATGCCCTCAAAATTAGATCTAGCTGAAGCGCCCAAGGTGCCCTTATAACCGGCTTGCAATAACATTCTGCCGATACTCCTGGTATGCAGGGCAATTCAAGCTATCGGCACGATGATCACATCCTGTATCCGGATCCTTAAAATAACAATTTGCACACACTATCTCAGCAGATTTACAGTCCCTAGTCAGATGTTCAGCAGAGCATTTGGCACAGTGTAGTGCACCTTTACACCGGTTGGACATGTGTCCAAACCCCTGACATTTAAAACATCTAATTATCGGTGAAAACTCCACTAGCCTATATCTCTCGAGATCTATGCAAATGCGCCTCTTAGCAATTAAATACTCTTTTAAGTCATTATCTACGTCCAGTAACCAATTAATCTTTCCTGCCTTTGTATTTATTTTGCGCACTATCCTAATTTCTTTGGCTTTATTAGCTACAATTTCTTCCAAAATTTTCTTAGCTGAATCACTAAGAGACGGATCGTTCAATTTATCAGCGAAATTTCTAGGAGCGCCAGAATTCAGACCTATATCTGCAGTTATTTTAGAAATCGTCGATAAAATTATGTCATCAGACACAGTCGGATCGACACTCAGAATCAGTACGCGCTCCCGGCGCTTAAATGGAACGTTGACCTTTATCCTACTCTTCAATTCCTCTTCTTTCATTAAAGCCTTCTGTAAATCCTCTGCATCACCTCTATTTTTGAGTTTAAGTATTATCTGTCCTGATTTTGTTGTCATCACATCATCAGGTATCGGGGCACTACCAGATTTACAAAGTTTCTTAATGTCTTTCTTAATCTCGTCGATACTATCTGAAGAACTAGTTGCAGTAACAATTACCGAATGATCTTCTTCACGTTGTCGCTGTAAATTAGGAGGAACTGTCTCAGTCGGAGTACTTATTGAACGTTTCGAAATTTTCTCGGCTAGTTCTTCATAAGACTTATTATGCCTTTCCATTTCCGTTAACTTTGATCTATAGACAGCATTAGCCTCTGAAACATTCGCTGATCTTTCCCCAATATAATCGTGTATTTTCTTTATACCCGACATCACCGTCGCCGACACCTTATTACCCCTATTTCTTATAGTTTCTAATACTTCATAAAGCCTTGATTGTAATCTAATCACAGCTATCGAAAAATCCAATTTATCAACCTCTTTAATATAATCCTCAATGTTTTCCATAATGAACATATATCTTCCAACAGAATCCTAATAACCCCCTCAAATAAACGAATAAATTTAACTCAAAAACTCAATAATTATCACTAAAAACTAAGTCTTTGCTCTCGAAATGAAGCTGTGCCTTAAACCAATGAAAAATACGAAAATAAACAAACTCAGAGTTCACTCGGATCTTATCAAATTCGAACTAAATCAATTATCATAGCAATTAAGCCCCCATCACACGTGATCACAAAAGCCACGTAACAAATAAAAATATAAAGGCACTCTAACTAAGCACCCATCACACGTGATCTCAAAAGCCAGGTAACAAACAAAAATATAAAGGCACTCTATCATTAACAATAAACTCAAATACAATCACCAATCAAAACTGATCTAAGCAAAATCAAGAATCACCCAGATTTTATCGAATCAAAAACAAAATTAATATACATAGCAACCAGGCAACCACCCCACAATCACAAGAGCAAGGCACCAAGTAAAATTATTAATGAACTCTAACCTTAACAGTATACACAAATACAATCGCCAATCAAATCTTATCAAATGAAAACAAAATAAACTACTCTAACAATAAACACTCATCACATGTGAACTTAACAACGGGAAATCAAATAAGAATATAAAGGTACTTTAGTATTAACAATATACGCAAATATGCAGATCGCAAAGCGCAAACACACAAATCCAGGAATCGTATAATAGAAAAATGAGTCAGAAGCAAAGAACAACTCAACACTACTCAGCAAACAAGATGGCGATCAAAACAAAACGAGCTCCAAAACAAGACACAAATTACAAAAAACAAAATAAACCATGAAAGATGCTAAAAATGAAGACTAAATATATAAAAATAAAAGAAAATAAGAAGATGAAAAATACAGTCGTGAGTAAAGCGTTAATTAACGATTATTAAACTTAAATACTAGTTAATAAGTTGAGTCAACATCTGAAATGTGACTTTGCAACGTGACACGTTGAAAATTTTCAAAGTCCAAAAAAAAATTGCTTAAAATGTTAGTAGACAATAATTTAAAGATATATAAAGTTGATAATAATACAGAAAAGTAAGAATACACCAGAATAAATGTAGCTGAAAAAATAAATACCTTAAATTTAAGCTTAGAGTCAGGAGCTCAGAAATCGCGCACCAACCAACTAGACATCGGGGAACTTTTTTCACCATATTGAGACAACTGGTGCCCCGGTATTTTCAAAACCTAGGCGTTTATCTTCTGAGCTACATCATGCTGCACGCACAGAGTTCGAGTACCTAATGAGCCAAGGTATTATACGCCCCTCTAACAGCCCCTGGGCGAGTCCTTTGCATATGGTCCAAAAGCCTAATGGTCAATGGCGCCCTTGTGGTGATTACCGCCGCCTAAATGCAATTACCATACCTGACAGATACCCTGTCCCTCATATACAAGACTGCATACAGGTATGTTCTGAAAAGAAAATATTTTCAACTATCGATTTAGAAAGGGCTTATCACCAAATTCCTGTAAATATTCCCGATATACCAAAAGCTACTATAACAACCTCTTTCGGTTTGTTCGAATATGTTTTTATGCCTTTTGGTTTACGCAACTCTGTACAGACATTTCAGCGTTTTATCCACAAAGTTCTTTCTGGCTTAGACTTCTGTGTGCCTTATTATGACATACTCGTACTTTCAGATAATGCTGAGCAACATAAACAGCATTTGGAAAAAATTTTTACTCGCTTAGCACAACACGGATTAAAAATTAATCCCTCAAAATGTGTCCTCGGTAAATCATCTGTTAGCTTTTTAGGATGTCTTATAACCTCCGAAGGCGTGCAGCCTTTACCTCAAAAAGTTGAGATCATCAAAAAATTTCCTAAACCTGAAACTTTAGTCGAACTCAAACGTTTTCTTGCCATGATAAATTTTTAGCGGAGATTTCTCCCAAAGGCTGCAGAAGTACAAGCACCCTTACACGAATTTTGGAAAAATTCTAAAAAGAATGATAAAAGTGAAGTCCCATGGACAGACGAAGCACTTGCTTCTTTTGAAAAATGTAAACTTGATTTAGTTAATGCAGCAACCCTTAATTTTCAAGCTCCTAATCAACAGCTTTCTTTAATGGTTGATGCCTCTGACGTGGCAATAGGCGCAGCCTTAAATACTTTAACAACAAATGGTTACAAACCTCTTGCTTTTTTCTCCCGAAAACTTTCACCTGCTGAAAAGAAGTATAGTACTTATGATAGGGAATTACTGGCAATATATTCAGCTGTAAAACATTTTCGCCACAATCTTGAAGGTCAAAATTTCATAATTTTTACTGATCATCGCCCATTAACTTTTGCTTTTATCAGAAATTCTGATTCTTCTTCACCACGGCAACTTCGACATCTTGACTATATCTCTCAATTTAGCACTGACATCAGGCATATATCAGGGTCCGAAAATGTGGTCGCTGACACACTTTCTCGTCTGCAGTCAGTAAGCCTTAGTTCTGTGGACTTTGCAGCTGTAGCTGAATCCCAGAAAAATGATGCAGAACTTACTCAATTACTGCAAGACCCAACTCATTCTTTGAAACTTCAGTCATAGGCCATAAATCCCAATTTGAAATTATATTGTGACGTCAGCCATAACATGGTGAGACCATATGTGCCTCCAAATTATCGTAAAGTGGTTTTTGAATCTTTACATAACTTGTCACATCCAGGCATCAGAGCATCAAAAAAACTCATTCAAACTAGATTTATTTGGCCATCCATGTCTAAAAATGTCACTGAATGGACTCGTTCCTGTTTGGACTGTCAGCGTTCTAAAGTCATTCGCCATACACGCAGTCCTATTCAAAACTTCACTCTACTATCATTACGCTTCGACCATGTCCATTTAGATCTGGTTGGTCCACTCCCACCATCTGATGGTTACACCTATCTTCTTACTTGTATAGATAGGTATACAAGATGGCCCGAGGCTACACCTATCTTTGACATCACAGCTGAGACAGTCGCACGTACCTTTATTAGCCACTGGATCTCACGTTTTGGGTTACCGCCTGTCATCACAACAGATCAAGGCAGGCAGTTCCAAAGCACTCTTTTTAATGTTCTTGCTCGCCTGCTAGGAGTTAAGAAGTTTCGCATCTCACCGTACCATCCTTCCAGTAATGGGATTGTTGAACGATTCCATCGATCCCTTAAACAAGATCTTAAATGTCATCAGACCTTAAAATGGACTGACACCTTGCCATTGGTACTCCTTGGACTTCGGTCAGCACTGAAAGATGATTTGCAGTGCACCACTGCTGAAATAGTCTATGGAGTCCCACTTCGTTTACCTGCTGAATTCCTCGATGCACCTTCTACAGATGTTGAGCTAGAGCCACACGAATTCCTCCAACGCCTTAGGTCCACCATAGAGAATCTGAAGCCAACACCTACCACAACTCATAAGAAACCTTCAGTTTTTGTCCATCCAACTTTGGAGTCCTGCACACATGCCTTTCTCCGCAACGACAGTGTGAAGAAATCCCTGCAAGCACTTTATGATGGACCCTACAAAGTCATCTCTCGTACTGCAAAAACTTACACTTTGCTCATCAATGGTAAGCAGTCCACGGTCAGCATTGATCGTCTCAAGCCAGCCTTTTCCGACAACGAATCTAGTTCATCATCCAGTGTTCCTGTTGCACCTTCCTCACCTGAGCCCAGTGTTCCTGTCCCGCCTCCTTCACTCAAGCCCAGTGTTCCAGCGTCGCCCAGTCCCACAACTTTCAGTGTTCCAGTGCCACCCGTTACCACACGCTCAGGACGACATGTTCATTTTAACCCTCGGTATCTCTAGCCCTCAATGCTTGAGTACCGGGGGGGGGGGGAGTACTGTAGCGGTTAATCATAACCGTGAAAAATTAATTTCCTTTTTTCTGAACTTTTAACTGACTGTTTTACAACTCAACTTATCTCACTGTTTACAACTCAACTTAACTCACTGTTTTGACATTCAGCATTCGACGCTGTTTACTTAGCGCATGCATCTGCCATGCGGTATTGTAGCTGTTTTGTTAAATATAATTTAGTTTGTTAAATTTAAAAGAGTGAAGTATTTATTCAATCACTATCCTGTAGTTGCCTTCTTTTAACTGGCTGATGGAAATTAGCGTCTACAATTAATGTAGTTAGGTGCTGATGGGATCAGTACCTACAAACTCATAACCCTTTCTTATACCGCTTAAACAGTTCCCCTGAAAATATCCTAGTTGAAGCTAGTAATGTCGGCATTGGGGCAATTTCGGTTACTCTAACTGCTGTAAATGGATCATTACCAATGACACACCCCAAGGCGCTAAGGGATGCCATTGCCTCGCAAGTTTCCTCAAACAAATGTATCGATTTCGTAAAAATTACCCGCCTGGATAAATTACTTATTCACACACAATCGGCTCAAACTGCATTGAAATATTGAAAATCAAAACTATTTTAAATAATACAGTAACCGCGTCCTACCTTCCTGAAGAAATATCAATCTGCTTCCTTCTTCACAACATCGACCCGCTTGTCGACTGTGCCGAGATCGCGGAAGAACTGGAATTTATAGGAATAAAAACTTTAGAGGTTAGACGTTTCCTGCGACAGGGCTCGACGCCAACTACGTCGGTCCTGGTAACCAAGCTTGGTCACTTCCTCCCTGCCAACGTAAAATTATGGTATCAGTACCATCGCATTTCCTTATTTGTTGACAAACCAAGGCAATGTTCAAACTGCAAAAAATTCACTCACAACACACGTAACTGTAACAGTGATCACATTTGCGGTCAGTGTGCAGAGTCCCATCAGGACACCTGCTCCGCTACTTCCCTGCGTTGCACTAATTGCAAAGGACCCCACGCCGCCTCTGACAAGACTTGCCCCCACTATATACATGAAGCTAAACTCCTCAAATATAAAGCCGAACACCATTTAGGTTTTAGTGAGGCCCGGCGAAAGTTCCGCGCCAGCACAGTCTCAAGTCTGAATCATATGCGGCCACGGCTGCATCACCTGTTTGTTCCCCCCCTCCCATTAACTACATAACCAAAACAGAACTCCAGGAGACCTTTCAAGGTTTTAATGATAACATTGCTAACATGTTACAGCAAGTGCTAACCGCTCAAGCTGCCAACTGTCAAAATTTGCTTACCATGTTTACTACAGCGGTCATCGGTGCAATAAAAGAGGTATTAACATCAGACGATTCCCCCTCACTGCCTCCTCACACTGGGAAAAAGTGAACTTTTGCATTCACCCAGAGCACCACACAAATCGGAGAGATTGAAAAAGTTGCGAAAGGCCATATCGGAAACGGGGTCTTTGTCAGACCTTCTCATGGAATTTTCTTCCACGGTATCTGGGGTTTCAGATAACAACTCCAAACTTGAGTCCGAGCTTGGACATTCTCCTCAGGCCACTGGATTTACGTGAGTTGGGTCCTCTCTTCTTCCCTCTTTCTCTCTCCTCTCCCATTTACCTTTTTTTTCTTTTTTTAGGGAGGGGGGAGGAAGTCATGGTTTATCCTTTTATGTGGCTGTCTTTTGGGGGCTTCTCTTTCTTCTCGCTTGCTGGTTTTCCCCCTTTTTGTTCTTCATGGATTTTCAGGTTATTCATTGGAACTGTAGGAGTCTTAGAGCTAATGGACATCAGTTACGTGCCCCTTTCTTTATAGACTGCCAGGTCATCTGCTTACAGGAGACTTTTTTGGCTTCAGGTTCAACTTTCTCTATTCCCCGTATGCACACTTTTTTGGCTGGTAGAGATGGCGGCCGTGTTGGAGGTCTCCTCACGGCGGTCCGCGTTTCTTACCCTTCATATCGCATTTCTCTTCCCATTGACTCTTCCGGCAATACGGAGGCTCTTGGCGTAAGGATCAACATTCATGGTACCTGGCTCACTATTGTCAACGTCTACCTTCCTAGGGGTTCCTTTGCGTTTCAGTGGTTCGATAGTTTACTCAACTCTATTGAGCCACCTTTCCTTCTGGCGGGTGATTTTAACATCAATCTTCTCTGTCGTCAGCCTCCTTACCCTCTTCCTCTTCAGCGCTTCCATTCCTGGATCCTCAGTCATCACGTTTGTGTCTGCAATATGTCCAGTGCGACTCGTATTGTGCCGAGTTCCGCCCCTTCCCTTCTTGATCTCACCCTCTCATCTCCTGGCCTTTTTGGTTCGCTTTCCTGTTCAGTGCGCCCGGATCCTTTCAACTCTGATCACCAGCCCGTAACTATTAAGATTGGTGGGCACAATACTCAAGCCAACTCCCGTCGTCACTTTGTCAACTGGACCTCGGCCGGCTGTCTCCTAAATTCGGCTCTAGATAACTTCAATTCATATTCTACCTATGACTCCTTTTCGGACTCTTGTAGAGTGGCAATCTCCAGATGCTCCGTTTTTCCTCGCCGTGCGCCTCGTCAAAATGCTCCTTGGTGGGATTCCACATGTCGTAAACTACTTGGACTCAAACGTCGTTACCTCCGCCTCGCAAGACTTGCTGCTCTAAGGAGATGTGATTGCTCTATAAACAAACTGCCTGCAAGCTCCGGCGCTACATCAAACAGACTTCCCGCAGCTACTGGGACAGGACTTGTCGCTCTCAGGGTTCGAATGGCCAAATCTTCAAATTGCTCAAAAATCTGGCTCGCAAAGATACTCCACCTGGCGACAACATTTTGTGGAACGGGGGCCCTGTCGCTTCCTGGCGTGCCCAAGCGGACCTTTTCCTTGAGACTTTCAGCCAAGATTATCCTTTGGTTCCCATTCCTTACGACCTTAGCGATGGGGACGCCTGCCTTGATGCTCCCTTTACCCTCAATGAACTACGTCTCGCCATCCAGAGGACTCGTCCTACAACTCCTGGGCGTGATGAGATAT
This sequence comes from Maratus speculifer, assembly GCA_964019185.1. Taxonomy (NCBI): domain Eukaryota; kingdom Metazoa; phylum Arthropoda; class Arachnida; order Araneae; family Salticidae; genus Maratus; species Maratus speculifer. Next base: position 256,664,815 of record OZ025301.1, read on the forward strand.
ACGTTAAATTACTCCGAGGCCTTTCCGACTCAAATCTGAAGAAACTTCTCACCCTTTATAACGAGTTTTTGGACTCGGGTACCGTGCCTTCTGAATAGAAGGAAGCCACCATCGTCCCAATCTGCAAGCCTGGCAAACCTTCTAGCCTGGTCTCTTCTTATCGTCCCATTGCACTGACTGCCGTGTGCTCGAAGATATTTGAACGTCTCCTTCTCCACCGCCTTATCTTTTGGGCTGGGAACAACGAGATCTTTCAAGCTTCGCACTACGGATTTATGCCTTTCAAGGACTCTACAGCCGCTTTGTGTAAATTCTATGATGACATATCAAGAGCTCGCAACTCCCGTCTGACTGCGCTTGCGGTATGTCTTGACATCAGCTCGGCTTACGATTCAGTCTGGATCGATGGCCTAATCTATAAGCTTGCCCAACTTGGTATCCGAGGCAAAGTTGGCCGCTGGATTGCAAATTTTCTGACGGAGCGCTCTATACAAGTTCGGTGGAAGTCTCAGTTTTCCAACCGTGGTCCATGTAAGAGAGGCGTACCGCAGGGTAGTGTCCTCTCCCCGTTTCTTTTTATGATTTTCCTCTTCGACATCTACGAGATCCTGGAGTGTGAAGTCCATCTCCTGATCTATGCAGACGACATTTTCATGTATGCCTTGGGGGAAGACCCTCTGCGCACTTTGGCCAAACTCCAGAACTGCATTGACCGGCTCGTTCAGTGGTGTTCTGCTCATCACCTCTCCATTTCGCCTGAGAAGTGCACCGCCATTGATTTCTCCCGCCGTCGGCCTCTTGAATCAAAAGCTAATATCAGGGGCCTTGAACTTGAGTGGAGTCCCGTTGTTAAAGTTCTAGGGGTCTGGTTCGGCAAGTCCCTCCTGTTCAATTATCATTTCTCTTACCTTCGTGCCAAGGCTTTTAAGACGCTCAACTACCTGAAAGCCGTTGCCTCGCTCAATCGTGGCATTCATATGGTACACATGTTGCGTATCATTGACTCTCTTGTTCGGAGTCTCCTCGAATATGCCTGCCCTCTTTTTCTCAAAGTCTGCCCCTCAACTTTGAACTCTCTTGAGGTCACCTACCATGCTGCTCTACGAGTTGCCACCGGCCTTCCGAGATATACTGCACTTCCTCTCCTTCGCCGCGAGGCTAACGCCTCCAGTATGGTCAGCCGTATCCGCTGCATTGCCAATAGGTTCCTAGCTTGCCAGCTTTCTCTCCCACAGCCCCCTTTCTCGTCTGATCTCTCCATTGCTTCTGGACATCTTTCGGCTGCTGCTGTCGAATTACTAAGTACTTACAACTTAGGTCCTAACGATATACTCAAGTTCTCGTGGCCTCCCCACCCTTTTCTTCACTCAGATTGCCATATCTTTTTGGATGGTCTTCCCTTCCAAAATACTTCTCTCCCATCGGAGGCCATCTACCAAGCTTGGAAGTCGTGGAGCGCTTCGATGTCAAACACTGTATTGCTCTCCTCTGACGCCTCCAAAGACTCTGCTAAAACAGCTGTTGCTGTTCACAGTTCTTTCTCCGGATTCAGTATCGCCATGCTTGTACATTATCTCAACTCTGTCTTCACTGCCGAGGCCTTGGCCATTTTCATCGCTCTAACCTCCTATGTGAAAGATAATGGTCGCTACTTCCTGCTCACTGACAGCCGCTCTGTCCTCTCTGCTTTGAAAAACAATTCTCTCCGCTCTCCTAGAGTAATCACACTCCACCATAACACAATCTTTCAGCTCCTTTCTCTCCATAGTGTGTCTCTTAATCTTGTGTGGTGTCCTGGCCACAAGGGTATTCCCCCTAACGAGGTGCCTGACTCCCTGGCTCGTAATGGCCTGTATCTTACTCGCACCCTGAACTGGGTCGATCCTGAAAACCTTGGGGCCAAAATCCGTCGTGACTGGATAGCTGAAAAGACGTATGCTTGACTAAACAGCGATTATTGCTCCGTTTTCCCTCATCTTAGTGAGGACGATGCCTTTCGACAGTGGGCCTGCCATCGTCGTGAGGACATCTTGATTTCTCGGTGGCGTACCCGTACCTGGCCGACTAACTCCCGACTCTTCAGTATGAATCTGGCGCCTTCCCCACTGTGTCGTGTATGCTGTTCTCCTGAGACTTCTGACCACGTCCTTCTCCAGTGCGTAAAATATAGCACGAACAGGATCACCTTATTTTCTTCGCTTGGTTTACAGTCCCAATCTACGTATTCCGAGATTATTACAGCCGCTCTCAAATCCCGCTCCGGTCTCTCTTCGCTCATTAAATTCTCTCTTGTGGTTGCTCGTGGGTAATCACAGATTTCTCATAACTTTCTGCATTTAAGATTTCGGATTCTCTTCCTTGTCGAGTAGTCAAGACAAAGCCGCCTATGGCGAAGCATAAGTCTCAAGCCGCCTGCCAACCAACCAACCAACCTTCCTCATGCTCAATTAGAAGCACTTTTCAAATCTTTTCTCATACTTAAGAACATATTAATCTTTTTTGGAGCTTATCAGATCGTTTTTTATTACTACACTGTTAAAAATTTTACTCATTTCATCCACCGCTTTTATAGAAAACGGTTACTTTACTGTGTTATCGAGCATTCTCATTGGTCATAAAAGAGGTATTCTATAAAAACTGTGGAGTGACTTTGCAGCAAATGAGTCAAATTTTTAACGATGTAGTTAAAAATATGATGTTTTTTCATTTATCTGAAATCATAAACCAAAATTGTTTCTTGTTCTTTTGCAGCGAACGCTTAGCTATTTTACTTATAATTACTACCTAACTCGCTAAATAAGCAAAATGCCAAATTAGGTAATGTACAATAGATTCGGTAGGGAAATGTACTCTCCCGATAGGAACTACAACTAATGTCAAAAACTCTCTCCCATACGGCACAAACTCGTCCTGCAGACATACGATAAGCGTCTTATACAGTATATAGCCTCGTCCGGCCGACATCCTATAATATCCGATCGTTATTCGGCGGACGTCCGGAGGGGAGCAAAAAGCGACACCTACTCACGTCCTCCGAATGTCGTTTTTCGACATTTAGAGGATGGCAGTAGGACGGTCATAGGACGAGATAAAATGAATAGAATTGTGCATCCTTTACTTGTCCGGCATAAAATGATGCAAAACATTGAAAGAGATTAGTAATTTTAATAAAACGATTTAATAAAAATTTAATTAAAAACGATTCTCTTGTGTTGGATGCCAGCTGGCATCCAACACAAGAGAATCGTTTGCTCTCCGAGCGAGTCCCTCGACATGGAGATGCCTGGAATGTGAAGTCTTTGACTGACACGTCGCACAACTTTTAATAATCCGTTAATATGCTTATATTTGAATTATCAGATGTTGCTGCGATCGGCCTTTATCGTTCTGTATCCTTTAAGATTTATGGTATACAATTTTTAGTACTTTTTGTTTCTTACTGAATATTTCACATACCAATAGCTGCTTTTAGCGCTCTCTATAGGCTTTTTAAGTGGAAAAGTATGTTGCCAATCTAGCAGACGACAAACGCTGTTTTATGTTTTCCTTTCGGATTACTTGCCTCATTGGCACTTTTAAATTTATACGATCTGCCAATTTTCAATATGGCAACACCGCTTAAACGCCATTTTCTGCATAATGTGCGAATCGTTTTGATTCTATCAAATGCCGAAACATTATATTTATTAACTGATATTTAAAAGATTTTAGGGGGAATTAAGTTTCCCCATTATGGCAGGTAAATAATATTTTTTTTTTTGTATTGGGTTATTTATTTAGATTTCATTAAAGAATGTTGTATATTGAGTATATGATTCATAGTATTTTTCTTACTTTACAATGAATATTTCTATTAATGTATATGGAAGAGCTAACTGATTTTTATTGTACTTATTCTGATTTTAAGAGCAGAGCTTAAACTATTACTGTATTTATATAGGTAATGGGGACATTCAGTGGTGTTTTTCACAAGTCAAGGGAACTCTTGACGATGAGATAACAGAGGGTGAGTATCATTTTTTATTTTGATGTTGATTTGCGGATTCTGTCAAATCTTTTGGCATTTCAGAATTATAAATTTCCGTTTTTGTTTATTTAACAATTTATTTCATTTTTTATAGGATGTGTTATAAATATACAATTTTTTATATTTTTTTTTAATACCAGATAACAATTAGAAACTACTTTTCTCTTGATCACTTGAAATTTAATTTTTTTAAGTCTTTGAAATCTTAAATAGATTGTTTTGATCAAAGTTTTTAGCATTTGAATGCATCTGACAGGGTTTAATTTATCTGTTTTAGTAAACGATTTATAATAAATCCTGTGTTGACTTTGTATTTCTGTCTTTGTAGGCTTTTTTCTTTTGTCACTTTTCATTTGTTATTTGTTCCTGACTATTTTAGTTTTAAAAAATACTGTTTTGAATTTTTATGATTATTGAAATGCTGTATCTTTGTTCAAGTATAATTATTCAAAAATATCTTTTAGTATTAAAATGTTTTCTTTATGATGGAATCAATGTTTATGATCTACTTATTTCTACTATTTTCTTTATCAAATTTTTCAATGTGGCAGCTAAATAGTCCATCATTATACCTTTTTATAGTACAAATATTCAAAAATGTGTTATTTTCATTACTGATTTGCAGAGTTGTATAATATAGATGCATGCTGTGCACAGAAAATTTTATGAACTTTGCAGAAATTTTTAGGAAAGAAACAAGTTTTATTTTTTTAACTTTTTTTAGCACAAAAATTTAAAATATTCCTCCAATTTTATTTGCGAATTATTTACTGTTAAAGAGAATCTTGTCAAAAGACCTTGAAAAAATTGCGAATTTCATCAAAAAATCGTGAAAAAACCCCATGAATTTTGACAAAGAATCGTGTACAAGATGTGCATTTTAACAAAAATCCTGTAAAAAACAACCATTTTGACAAAAGACTGCACAAGAAACATGAATTTCGTCCAAAGACAGTGTAAAAAATGTAAATTCAATCCATGAATCGCGTAAAAAACACAAATTTCGTTAATGAATCTGATACATAAAGCGAATTTTGTGCACATATAGCGTAACAAATGCGAATTACATTTATGAATTGCTTAAAAAACATTACCTATGTCCATGAATCGCTCAAAAAACGCAAAATACTGTCATAAATCACATAAAAAATATGAATTATTGTCATAAATTGCATAAAAAACATGAATTATGTCCATAAATTGCTCAAAAAACACATTAAGTGCATGAATCGCATAAAAAATAGAAAATTACGTTCCTAAATCGCGTTAGGAACACAAATTACATCCTTAAATTACTCAAAAAACTCAAATTTCATTGACAGATCGCTCAAAAAACATAAATTATGTCTATGATTCACATAAAAAAGCAAATTACATCTATAAATTGCATAAAAAATGCAAATTACATAGATGAATCACGCAAAAAACACGAATTACACCCATGAATTGCATAATAAAAACATTTCACCCATGCCAAAATAATGTAATGCACAATTTTATTAAACATTAAATTTGCAGAAAGTTTTTCACCCAATATTATGTATGCAAAAAGTTTGATTTTATTCAAGTTTGCTGATTTAGTCGAGTTTTTCTGTACTGTTTGATTGTAATGTTATTTCATGTTTGTAAGAGTTTAGCAAAGTTAATCATCATTTAAATTAGGTTTTTGATCAAACTCTGCATTTGCATGTAATTTTAAGATGAGAATTTAGTATTATAAATTTGCATTCTTCAGTGTGTTTTGCTCTAGCATTTGAAATATTCATGAATTTTCATAAAATGTTTTGGGTTAATTCTGAGAATAATCCCCTTCGCCAAGGTGATATTTTCTTTATTCGATATCTAGGGCTGGGCTACAAGCTACAACAGATCTAAATACACAGTAGACCACACCTTATATTTTATTTATTTTTAAATTTTTAAGGCTTTTCTTTTAGATTAATTGATTAGAGCACTGAATTGATTACTTATACCTCCATTCCATTGTTAGTTCAGGATTCATTTTATCCTGTTTTGATTTTCTAAATGCTCCCAGCGTCATGGAAAGAAAAAATCTGGAAAGTCATGGAATTTCAAAGTTGTCAGGGAAAATCGTGGAAATTTCAAAATTTACAGGAAAAGTCAGGGATTTTAGAAATATTTTCTAAAAAGTCATGGAAAGATTAAAAATGATGCAAAGGTGATCAAATAGTCTTGGGGGAAAAAATCACAAAATTCTTCAAACAGTTGTAAGGGGAAAAAGAACTAGGAATTTGAAATAATTGCAGAAAAAAATTAGGGATGGGACGAATATTCGGCCCTTTTGCCGAATATTCGGTTGGTCGAATATTGAAGGCCGAATCCATATCAATTCAGGCAGGAGGGTTACCTTCATAGTCTAATTTACAGGGATGAGATTCTTCCGCGAATCTGCAGTTTTCAGCTTTTTTGTTATTTTCAAATTTCAAATTTTCTGATTTACCAAAAAAATACAAGACGCATAATTTTGTCAAAAGAATCGCGAAAAAACGGCAAATTTCCTTAAAAGATCGCCAAAAAACGACTAATTTCCGGCCAATTTTGGCAAAAGATTCGCGAAAGGGTGGTTTAATTTTGTCAAAAATTGCGGTAAAACTACAATTTTCGTCCAAACATCGCGATAAAACTACAATTTTCGTCAAATGTTTTTGCGAAAAATTGCAATTTTTGTCAAAAAATCAGGATAAATCGGTAGATATCGTCAAACGAGCGCAATAAACCGGTTGATTTCGTCAAAAGATCGTGAAAAACGGCAGATTTCGTCAAAATATTCGTAAAAAAAAGCAAATTTTTGAAGAAAAAAAAAAAATAAATTTTGCCAAGATTCCAACAAATGACAGATTTCATGAAGAGATAGTGTTAAAACTAAAAATTTCATCAAAGGGACTCTTGAAAAAAGCTAACCCAAAAATTAATTTTCAAAATTATTTTTTTTTTTTTTTGCCATTCCAAATACAGACTTTCCTGCTCCAAAATCCATTTTTGACATCTCTAAATCTTCCTGAATGAATGTGACTTCTGAAAGCACCCATTCATTGAACAAAAAATACCCTTATATTCAACAAAAGTATCCTTTTTTTTCAACAAAAATGTTTTTTTCGATAAATCAGTCTTGCCTTTTTTAAAAAGAAATGCAAACAATAGTGATAAATGTTCAGGTGTGGATATTGATTATAATTGATTAATAATATTGATTTTAATTATTCATTAATTATTGTTAAAACAAATTATTGCATTTCAGTCTTCGGCATAATCCTAATACACCCGAGACACTTGGCGTCGTTGAATTTGGCAAGGCGATAAATGGCTTTTTCTTGTTACCGGATCGTTTTCTGAATTCTTTCCACGCCCACAGTTGTTAGTTAAGGAATTCTGATCGGGTTAACCGGATTGCATGGTTTCTTATCTTTCGTTTCATTGGCTTTTATGAAATGCTATTGTTACATCAGTCTGTTATTGTTTAAATTAAAAGAGGAGATTGCATTATATATGTATGACTATATTTTCCCGGCCTTTTTTCGTGTTATTTTATTAGATATTGCGTATTAAGATATTGCTTATTTTAATAAATAATACCATATATTTGGAAAAAATATGCGGTACAGCAGATGAATATATTGAAGATACGCTTTTCTCGAAATAAATATTCAATGATTTATGATTTGTCACCGAGCTCCGTGGATATTGCTTATTTTAATAAATAATATACATTTGGAAACGAATATGCGATACGGCGGACGAATATATTGAGGATATGCTTTTCTCGAAATAAATATGATTTAAGTTATGATTTGTCGATTTCATTTAAAAAATTGAGATGACGTGTTAATGTTACTGAAAGCGAATTCCTATATCAGAAAAACTTTCTTTTTTACTTAAAAATTCGAGCAATATTTATGTACCATAAATACATAAAAAATATTTCGAAATTTTATCTCGTATTTTCGTACAAATTTAGAAAGATTTTAATAGTAGGATATCTGCATTAATAACCGCAATTTTGCTCATTTTAGAAATTTCTTCAATGCGACTTTTGAGCTTCCAGAGAATTTTACGGTTTTAGTGTCGTTAGTTAATGCAGGTTTAACGAGTTTTGTGCATTTTAGGGATTCTAACACAGCGAGTTTCGTGAATCCAGCGATTTTTCTTGTTTTGTTTTAATGGGCGCGAAGCGCGCATACACACGTTAGTGACTGCGGCGTTGACGAGTTTCGTGCATTTTAGTGATTCCTGCACAGCGAGTTTCGTGGATCCACTGAAGTTTTTTTTAGTTTTAATGAGCGCGAAGCGCTCATACACACGTTAGTGACTGCGGCGTTGACGAGTTTCGTGCATTTTAGTGATTCCTGCGCAGCGAGTTTCATGGATCCACTGAAGTTTTTTTTAGTTTTAATGGGCGCGAAGCGCTCATACACACGTTAGTGATTGCGGCGTTGACGAGTTTCATGCATTTTAGTGATTCCTGCACAGCGAGTTTCGTGGATCCACTGATGTTTTTTTAGTTTTAATGGGCGCGAAGCGCTCATACACACGTTAGTGACTGCGGCGTTGACGAGTTTCGTGCATTTTAGTGATTCCTGCACAGCGAGTTTCGTGGATCCACTGATGTTTTTTTTAGTTTTAATGGGCGCGAAGCGCTCATACACACGTTAGTGACTGCGGCGTTGACGAGTTTCGTGCATTTTAGTGATTCCTGCACAGCGAGTTTCGTGGATCCACTGATGTTTTTTTAGTTTTAATGGGCGCGAAGCGCTCATACACACGTTAGTGACTGCGGCGTTGACGAGTTTCGTGCATTTTAGTGATTCCTGCACAGCGAGTTTCGTGGATCCATTGATGTTTTTTTTAGTTTTAATGGACGCGAAGCGCTCATACACACGTTAGTGACTGCGGCGTTGACGAGTTTCGTGCAATTTAGTGATTCCTGCACAGCGAGTTTCGTGGATCCACTGATGTTTTTTTTTAGTTTTAATGGGCGCGAAGCGCTCATACACACGTTAGTGACTGCGGCGTTGACGAGTTTCGTGCATTTTAGTGATTCCTGCACAGTGAGTTTCGTGGATCCACTGATGTTTTTTTAGTTTTAATGGGCGCGAAGCGCTCATACACACGTTAGTGACTGCGGCGTTGACGAGTTTCGTGCATTTTAGTGATTCCTGCACAGCGAGTTTCGTGGATCCACTGATGTTTTTTTAGTTTTAATGGGCGCGAAGCGCTCATACACACGTTAGTGACTGCGGCGTTGACGAGTTTCGTGCATTTTAGTGATTCCTGCACAGCGAGTTTCGTGGATCCACTGATGTTTTTTTTAGTTTTAATGGGTGCGAAGCGCTAATACACACATTAGTGACTGCGACGTTGACGAGTTTCGTGCATTTTAGTGATTCCTGCGCAGCGAGTTTCGTGGATCCACTGAAGTTTTTTTTAGTTTTAATGGGCGCGAAGCGCTCATACACACGTTAGTGATTGCGGCGTTGACGAGTTTCATGCATTTTAGTGATTCCTGCACAGCGAGTTTCGTGGATCCACTGATGTTTTTTTTAGTTTTAATGGGCGCGAAGCGCTCATACACACGTTAGTGACTGCGGCGTTGACGAGTTTCGTGCATTTTAGTGATTCCTGCACAGTGAGTTTCGTGGATCCACTGATGTTTTTTTAGTTTTAATGGGCGCGAAGCGCTCATACACACGTTAGTGACTGCGGCGTTGACGAGTTTCGTGCATTTTAGTGATTCCTGCACAGCGAGTTTCGTGGATCCACTGATGTTTTTTTAGTTTTAATGGGCGCGAAGCGCTCATACACACGTTAGTGACTGCGGCGTTGACGAGTTTCGTGCATTTTAGTGATTCCTGCACAGCGAGTTTCGTGGATCCACTGATGTTTTTTTTAGTTTTAATGGGTGCGAAGCGCTAATACACACATTAGTGACTGCGACGTTGACGAGTTTCGTGCATTTTAGTGATTCCTGCACAGCGAGTTTCGTGGATCCACTGATGTTTTTTTTTAGTTTTAATGGGCGCGAAGCGCTCATACACACATTAGTGACTGCGGCGTTGACGAGTTTCGTGCATTTTAGTGATTCCTGCACAGCGAGTTTCGTGGATCCACTGATGTTTTTTTTAGTTTTAATGGGCGCGAAGCGCTCATACACACGTTAGTGACTGCGGCGTTGACGAGTTTCGTGCATTTTAGTGATTCCTGCACAGCGAGTTTCGTGGATCCACTGATGTTCTTTTTAGTTTTAATGGGCGCGATATTAATAAGCCCGGGCCTTCGCATAAGAAAACAAAGTATGAAAAGTAGGTAAGTGAATTTTTATACATTTCATGAGATTGTATTTTGATTTCAGTTTGGGGCTATAAAATACTCTATTTTATGAGTTTAGAGGAATGCTACTTATTGTTTTTAGAAGAACATTGTATATTATTTTTGCATTTAAATTTGTGCATGTTAGTTTTGTACATTTACTGCCTTCGGGAGAAATTTTAAAAAATTTAAGGGCTGAAATTTTTGTAGAAATAAAAGAAATCGGAAATTAAAAATCAAGAGTGAAAAAATTGAAATATTTGGAGCGATATAGTTTGTAAAAATGTGATGTTTTAGAGTAAAATAGTATAAATTCGAAAAATCGGGATAGTAATGTTTATGAAATTCGAAAAATGTGGAGTGAAAATTTTTAAAATTCGAAAAATATAGAGTGAAAATTAAAAAAATAGTTAAAAAAGTTTTTGGAGAGAAAATTTGTAAAACTGTAAATCGTAAACTTTGTAGTAGTAAAAAAATCCGAAAAGAAAATTAAATTAAATTCACATCGAAAAATTTGCGTACATTGAAATATTTGGAGCGATATAGTTTATAAAAATGTAAAGTTTCCAAGTAAAATTGGATAAATACGAAAAATCTGGACAAGAATTGTAGAATTTGAAAAATTTGGAGTGACAATTTTTAAAAATCGAAAAATTTGTAAAATTAGTTATTATAAACTTTGTAGAAATAATAATAAAAAAAAAAACCCGAAAAGAAAAAAATTGAGTGAAAAATTTGCGTTAATTAAATATTCTGAGCGATATCTTTTATAAAAATATAAAATTTCTGAGTAAAATTGGATAATTCTTAAAAAATCGGGGCAGGCATTTTTGTAAAATTCGTAAATTCTGAAGTGGAAAATATTTAAAATTCGAAAAATCTGGAGAGGAATTTTTGTAGAATTTGAAAAATTTCGAGTGACAATTTTGAAAAATCGAAAAATTTGTAAAATTAATTATTATAAACTTTGTAGAAATAAAAAGAAATCCGAAAAGAAAAAAAAAATGAGTGAAAAATTTGCGTTAATTAAATATTCTGAGCGATATATTTTGTAAAAATATAATTTCAGAGTAAAATTGGATAAATTAAAAAAAAAAAAATCGGGGCAGGAATTTTTGTAAAATTCGTAAATTCTGAAGTGGAAAATATTTAAAATTCGAAATTGTTACTTCATAAAAATACAAAAATTCATAGCGAAATTTCTGGAAAGACAGAAACATTTTTAGATATGCAATAGTGGAGAGTTAAATTCCTAGAATTAGCAAAAAAAGACATCGAAAAATGTATAAAGTTACAAAAAATTAAATGGGATATAAGAAAGTAAATAGTTTCGTATACAAACAAATTCTCAAAGAAACGGAATAGACCTTAGAATTGTGCTGTCGAATCGTCTGTTGAAAAACGCGCGTTGTGATTGGGTAGAATCTGTGGGTTGCTGAAAACTCGGTTGGCGTTCGTGGGTGCTTGGCGCGTGTTAAAAAATCGCCAAAATCAAGTGTCTCGGGTGTTTTAGGAACATGCCCAGTCTTCTTTTCCAAATGAACAAGTTCAAGTTTTGCATCTAAAAATGACTTATCAGTAAGGACCCACTTTTGTAAAAAAGAGACCCAGGATTTTTAAAGTCCAGCCACATCACTAGATATCTTTAATGTGTATAATCCAAGAAAAAAGCAGGAGAAAGAAATTTACCTTGTGCAAGAGCAAAGCTAAAAAACAAAGAAAATTTCTATTTTCTTTTCCCTAATACTTAACCAAAAGTGTCTTACTGTTAGAAAATTTCAATAAAAAAAAATATTCATGCCAATAACAGGGTTTTATTAATGTACTGTGTCTTGATAAACTAAATTTTCATTAGAGTAAGTATAAATAATTTCTGCAATTCACGTTAATAGTTTCCTTTTAATTTAATTTACCAAAAGCTAAATTGTATGTTATATATTAATACAATTATATTTGTTGCATTTGACATTCCTGTCATTGCTCAAAAGTTGTTCGCGCAGTTTTCAGCTTTTTTGCTTTTTGGTCAATCTCATCCCTGAATTTACTTTGCATCAGACACTTAAGAATAACAAATTTCGTAGGTTGGTCACGGAAAAATCATGAATTACATTTTCAAGTGTGGGAAATTAGCAAATTTTGTCGATGAGACTCGGAAATATCGCAAATTTCGTTCATCAGGTAAAGAAAAATTGCAAGTTTTGTGCATGAGGCTCAGAAAAAATCATGATTTTTGATCAGGGACGAAAAAATCGCAAATTTCGATAAGGATGCAAATTTTGAGATGTGAGATAAAATTTAAAATTTTGTCAGTCGGCTGCAAAACAATTGTGAATTTTGTATGTTTAGCAAGAGAGAAAAGAAAAATCGCATTTCATTTTTGAATAAATTCCTGGTTAATTAGCCGAGATAGTAACCCTTATAAATATATCTTCTATAACTTACTGTTATTTTACGTATGGTAACTTTCTTTTTTCTATGTTTATTCAGAATAAATAAATTGTTATCAACTTTGAACTTTGACCTGTGCATTATTTAACACAAATTTATTTTTCCATTAGCTGATATTATATCTTGTGTTGAATTCAATCATGATGGCAATCTTTTGGCAACTGGTGATAAAGGTGGAAGAGTGGTTATCTTTCAAAGAGATCCTATGGTGAGTAGTACATAATTAGTTTGTATATTGTTATTGTTCACTAAATGCTATGGAATGTCTTTATCAGAGTTGCTTAATGTAAACAAACGCTTCATGTTGTGCACGGAAACATTTCTACAAAACTCGGAACTTTGTGAAAAATTAAATTAGAATAGAAAAACTTTTTTTTAATATCAAAAAATTAAAAAAATTTCTCCAATTTATTCAAGATTTACTGTTTATGCTCAATTCAGCAGGGATGATTCTGTTTTAAATTTTCCAAAAATTAAAATCATCTGAAATAATTTTAAATTAAATCATGAATTTTGAAAAATGATTACTGTAAAAATATCAATTTTGTCAAAGGATTGCACAAAAAATGCAGATTTGGTCCAAGGAACATGGAGGAAATGCGGATTTCTTGAAAGAATCATGCAAAAAAAAAAAAAAAAAAAAAAAAAAAAAAAACCACACACACACACACTCATTTTGTCAAAGGATGGCAGAAGAAACACTCATTTTTTCAAAGAGCTGCGAATAAATTCCAAGTTCATCAAAAGGATGTGGAAAAATGTGAATTGTGTCAAAAAGGATGAAAGTTTTGTTAAAAGATTCCAGGAGAAAAAGTTAATTTCAATCAAAGGATCCAGAAAAAAAAAGCAATTTTCATCTCAGAATGGCCAATTTTGTTAAAGGATTGTGCATACTTGCCAACTTATATGGTTTGGCCATACAATGTATGGATTTTGTTCTAAGTGTATGGTTGTACGGATGAACAGTACGATTGTACGGTTTTTGCGTGCAGAAAAAATAATTGCATAGAATTGATAATTTCGTGAAAAAATTGCCAAAATGCCCATATTTTGTCAATATTTCGTGAAAAAATTATGATGTTTTTTGTCAACGAACTTTGTCAACAGATAGTTGAAAAGTGCAAATTTCCTGTGCAAATCACTGAAAAAACTGCAATTTCACCAAAATATCTCAGATAAGACGCTGATTTAAAAAAATCATTGAAAAAAATGCCGATTTCATCAAAAAATCATGTGAAAAAACGTCGATTTCGTCAAAAGATATCGGGGATAAAACATTGTATTCGAGAAAAGATCGTGCAAAAATGCAAATTTTGTCAAAAGATCGCGGAAAAACTGCCGATTTCGTCAAAAGATCGACAAAAAAACTGCAGATTTCGAGAAAAGATCACAATAAACTGCCAATTTTGCTAAAATATCGCACATAAATTGCCGATTTCATCCAAAGATCGTGGATAAAATGCCGATTTCGTGACAAGATTGCGCAAATTTCATGAAAAGGTCTCAGAAAACAGGGAATTATGTCAAAGAATTGCGGGAAAATGCAGATTTTGTAAAAAGATCGTTGAAAAAGCACTGATTTCAACAAAAGTTCGTGTAAAAAACATGAATTTTGTGAAAGGATTGCTGAAAAAATGTGCATTTCATCAAAGATACCCAGTAAAAAATGCATATTGGTGCTGGTAGATATACTCTTTCTTCCACCCCCTCAACTGCTGTAATCTTTCAGGAAATTAGCTGTGAATTTAATCTACCCTTATCTATTACAGATCATCATGCAGGACAGTTTTTTGGAAACACGTTCCCAGTGTATGAAATTGCAAAAACATTTTCTTGGGCAACCTTGCGTTTTTGTTTTTTAATATAAATAGAAAAATAAATATAAAAATAGCATAGAAAATATTGTTAAGAAATAATGACTTTTTGCATTGATTATGCATATGTTATGCATTTTTAAGCATGTAAGAATACATCGAGAAAATTGTAAGGATTTCAAAATTGATATGTTGGCAGGTATGGTTGTAGAAAAAGGTTAATTTCAACTTTTTAAACCAGACAAACAGAAATTTCATTAAAAAACACAAAAATTTCATTAAAAAGCTAAAATGCAAATTTCGACAAAAGATCATGAAAAAAGTAGGAATTTCATCAAAAAAATCACACACAAAAAAAATTGTCAAATAACTGCAGAAAAAATGACTAATTTTGTTAAAGTAATGGTAGAAAGAATGCATATTTTGTCAAAACATCACAGAAGAAACACAAATTCTGTTAAAGGGTTGAGCAAGAAACACTAATTTCGTTACAAGATCTCGCAAAAATCACGAATTTTGTCAAAAGTTCATGAAGAAACATGATTCACTAAACAGGCCGTGAAGGAAATGAGGGTTTCATCAAAATATCACAATAAAAACGTGAATTTCATCAAAGAATTACATGGAAAAAACACAGTATTCTCATTAGTAAACAGCTCATGTACAAACACCTATGACTATTATTACAGATATAGCTTTTAATCTGAAATAATATACTTAACTGTTAAAAAATCAGGTTAACCCAAACTTGCATATATCTGCAATCAACTTGAGGTCCAACCAAGCCAAAAAGTAAACTTGATGAACAACAAAAATAATTGGCACTGGAAGAGAAATACCCCCTTTCACACATTTTTGCTGTAACCTTTTAAAAAATTTGCTTTGAATTTGAAAATTTTTTTAAATTATTTCTGCTTTCCTATTGTGGATTTTTAGTTTTATTTTTTTTAACCAAAATATTTATTCATTAATATTAATTTTTAATTTAAATGGTTATTATTTTAAACTACTTTTTTTAAATTCATATGGTAAAAATTATATAACACGTAATATTATTAAACATTCATTTGCAGAAAGTTTTTGATCCAATATTTATGTCTGCTGTAAATTTTTGGTTTTGTACAAATTTGTTCTTTATAATGTAATTTTATATTACGATATTATTTAAAATTAACAGCAATTTTATATAAATTGTAGGGATGGGACGAATAGTGATTTGACCGAATAGCCGAATACCGAATATTTGGCCAAATTTTAGGCCGAATACCGAATATTCGGCCGGCCGAATAGTAAAATTTTTTTTCCAATAAAGAAAATAAATTTTGATTATATATAATTTAAAAAATAGGAGTTCATTAATAGTTATTACTCTTAAATGTGCTTTTAAATGTATTTTTAAATTTGAAAAACCTATTTTAACACAAAAAAATTATGAAATTGCATTATATCCTTTATTCTAATGTACATCAAATTGATTTTCAGTAAGTCAAGATGGGAAAATATTTCCATTAAAATATGAAGAATGTACTTCACTTTTACTATCAATTGATACTTCTCGTATCCAAAATCAATAATATTCTTAATCTCTCTCTCTCTCAGAACTCACAAGGACATATTTTCTGAAATAACCTTTAATGAAGTAAATTTGATCATTTAGAGTTTGTGTCCCTAGTAATAAGCAAATTTGTAAGAATGGGACTGTTCTGAAATCAGATGCCAAGCTTTAAATTACAAATTACGTTAAAAGCAAAAGATTATGCTTAAAGTAGAATGCATATGTTAACAAAATCTTTGACATTTGAATCGGCACATACAATATTCAACTTCAATATTCCACTTATTCAATAAGCTTTAAAGGGATAAACAGAAATTTATAACAACATGAAGGAAGGAAGATTAAATTTAAAATATATACTTAATAATGTTACATATTTAAGTCAGTAATTATGCAAATAATTATTTAAAAGTGAAAACTATAGAATGAAAAAATTATTTTGTTGAGTATTTAAAATTTATATTAAAATATTTATAAAACCATCTTCATAAAGCAAGTTGTGTCATCTAATGTGTATCGAGTTTGACACCAGTTCTGCTTTCAGATGTACTGTTGTAGTTGGAATGGTGATATATTATATGTAATTTTGAAAATGAATCTTCATTAACACACCTAGTGAATAAATTTTTTCATTTCTTACTTTATAGAAAATAAGTTATGAATTTCAGAAGAGCCTTTTTTATATGTGCATGGAATTTGCAGACATTAAAAAATATTCGAGTGTTTTAGAATAAGGCAGTATTTTTATATTTTGAATTGTAATATATCATTCTCTAATGATGACATTTCCCGTACAATTAAATCTCCAACTTGGGCAGCATTTTCTAGAATATCACTAACTTTTATAGGAAATATAGAAAGATTGTACATTTTTTAGTATCTGAATAACTCTATATTTTGTAAGTAAGAGTGAGAATGACTTCATAAATGAAGTAGCCAATTTGGATTAGAGGAAAAAAAGTTGCAAGAATGAAATTCTTTAAATCCGAAATTTATTTGGCAAGATATCTTTCACTATTCGGCGAGATTTCAGCAATATTAGGCAAGATATATCTAAATATTCGGCTACAGGTATTCGGCTGAAGTATTCGGTCAACAAGCCTTCAATATTCGGCCAACCGAATATTCGGCAAAAGGGCCGAATAGGCCGAATACCGAATAGTGGCCGAATATTCGTCCCATCCCTAATAAATTGGAACTAAAATCCTATGAAATTTATTTAAATTCATGTTTCAGATGTCTATTTTTGTCATGGTTGATTCTCGTCCGAAAATTTGAAATTGGGTTATCAGTTCCACATAGTTGCCAACTTGTACGGTTTTGCGCACGGAAAAAACAATTGCGTAGAAAAGCAAATTTCGTGATAAGATCGCCGAAATAGCATACATTTCGTCAATATTTCGTGGAAAAACGAAGATTTCGTCAATGTTTTTATAAACGAACTTTGTCAAAAGATCGATGAAAAACACTAATTTCCTGTGCGAATTGCAGAAAAAAAGGCAATTTCATCAAATATCGCAGATAAAACACTGATTTCTTCTGAAGACGGCAGGGAAGTGCTGATTTCGTCTAAAGATTGCGGGTATAACGCCGATTTCGTTAAAAGGTTGCGGGAAAAAACACCGTTTTCGATAAAAGATCGCTTAAAAATATTTTGTCAAAAGAATATTTGAAAAAAAAAATGCCGATTTCATCAAAAAATCACGGGAAAATTGCTGATTTTGTCAAAAGATCGCGGGAATAAAACACCGTTTTCGAGAAAAAATCACGTAAAAAAGCAAATTTTGTCTAAAGATCGTTGAAAAAACGCCGGTTTCACTTAAAAAAAAAAAGTGGGAAATTGTCGATTTCGTCAAAAGATCGCGGGAATAAAACGCCGTTTTCGAGAAAAAATCACGTAAAAAAGCAAATTTTGTTTAAAAATCGTTGAAAAAACGCCGGTTTCACTTTAAAAAAAAAGTGGGAAAACGTCGATTTCGTCAAAAGATCGCGGGAATAAAACGCCGTTTTCGAGAAAAAATTGTGTAAAAAAGCAAATTTTGTCTAAAGATTGTCGAAATAACGGCGATTTCACTTAAAAAAGCATGGGAAAATGCCGATTTCGTTAAAAGATTGCGTATAAACCGCCTATTTTTGCAAAAGATCGCAATAAATTGCGATTTTGCTAAAATATTGCTGATTTCGTCTGAAGATAGCAGGAAAACGCCAATTCTGTCCGAAGATCGCTGGATGGGGGAACTCATGACCCCCCCCCCCCCCCCCCCTGCTGATTTCCGAAAAAAAAATTTCATCCAGAATCACCCCTGATTTTTGTAACCAATTAATAATTAATGTATCAGAAAAGCTTTCCAAATAGCAGGGTTGCCACGCAACCTGGAAAACCGAAAACACAGGGAATTTTAAATCTCCTCCCAAAACAGGGAATTTTTTAAAAAATCTGGAAAACACAGGGAATTTGGTAATGGCAAATTATATCATTTCTAATTAGCCTTCATACACGCATATATTTTTTCGCACTCGACATGGAATAAACGTGTTGCAGTACAGGGAAAATACAGGGAATTTTTTTTCAAGATTAGAGTGGCAACCCTGAATAGCCAATATGATTTAAAAAAAATCTATACTATAGATCCAGTAGCACTTCCTGTGCTTGGTAAAAATTATTTTCATGTTTTATTATGAGTAAGGATTATATTCAAATAAATAATACACAAAATGAAATTGTCTACAAGGATCTGTTAAGGAAGAAATTGGATCCTTAAAAGGACCCTTCACAAAATGTTTCATCTCAAAACTGGACTCTTCACAAAATTTGTCACATTAGAAAAGGACCCTTCACAAAATTCTTTCTCTTAAAAATAGGTCTTTTCCAGTTTTTTCAGCTTAAAACTAAACCTTTCACAAATTTAATCATTTAAAACAAAATCTGCCTTGTCACTTTGACTTACATAAAGAAAAAGAAAATATGTGTTTTTCATGCATATATCTGCTTAAAAAGTATATAGAAAAGATTCTGAATGTCCAATGAGATTTGATAATATTTCAAATTAATAAAATTATGACTAGATTTTTCACAAAATTAAAAAAGCTGTTCATAATTTCACAAAAACAGGACCCTGATAGAAAAGTCTGGACAGTATCTGGTCTCTAAAGTACTTCACTTGGACAAGGATGCTTATCATATATGAACATGTTAGTATAAAAATGTCTGTTGTTTATATAAAATTTTTTTACATGAGGCGGCATTCCGCTTTAAAAATATGAAAATATAGATTAATAATTAACTTTGTCATAGCTTTTATATTTGTTTCTTTCTAAATCAGTAAACTCTCTGTAAGGTGAACTTTGTGTATGAAGGAAATCTAACTCTGAAAGATTTTCTTGTCCCTGCAAATCCATAGACAGAGTAAAATTTTCTGTGGCACAATCAATTCTGTATCATATAGAATTTACTGTACATACTTTTTCTTTCATTTGTTTTTATCTAATAAGTAAAGAGCAGCTGACATTAATGTGGATTAAATGGAGAATTGATTTGGATGAATTAGCATGCTTTCCCATTCCCAAATTCTTCATAAACAAGAGGGGTTTAGTCTAACAGGTTATTATATTTCCAAAATTTAAGGAACTAATATGTTTATTTTTAAAGGAATGTGGATATGAGAGGGGGGGGGGGGGTAATTGAGAAAATTCTTTCAACATATATTATTTAGAACAAGATCAGAAACATCTTAAGTGCTAAAAAATTAAAGTGTACTGATTTTTAAAAAGTGAACCAAATGATTTATGTATACCATAGATCAGTAGTAGCATATCACTTTTCAAATAAATGTTATTTGTTAAAAATCATTTGAACTGTTTAAAGTTTTTATTGCACAAATTTTCTAATAAACATTCTTACTATCTGTTGATCACAAAGACATTTCTACTATCAATGCACCTATATTTTAATTGACAGTTTATTTATTAGAGAATTCTTAATGTACATTTTTATAGCAATAATAATAAAAAAGTCATTTGTTAATAAATAATACATTTCCTTTCAAGAACAGTTCTGTAAAAAAAAAAATGTTTTAGTAAAGGCTGTTTTTTTCTACTTAAAGCTGGCTTTTTTAAAGTGGTTTAAACCAGAAAAAGCCGACCAGTTTAAACCAGCCTGGTTAAAGTCCAGCAGTCCTGATCCTTTTTCAAATGTCTTGCGACAATTTTCCACAATATTTCAGTTTGTATGGCAGCACAAAGTTGATTTTCATATTGACCAACAGTTCGATGTTGACTCCTTTTTTGCAGAAATAACAATATAGCGATCTTCTTGGGATGTCTTACTCTTAGGACGACCTCTTGTGCACCTAGTACACATTACACTCTTTTGGAATGGCACCCATAGCATAGAAACAATACTGTGCACAATGTTAAATTCATGGGCAACATCTCATTTTGTGTCCTCCTTCTAACTTTACGATTATTTTACCACAAGTAATATCATCTAAATGATGCCTCGAAGATGTGTTCAAAATTTCAATGATCAAGCTTTACTCAATCTCCTTCAATTTTTACTAGGGATGCACTGGATATTGATTTTGCCGGATATTGGATACCTGATATCCAAACCTCCTCTGCCTACCCCAAACCTCCTCTGGATTTGGATATTCGGCCAGATATTCAACACTAGATGTTTTTAACTATGATGAATGTTTCTTTCATAATGCCATCCCAAACAATAAATAACAAACATGTTCCACACACTATTAAAGCATTTTGAATGTATTGAAACATAATTTACAAAAACTATATCTCATTTTTAAAGTATCAGGACTTAAAATTCGAAATTTTCCAGGAGATTTTCCCTTTTAACATTTATGCAGGAGAGTTGGATTGTTAGAAATTTATTGTCTATTTTTTACATGCCACTTAAAGGTTTACAGTCATACAGACATGACAAAATTGCATTTAAATAATTTAAATCACCAACTGAAGTTTATTATCCAAAATGTTTATTTTAATTAAAAAAAAAACAGAATCAAGCCGTATACACTATATGGCCATTAGTGACTGGATACTTTCAATTTTAGACATTTTGTTAAATACAGTCAAGGATCTATAATCCGCAATTTTCCATGATCTGCGTTACTTTACGAATGTAAACAATGAAATAAACAGATAAGAAAATTTACAAATCCATTATCCAAAAATGATTTTTTTAAACAAATACAATAAAAAAATTTATAAAAATCATAATAAAACATGTATTTTTTAAAAATTTACTCTTTTATTTTATTAACAGTAAAAAGCTAAACTGTATTATGGAACGCACCTAAGCTTACTGAACGTTCGAAATGCCGACTTTTCATTCGTAGCTATTTCAGTTTGTGCAAGTTCAGAAGAGTAAATAACCAATGAAAATGCTCTATTTCGTGTGCGTTGCACGTCCTAGCAGTAACACAGCACAAACTGAGAACTAGATATTATGGTTTGGGAAGGTCGAATCAATGTAATCAATTATAGTGATAGATTGCTGAGGTTTTGCGAACGTCACGAAAGACAAACGGAAACCTTCAACTACAGGCGAACTCTGATTGATTTCTCAAGATCCGATCTTTCTGGAAACAAAACTTTAGCCAGGGAGCTCTTTTTTTCATTCTATTTATGTTCTTAATTTGGCAACAAGCACAGTTAATGAGTTGAAGTTTATGTATTACGACTCACGTGTCGTCTAGTATTAATTTTACTTTTTACTCTTATGCATATGCAAGGTGCAAAATGAATAACGGAGGGCGTAGTAATGATGCTTCAAGTTCTTCAGCAGCTGAAAGATCCTATGTATCACTCATCTACTTTTTTAATATAATGCTCTATACTTTCAACTAAATCAGCATAATTGCGAGTGGAAGTCTTTAAAAAAAATGTAATGTGGAAGACTTGATTGAAGACAAAGCAGATTCAGCAAACTTTAGTTTATTCCAAAACAGTCATGATGATTATATACAGATGAGGAAAAAAATAAGCATAGCTTATGCTTAAAAATAAAATAAACTTAAAACATTTCAATTACTCCTTTAAGCCATTAATGAACAAAACTGCAGCAGCTGCTAAACCAACAATAATGGCTAGCAAGATGAAGGCGAAAATACATCGAACACAGCTGTCTTTATATACAAACAGAACTCTACTTCACAGATGTTGCCATTCACAATTCAAAGAGAAAAACCAACGTAGAATCGCCACTGGTTGATCCGACGAAACCCCTTTCCGAACGCACCGCCGATCGAGTTTCCTAAACGGACGTGAACAGTTCAATCACCGGTGATTCAATAAATCACGGCACTGGAACACTCAAAATTCACGTATTATTGTCTCGGCATGCCGGCAGTTCGGCTGAAATGCAATGGCGATTCGACGAAGTTTTTATTACACTGGAGAGGGTAAAACTAAAGTATGTCATGTTCTGTTTATTTTGACTTAACTTTAAACTTATTTTTAACCAACATGACAACAAGCAGCCCCCTTTTTAGCCTCTCCAGGGTATTACAAAAAAAATTTACATAAATTTATTCAAAAATACACTTATTCAAAAATACAATATTCAAAAATACAATATTCAAAAATACAATATTCAATAAAAAAAACAGTCTGTCTAATTACTATCGAGTCGGGGAAAATTTTACAGATCACCGGCCCGGTACTAATCAGAATCGACCAAATTGTATAAACTTTTTTTTTTTTTTTTTTTTTTTTTTTTTCCATCATCTCTCTATCATTAAACAAATTTTAATTTTATAAAAAAAAGATAGTCTGATCAATGTCATGTCAATGGACATGGCAATGAACAGAGTAACTATAATTGTGAATTAAATTTTGAAAATTTGCCTACAAAATTTCATTAATTGTTCTTTTACTTGCGGTTTCGTAAATGGATCTGCTAAATTTAATTTACTAGAAATATATTTTAATTTAAAAACTTTATCATAAATTAAATTCCTGAGAAATAAATATTTGATGTGGATATGTTTGGTCTTTTGATTTTCAACTGGTGAATTAGAAAAAGAAATTGCTGCCTGATTATCACAGAATAAAGAACATTCAATTAAATTTAATTTTAAACTTTCATTTTCAATTACATTTTTCATCCACATCAATTCCTTTGCTGCTTCTGTGAGAGTAACATATTCGGCTTCCATAGTAGAGAGGCTAATGCATTTTTGCTTAAAGGTTTTCCAAGAAATTGGCGCCCTATCTAAAAGTAAAATGTAACCTCCTATGGAAACCCTGTCATCACGATTTGCAGCAAAGTCTGAATCTGAATAACAATAAAGTTTTAGTTCATTTACTCTGGATAATTCTAATTTAAAATCTTTTGTATATTGTAAATAACCAAGTAATTTTAATAAACTATGCCAATGTCTTATACCGGGATTAGATTGGAATTGGGAAAGTAGATTTACTGCATACATTATATCGGGTCGTGTTCGACCAGCAATAAAACTCAAACATCCAATTAGGTTTCTGTAGGGATACTTAGACATTTCTTCTATTTCTTGATGATTTACAGGAGAGTCCAATTTTGATAAAACAAGTCCTTTAGACATAGGTACAGAGCTAATGGGAAATTTATATTTAGAATACAAATCACAAACCTTATTTATATAAAAAGTTTGGTGTATATACAATTTATCACCATCCTCTTCAAATTCTATGCCCAAGAGCTTCTTTGTTTTCCCTAGAACCTTTAAATTAAAAAATTTCTTTAATAAATCTACACCAAATTCCAAATCACTTTCAGTTTTTCCAAATATGATAATATCATCAACATACAGCAAAAGAACAAGTTTATCTTTTAATAAATAGACACAATTACACCAGTTAAGTTTTTGAAAATTTAATTTTAAAAGAACATCGTCAATTTCAAAAAACCATTGTCTTCCACTCTGGTGGAGACCATACAGTGATTTATTTAATTTACAAACTTTACCTTGTTCTAAAACAAAACCTTCCGGTTGCTGCATATAGATGACCTTATCCAAATCTGCATATAAATATGCATTGTTTACATCAACTTGAACGTTTAACCATTTAAAAAAAAACATACAAAAATACTTAAAAAGAGTCTTATTATGGAAAAACTGACAACAGGACTGAATACTTCATCATAACTTAAACCTTTAACTTGGTTATACCCCTGAGCCACAAGGCGTGCTTTGAATCTTACAATTTCATTATTTTGATCTCTTTTTACGGTATAGACCCATCTGTTACCCAAAATTTGTGCATCTTTTGGTGGTTCGACTAAATCCCAAACATTGCGGTCATACATGACCTGCATTTCCTGGTTCATAGCCTCCTCCCACTCAGATGCTTCAGGGGTTTTAACAGCTTCCTTGTAACTCCTGGGGATTTTAACCTCTACTAAATTTGCTTCATTAAAAAAATTTGAAACTTTACCCGATTGACAATTTTTACCCCTAAAATCAAAAAAATTTTCATCAAATTTTATGTTATTTGCTGCACAATACCTAACTGCATCATTTGTGGACCTCAATTTAACCCTAGTACCCTCTATACCATAATAAATGTCTGTCCTTGGTTCATTTTTACGAGGAACAGCACTTCTTACCCAATTAATGGATGTACATGGTATTAAATCCAAATTTCCATCCGTTTTAACTTCAGAAACTATTTTTACAGGACTCTGACATTTTAAACTGCTTTCCTTTAAATCGGACGGGCTATCAAATCTATTTTTAGATTCAAAAATTTCATCTATTACAGGCAAAATATCCCCATCCTCAGGAAAGTCAAAATATGAAAAAGATGGAAATTTAGATTCTTTTATGACATCCACCCCCCTTTTACTCTCATCAAACCTTACATTTATAGTCTCAAAAATTTTTTGTTCATCTATTAGCCAAATGCGGTAACCTTTTGTAGTTTGTGCATACCCACACATTATACCCAGTTTAGCTCTCATATCGAGCTTTTTCCTGTTTTGTTTAGGTATACCAACATAAGCTAGACAACCAAACTTTTTAAAATGAGATACAGAAGGTTTTCTCCCACAATATAATTCAAAGGGCGTTTGTTTAAAATTTTTATGACAGACTCTATTCCACACATAGGTGAAACACAAAAGAGCCTCCGCCCAAAATTTCTGGGATAAACCGCTAGAGTTAAGAAGGGTTTTTATTCCATCGAGGGCTGTTAAATTGAAACGTTCTGCGGAACCGTTCATTTCCGGAGAATACGGGTTCGTCTTTTCGTGTTTTATTCCCTGATCGTCTAAAAATTTGTCAAATTCTTGGTTACAAAACTCAAGGCCTCCGTCTGTTCTGACTGAGACTACTTTCTTATCCAAAAACCTTTCGGCTCTTTTCTGATATTTAAGAAAGGTCTCAAAAACGTCAGACTTATTTTTCAGGGTATAAACTGTAACTTTTCTAGGAAAATCATCTAGTATAGACACAAAATAACGACTACCCCCATGAGATGCAACCGGAAATGGGCCGCAAAGATCCATATGCAGCAGCTGGAGAGGAAATTTTGACCTTATGTGACCTGTTGGTTTAAAAGATATTCGTTTTGATTTGGCTAACTTGCAAGAAATACAATCCTCAGTCAATTTTGATAGCATCGGTAAACCATTAACACATTTAAGTTTACTTGTGTTAACTACATATTCGCTGTTAATATGGCAGAATCTTTCATGCCACAATTCATTAACATTTACTTTTTCTATTTGATTTGCAGAAAAATTGACTGAGTTGTTATTTCCTTCACATTGAGTTATGTACTTAGAGGGTTTTAAAAAATACAAGTCATTTTTTCTCAATGCATAAAATAGCTCATTACCATTTTTATCAAATACAAAAACTTTTCCATTTTTACCAGCAAAATTAAGTCCTAATTTTTCAAGCTTTGCTCCTGACAATAAATTTCTTCTTAAATGAGGATTAAACAAAACATCTTTTAAAATAATACGATTAAATTTACCATTTTTACATTTTATTAAAAATTGAATTGTACCCTTTCCCTCAACTGGACATTCTCTCTCCCCAACTGCAAGAGACATGTGCAAATCAGATACTGGCTGAAAGTCAAAAAATAATTTTTTATTGCTACAAAAATGCGCTGTAGCGGCCGTATCAAAAACCCATTGGGTATTTCCGTAGCCCAGATCTGAAGAATTTGCCTCGCACAGTTCGGGAGAAAGTTCAATTAAACTACATTCCAGTTCAGAGAAGGTATGATTAAAAGTTGTTTTACATTCAATATTACTGGTTTCTGATTGAAAAGATTTATTTTTAGAATTAACTTTAAAAGATTTATTTTGAAATTTACTTTTAGTATTAGGTCTAGAATAATTGCTTTTACTTTTAACTTCAAAATTATTTTTACTATTACTTGATGTGTCAGGAGCATTAACCTTAGAATCTCGACCATTATTTTTACTAATTCTGAACTTACAATTAGAAATTACATGACCATACATTTTACAATAAAAACATGGACCAAATTTTTGTTTACCTGGTTTTACAAGAGACTCGCTGGCATAAGCAACATTAACACCAGCCAAATCTTTCTGGGACAGCTTTAAACGATTTTCCTCCAACAAGAGCTCTGCTTCGATTTTATCAGGAACAAAGTCCTTGTCGCTCCATCTATAAATTGCTTGCACAGTGGCTTGAAAGCTATCAGGGAGGCTTCGAATCATCTGGTAACCCAAGTAGAAAGGCTGCAACTGATGACCAATATCCCGAAGACGCTCGGCGGCTTGCTTTACACGACACAAGAACAGTCCTAAATTTTCACCAGGAACATATCTCGTACTGAAGAAAACGTCCAGCAGCTGTATCACACGAGCCCTCGTTGTTGGTTCAAAATGGTCATGCAGAATTCTCCATGCTTTCGCTCCGTCTGTAGTACTGGAAACCAATGGCCGAAACTCTGGACTCAAGGACTGGAAAATTACTGTATATGCTCTATTCTTCCTCAACTTCAGATCTTGTCTTTCTCTCCAGGTAAGTTTCTCCTCTGCATCTGGTTTTGTAGGTGTCTCTTTCCCATCATCTTCAGGCTTAGAAGTGTCGGTTCTGGAAGGTACTGAATCTAGCTTTTCTTTAATAGGTTCCTCACTTTCATCTGCACATTCAATAAACTCCCAGGCGCCGAAGTGCAAAAGCAAAACTTTTATTTCATGCTTCCATGTCTCCCAGTTGCTGCCGGTAAGCAGGGTGATGTTTTGAATAGCATCCATCAGCCCCCGTCAATTAGAACTTTTGGAATCGGCAAAATTTTTACAGGAAAAGTCCACAGAATCAGCCGTCGACGAAGCTCACACCGGGAAAGTATCGATACAGAGAAAGTTCAACTCCAAAAAAATCTTCACTTCCACATTAAAAAACAAAAGCATGGTTATTTACCGGGCCTGGGCCCATAACCAAATGCTCTATACTTTCAACTAAATCAGCATAATTGCGAGTGGAAGTCTTTAAAAAAAATGCAATGTGGAAGACTTGATTGAAGACAAAGCAGATTCAGCAAACTTTAGTTTATTCCAAAACAGTCATGATGATTATATACAGATGAGGAAAAAAATAAGCATAGCTTATGCTTAAAAATAAAATAAACTTAAAACATTTCAATTACTCCTTTAAGCCATTAATGAACAAAACTGCAGCAGCTGCTAAACCAACAATAATGGCTAGCAAGATGAAGGCGAAAATACATCGAACACAGCTGTCTTTATATACAAACAGAACTCTACTTCACAGATGTTGCCATTCACAATTCAAAGAGAAAAACCAACGTAGAATCGCCACTGGTTGATCCGACGAAACCCCTTTCCGAACGCACCGCCGATCGAGTTTCCTAAACGGACGTGAACAGTTCAATCACCGGTGATTCAATAAATCACGGCACTGGAACACTCAAAATTCACGTATTATTGTCTCGGCATGCCGGCAGTTCGGCTGAAATGCAATGGCGATTCGACGAAGTTTTTATTACACTGGAGAGGGTAAAACTAAAGTATGTCATGTTCTGTTTATTTTGACTTAACTTTAAACTTATTTTTAACCAACATGACAACAACTCTTTTATTTATTAACAGTAACAACAAACTGTATTACGGAACATATGTAATTATTTTTATTTAAGTGCACATGTATATCATTTTATAACAGTAAAATAACTTTAAAATGCCTTTTTTCAGATTACTTATTAAATTAACTACTAGATTTCATATTTATCTTTCCATATTATACTGATTGTAAAATTAAAATGCTGTCTAAGAATAATAAAATGACGCATAATCCTATTTGCTCTATAATCCGCAAAATTCCATAATCCGCACAACCTTTGGCCCAGCTTGTGCAGATTATAGATATTTGACTGTATTTAAAAAAATTGTTGTTGGAACTTCAGGATTATAAAGAATATGTTTGGCCTCATATTTATCAACATTGATTTGATGAGGAGAACAATTAAAAACCTAACAAAAAAAAAAAAAAAAAAAAAAAAAAAAAATATATATATATATATTTAGGATAATCCTGTACATAAAAAATGCATGAAATTATCTATTGCTACAGAATACAAATTTATGGATACTGTACAATATGTTTGCTGAATTGTATAAGAATAGCACTTATATTAATGGAGATATAGCTATTTTTATAAAAAGTTCTTGCATGTTTTTAGCTTATATCTTTCAGTTTTTTAAACCAATTTTAATGACTGTTTCAAAAAAATAAATAAATAAAATGTAGTAAAAATAATATATAGCAAAATTGGAATATAAATGTATTAATTTTTTATGAAATATAAACAGTTCTACAAAACAATTTTTATCTGCGCATGTGCAAAAATTACATAATTTGATAGTCAACTCTATGAAGGAGTTCTTAATAAAAAATCCAATCAATTTTTGCAAAAATTCAGAAAGATATCGACAATAAGAGTGAACTTATTTTTAGTTGTTCTCTAAAAGCAGATGAATGAATTTTGATCAAATCAAAAATTATATTGATATCATGCAAGACCTTCCTCCTCTCTCCTAAAATGATATTATATTTCCTCAGCTCCTAATTTGAAAATTAAGATACAGTTTTCAAAACACAAATTCTTAAATTCACTACAAAGAATTCAAGTATCTATATTATGAGAATTTGCAAATCTTTAAACTTTTGAGAATTATCTTTTATACATGGATATAAAACTTATATTTCATCTTTTGCATTGTAAACAAAAGTTTTTCAGCATTGTTTGAGGTCAAATGATTTTTGAGATCCATATATATTTACTTTGTTGCACTCTGCCGGATATCCGATAGAGAAGTCGGATATACAGTGGTTGTGATTAAGATATCCAGTGATATTTTGGATATTGAAAAATCAGCCAGATATGCTGGATATCTGTTGCATCCCTAATTTTTTCATCTAATGACAACTCATAGCACTCGCTGATTTCCTAAAATCTTTTATGTTTGCTGTCATGTGAACGTGATCTATAAAAGCAGAAGTAAAAATTTGCATAAATTTCACAAACCAGAGTACATTCTCACATTCTTGCAAATTTACATGTGCTGCTGTGGATCTATTTCTAACTGTAATCATTGAAAATAACTGTAATCCACAAGTTTTGTCAACCAGTGTATATAAATAAATATTACATTAAAACTGTTTTATTTCTAAAAGAGGATCCAGTTTCTTAGGAGTATCTGAGATTCAGAGTTTCAACAGCCTACTGACATGTAGAGTGCAAATTGATGTCCCATAAATACTAAATTAATGTTTACTATAATTTATAAGCTAAAAATAACAAGGTATTGATATCTAACTGCTCTAATAATTTGTTATTCAAACACATTTGTTTTCCAAAGGAATAAATTTCCTATATCTACTGCAATACAGTAATTACTTTTAACAATATTGTAAAATTTTGGGGAAATTTTCATGTGGATTGGGGGAAATGTTGGGAGTAGCGACATTTTTTGCACCATTGTTTGTTTCATTCTTTTGATTATGTTAAAGTTGAAAAAGTTTTAAAGGTACATTTATGAACAAAACTAATTTAATTATTTTAAATTTGAAAGAAATTAATGAATAAAAATTAACTTTCAATCTTTACTGTTATTTTAACAAATGCTTTTATATTTAATTTTTTATCTCTAGCTTAAACATTGCCTCATTTGTTTGCAGAAACAAAAATGTTTTTTTTTATGTGAAATTTTTTCAATTTTAGTCAAAAATGTCTGTTCCAAAACGTGGAGAGTATAATGTGTATAGCACATTTCAAAGTCATGAACCTGAATTTGATTACCTAAAAAGTTTGGAAATAGAAGAGAAAATTAATAAGATCAGATGGCTTAAAAGAAAGAATCCAGCTCACTTCCTGTTATCTACTAATGGTATGTTTTTGTAATAATTATTCTTTATTCTGTTATTGATTTATTATAAACTTTAAAATGTTTCAGTGTGTTACCTAATAATTATTTTAGACTCCCCTCCCCCCCCCACAGTGAATTTTAGTTTATTAAATGTGAAAGTTAATCTTCATAACAGCACATTAAAGAGACTATCCTTTTTTTGATAAAAATGGCAAAATTATTGAATTAGATTATTTTTATTAATGTTTTAAACATGAGATATTCTGGCGATGCTTAATGAAAGTCTGTTAATTATAAGTACCTACATGAAAAATTCTTTCTACCTCATACATGTCCTGTTAATTGCGACCAAACATGAAAAATTGGCGATTAAAGACACGAAAAGTACCAGCCAAGTGCAGGATTTTTTGAAAGATATTTTGTCAAATAATAACTTGTAAAAAACCCCCCACAAAATTAGTCCCCCCCCCCCAAAAAAAAAAATGCAAATTCTATCAATAAATTGCAAAAAATTGATATTAAAGATACAATTGTAGATTTTTTGTCATAATTGCATTAAAACTTTATTAACTTTCATTTCGGCTTGGGTTCAGGTTGTAAATAAGTGTTTTGGATTTGAGTCTGGTTGCAGATGTCCAAAACATGTTTGTTTGGGTCGAATTGTACTCATAGGTGATGATTCCTACTCGCCAGCCACCACATGGCGACTAAATTCTTTGACTTGGCTATATGTGATTTTCATGAATAGGTTGTGGAAAAATACTCTAATTTTGTCAAAGAATCGTGAAAAATACTCTTTAATTTTGTAAAAGATGGTGCGAAAAAATGTGCATTTTGTTGAAAGATCAGGGCTGCTGGCTTTTAGCCGGGCCGGTTTAAGCCGGCTGGCTTTTTCTGTTTTAAACTGCTTGCAAAAAGCCGGCTTTTACTAAAACTTTTTTCTTCTACAAAAACTATTCTTAAAATAAAATGTACTATTAATTAATAACTATTTAATTACTGTTGTCATAAAAATTGTCTAATAAATTGTCAATTAAAATACAAGTGAATTGACAGTAGAAATGCTCTTGTGATCAACAGATGGGAAGAATGTTTATTAGAAAATTTGAAAAATAAACATTCTTTTGAAGTAGTTCAAATGATTTTTACTAAGTATAATACCAGTCATTTGACTTACATTTTAAATATCAATATTACAATGATCTTGTTCCAAACAAAACCATTTGTTGAAATTTTATTTTAAATTCTCTCTCCCATATCTATGTTCTTTTAAGCATAAATGTGTTTGTTCCTGGAATCTTGCTAATCCAGTAACCTACTAGGTTAAACACTATACCTCTCCTAATACGAGGAATTTGTGGATGGAAAAGTTTACTGACCCACATCAATTCCTCTCCTTTTAATCTGTAGAAAGATTTGTGAAGGAACAAGAACAAAATATTTAGTCTATATATATAGAAGAAAAGAACATGTTTACAAACATTTCCATTAATCAATTTACCACACCATTGCATTTTTATCATAGTGATCATTGCAGGAACATTTATGGCAGTATAGGCCAATCATATCATGGACCTGTTAAACAGAGACCAATCAGATTGGCTGATGTCATGTGTACGGCAGGAGATATAAAGAACAAACAGATGTTTCTTGCTATTGCCACCTCGCAGTAATTCAACCCACACTATGTCAGCTGCTCTTTCCTTATAAGAAAAAACAAATAAAGAAAAAGGGATGTACAGTAAATTCTTTATAAGTCAGAATCAATCAGGACTGAGCAAATTGTTCACAGTAAATGTTATTCTGCCTTAGGTATATTTTACAGTGTCTATGGATTCACAAAGACTTGAAAAACCTTTCGAGCTAGACAAATTTCCATCTTACTCAGTCTGGCTTATAGAAAATTTACTGTACTTAGAAAGATAAATAAATATAAAAGCTATGTCAAAATTATTTATATTTTCTTATTTTTAAAGTAGAATGCTGCCTTGTAAACTTCTAACACAAACAAGTGACTATCTTTATTCATAATACTAACACATTCATTTATATACTAGGAGCCATTGTTCAAGTAAAATATTTTATAAACAGCATATCATTTTGTATATTATTTATTTGGATATAATTTTTACTCATAATAACATGAAAATAACTTAACTAAGCATAGGATGTGTCACTGGATCTATAGTATAGATGTCTGTTAATCATATTGGCTATTTATGAGATTTTTGTGATATATTATTAACTGGCTTTAAAAGTGGACATCTGAAACATGATTTTAAATGAATTTTATAAGATTTTAGTTTTAATTTACATAAAATGGCCATTTGTAAGGTAAATTAACAAAAGTAGTTGTTAAAAATAAATAGTAATATATGCGTTAGAAAAAAGCCAACAAAAGCCGGCTCTTTCCACAAAAGACCGGTCTTTTCCAATAAAAGCTGACCAGCATGGCCTTTTTAGGTGCGTTCGTAATTATGTAAATACGTAGCACCTATTGTTGTCGCTCAGTCCGTCCGTCTGTCTGTCTGTCTGTCCGTCTGTCTGTCTGTCTGTCCGTCTGTCTGTCCGTCTGTCTGTCTGTCTGTCCGTCCGCATATAACAGCGCAAAAACTACCCAACCGAATCGTTTGAAATTTAAAATACATAATTATTACATAATTTTGTCGAGTCATTTCAAATTTTATGAAAATCGGATGCATAGATCAATTACAGGGGCAATCAAAAGTATTCCGTTACATTACGGTCAATGGGGAAAAAAGTTTCAAATGCATTTTAATCGTTTGAAATTTAAAATACATAGTTATTACATAATTTTGTCGAGTTATTTCAAATTTTTTGATAATCGGGTGCATAGATCAATTACAGGGGCAATCAAAAGTATTCAATTACATTATAGTCAATGGGGAAAAAGTTTCAAATGTATTTTATACGTTTGAAATTTAAAATACATAGTTATTACATAATTTTGTCGAGTTACTTCAAATTTTATGAAAATCGGATGCATAGATCAATTACAGGGACAATCAAAAGTATTCCGTTACATTACGGTCAATGGGGGGAAATGTTTCAAATGCATTTTAATCGTTTGAAATTTAAAATACATAGTTATTACATAATTTTGTCGAGTTATTTCAAATTTTTTGATAATCGGGTGCATAGATCAATTACAGGGGCAATCAAAAGTATTCAATTACATTATAGTCAATGGGGAAAAAGTTTCAAATGTATTTTATACGTTTGAAATTTAAAATACATAGTTATTAAATAATTTTGTCGAGTTATTTCAAATTTTATGAAAATCGGATGCATAGATCAATTACAGGGACAATCAAAAGTATTCCGTTACATTACGGTCAATGGGGGAAAATGTTTCAAATGCATTTTAATGGTGTTGCACTCATTCGAACTTAATAAAATTTATATGCAACTATAAAGTACATATTATAATATACATTTTACATAATCTGTGATGCAAAGAACATTTGTTATTGATTTACAAGGCCACACAAAAGTATTCCATTACATAATGGTATAGAGAGAACATTGCTTGATGAGCGTTTTAATTGTAATTCACTATTTACAATTTTATGAGATTGAGATATAAGAATAATATTTTTAAAACTTCGTTATCGTACGAACGCACCTCGTTTGCTACGCTTCACGTGCAATTTCCAACTTGTTTAGAAAAAGCCGGCTTTTTTGCAGACCTGTGAAAGATGATTGACATATGCAGATTTTCTTGAAAGATTGAAAAAAAATAATTTTGACGAAAGATTAAGAAAAATATGCAAATTTTGTCAAAAGATCACAGAAAATACACAAATTTTGACAAAAAGTGAGGAAAATAGACGTATTTTATAGGAAGATGTTAAAAATAGACTTATTTGTGAAAAGATTGCAGAAAATATGCAAATTTTATCGAAAGATCAGAGAAAGATCGTAAATTTTGTTAGATCTGGGAAAATAAGTGAATTTTGTTGAAAGATTGCGAATAATATGAAATTTTTTTTTGAAAGATCGTGGAATATACGAACATTTTGTTAAAAGATTGTGGAAAATACTCAAAATTTAACAAAAAGTTGTGGAAGATCAGAGAAAAATTACATATTTTATTTAAAGATCAGGAAAAAATATGCAAAATTTATCAAAAGATTGCAACAAATTTTGTCGAAAGATCGCAGAAAATATGCAAATTTTATCATAAGATTGCAGAAAATATGCAAATTTTGCTGAAAGATCGTGGAAAAATGAAAATTTTGACAAAAGGTCAGAGAAAATATGCAAATATTCTCATAAAAGGGTGTGAAAAACTGCAAATTTCGCTAAAGGATCATGGATAAATGCAAATTTCATTGAAAAGATCATGGAAAAAAGTGCGATTATCATCAAATAGTAGTGAAAAATGCTAATTTTTTCAAAATGCTGCAAAAAATGCGAATTTCGTCAGAAGTCCGTGAGGCCAGTTTAGCTTTTTCTTTGCTGTGCGTGTAGCATGTCTGATGATCTAAATTGATACAAAATTTTTATTGTGTTATATTTTAGATTAACTTTTTTCTTCATTTATATTTAATTTATGCATATAATAGAACTTTTCCGAAATTCAATTTTCTTAATTTTATCATTTATTTATAGATAAGACAATTAAGCTATGGAAGGTGTCTGAGAGAGATAAACGAATAGATGGTTATAATTTAAAAGATGATGCTGGACATTTGAAAGATCCATTATCTGTTACTAGTTTAAGAGTGCCAATTGTGAAACCAATGGAACTCATGGTAGAAGCCAGCCCTCGTAGGATATTTGCTAATGCTCATACGTACCACATCAATTCCATTTCAGTAAATAGTGATCAAGAAACTTATCTTTCTGCTGATGACTTACGGATAAATTTATGGCATCTGGAAATTACTGACCAAAGTTTCAGTATCCTTTTATGTGTTTTTATTATTATAACTTTAGTTTCTATATTATTTAGTTTTATTATTATAACTTTAGTTTCTTTTTAATTAACTAATCTAAGCCATTTTTTTTATTTTGTAAAATTTTTAATTTCTTGTTAATTTTAACTATTCATAATTTTTAACCCTTTTTTTAAATCCAAAAATTTAGACTAAATACTACAAATCTTTTTTATTTGTATAAAAATCAGTAGTTTTTACTTCTGTAGAATGCTGGGAATTTTTGAAGTGCATTTAGTGGTATAAGATTGGTGCCAATATTTAATCTATAATGACATTTCACTCCATTATCTATAAACTACTATTACTTTTAATTTTTAAAATGTGTGTACAATAATTTATATTTATGTACTGTTTAT
Source organism: Maratus speculifer (assembly GCA_964019185.1). NCBI lineage: Eukaryota > Metazoa > Arthropoda > Arachnida > Araneae > Salticidae > Maratus > Maratus speculifer. The sequence continues at coordinate 256,700,683 of OZ025301.1, forward strand.
GAGGTGTTAAACAGAATAAATAATATAAATATGCTTGAATTTTTATTGCAAAATTTGTCAAATTTTGAAATTTATGGGAATAATGCAAATATGTGTTTTTTATTTCTAACTTCTAATATTGCAATTACAAAAAATAGTTTATAGTTATAGCTTTCAATATTGTACTATTTTCTTTCAACTACATTTTCTCTTAAGGGTGTATTTCGATTCTGTTTTCCGATTTATTTTTGAATTCACTTTTGCTCTCAAACACATGAAACTTGCAGATTCTCTTATTTAGAAAGTGCACAAGGTGCTGTGAAGGTCAATTCTTTGATAAATGCACAAAATATTGCAAAAAAAGCAATCCAAAAATGGCAATTTGAACCGATTTTTCCATAAGTGGTAGATAAGGGAACGAAAAAAAGGGTCTTCCTGAGAAGTTAATTGCTTATAAATCAAATTCTAATGAATTGAGCATAAAAAGACATCACACGGCACCTTATATGTCCCTTCAAAAATCCCCTCAGCAAATTTCATGTTTCTACTTTAAAAAATGTGTCTGAAATTGAATCGGAAAATTTCGAGCTGCTGAAGATGGAAAAGCGTTTTTTCGAATACACCCTTAATTGTATCGCCTGAAAATTAAAAGGTTAAATATTTTATATAAAGGGTAAAAAAAAAAAAAAGGTTTTTTGGAGGAAAAAGTTAATCATGTATAAATTAAATAAAGTCGTTTTATGCTTTTGTAATTACGATTAATTAAAACTTGATCTGCAAGGTTTGTTGTATAAGTATTATAACTAATAACAATTAGAGCACCATTTATATATTTATCATTTGTCCCATTTCATTTTTTTTTTTTTTTTTTTTTTTTTTTTAATTCATTCTAATAAGAAAAATCTCATTTTTCTGTGTGTATTTCTGTGTCCAAACAATCATTATGGTAGTTTTCTGCTAATATACAAACTAGATCATTTTTATTTGGAAGAACAGTAAAAATTAGGTAGATTTTCTCATTAATATCCAACAAAAGTTTAATAGCAATGCTTTGGTTGCTGAATACTTAAATATATTAAAACTTCAAAATAAGGATATAAATAAGACAGTGCTTTTCTTTTGTCAAATTCAGTGTATCTATTCATTATATATTTTTTTCTTTTTCCTGAGAGCTAATGAATGATCAAAATTATTGTACTTTGAATCTTTAAAAGGTTAGTCAAAAACAGTTCTTTTGAGTTAATGTATTCCACAGAAATAGTATTTGGTAAGATCTGTATTTTTTGGTTATTCTGGTGCCAGCGTTATACAATGTACTCACAATTTTACAACTCCCAATTTTAACGACCATTGGATGAAGTCCTGACCATTTTTCAATACTTACATTGTATTTATTTCCTTGCTCATTTTAATGACCAATCCGAATCTTGATTTAGCAAAACTTTTCACATCCTCCAGGTATTAAAAATTTAGAAGCAGTAAAGATAATTTTGCTTTCCAACATATGTTACATACTTTTTATAGCGTCAGATGCTATTCAGTGTTCAAAAATAGATACTGAAGAAACTAGTCAATGGTATTCTAATCAATTTAGAAGTTAAGAAAATTCATAAAATGAATTTTTAGTGGCTATTCATACAGCAAATGATGCTCTGCAAACAGTTTCTCAGGACACAATTTTGCTTGCATCCCATCAGATATTTAAAGAACTAAGCTTTGGAATTTGAACCTGCTGCCCAGGGGTTGAAGAAAAAAAACAGAACACTGCAAATGAATATTCCAATCATCCATCCAACTATTACAGAAACATGTATGGCCGGAAAATCTCACATTTGAAGATTATGTTGACATTGAAGATAAGTTTAAAGCTGAGAAAACGTTTTCAAAATCTGATTTCATCTGATGTCTTCTCAATTTTGATTGGACATTTCATATAATTCTTTTGACAAAGAAATTGACGGTGTTCTATTTATACTGCCTGCATAAAAAAACAGAGGATGTCATATTGTATGGAAGGAAAGGAAACTCTAGCGACTACTTTAGAAATTTCCAACTGCCATTTAAAGCAAAAAATGTAACTTGATTATTCAAAAAATTTTAATTCACTAATCTAAGCCATTTTTTTATTTTGTAAAATTTTTAATTTCTTATTAAACTATTTATAATTTTTAACCCTTTTTTTAAATTTAAAAATTTAGACTAAGTACTACAAATATCTTTTTTATTTGTATAAATCAGTAGTTTTTACTACTATAGAATGCTGGGTATTTTTGAAGTGCATTAAGATATTTTGGTGGCATAAGATTGGTGCCAATAGATCATTCGATTTAACATCCTATTTGCCGACGTCCCATGAAGGTCGTTAAATTGAGAGTCTACTGTATATACATACATTGGTGTGCGTAAATTAAGGACGATAGTTTTTCAATTGTAACAATGCACTGAAGTTTTCCACATCAATCAAAATTATACCATAAGATCTTAAAAATGTGAAAATATGGGACAAGTAATGACATCTAAACAAAGAATCAAAAGGATACATAAGCATTTTATTGAAAAGTTTATTGGGAGCCCAAATTTAGAGAAGATAGAACATCCATCTTACAAGCACCTGGCAGGAAAAATTCAGTCTTTAATAGAGGATATGGTCACCCTCTGACTGCTATGTAGGATTTATAATGCTTATCTATGCTGAGTACAAAATTGTTTAGAAGTTGTTAAAGCATCAAATTCCATTTCTCTTGTAATGCAAATTCCACAGTGTGGCTACAGATTCTGTAAATCAAGAAAGTTTATCAATCTGGAAAAATGAAGGAACTTTATGAAGAATACTCAAATCAGAAAATTTTTCTCTATGCAAAAAGATTTCAGTTTTTTGCCTTATCAACAAGATTAATTCATTACCAAACAGGTGATGTTTAAGTCAATAAGACATGATAAGGAGGCATAAATACTGTAATACTATATGGTACAGGTACTAACAAGGAAGGTCTCCATATGGGCATACTCCGAAAAATCTGAAAAAATTACAGAATGTTCTTCTCATGAGGATATATATGATTATAAAAAAAAAAATTTGGTGGAACCCCCGTACCCTGTTCATAAAAAAATAACGAAAATTTCATTATCTGGCAATTTATCATCGGTTGGCGATGAAAAGCAAATTCAAAAAATGTTTTTTTTTCTTGTGTCAAATGTATTTTAAAGGAAAAAAGTTTCATGTTCAACGTGTTTAAATAAATCAAATATCTCTTGTTTTGCCAGCTTTAGTTTGTTTTAAGTATAATTTTGTTATATTGATATTTATATGTATTTATAATCAAATTTAACCAACTCAATTTGAAATTTTAAATGAAATTCAAATTAAAGTTCATTAAAATTGTTTCAAGTTCAAAGTCCAGTTGAGCATTGTCAATTCGATTTTGTTGCTATGGAAACATCTGGCTTTTATTTTTTTTAATACGCTTAATTGTATGAAAATAATTTTACTGAATAAGAATATTTTATATCTGAAAATATTTTTTCCAGAGGTAAATTAAATAATAACAGCAACAAATAATATATATATGCTATTTAATATCTATTTACGTACATAATATATTAAACTCGCTCATCATTTATGCTTAAATTCATTTACACGGATTCTAAAAATCCAAAAGTTTTCAGTTGCATTAAAATCATTTGCTTTTGGTGAAGAAAAGTACTGCTTGCTAAATCGTGCGACACTTTTATCTTTTCACGCCAAATATTCGAAAGTATTTTATTTTTTTTACATGTTTTCTAATGCAATTCCGCCGCTAATTTTCACTGATCCTTTATTACATACATAAGTAGTTTACTTAGTATTATTTAAAAAAAAATCTGAGTATGCCCAGTATGGAGACTGTCCTTGTAAGTAGTACTGTAAGTATTTGTAAAGCCGTACTACTACTGAGCGATATCTTTTGCATATTTTATCTTTTTAACTTTCTGTTGCATATTTTGTGATTGGTAATAAATCAAACTAACTAGGGAGCATATAATAATCTTAGAGTGCATAAGGAAAGAAAGGTCTGATAGTGGTCCAACTTGCCATTCAAATTGACATTTTTAAAAAATTGCATAAGTTGTTAAAAGTCAGTTATTGCTTTGTCTTGAAATTTAAATAATCAGACTTAATTTTTAAATAAAAATAGACAAACAACCTTTAAATTTTAAATTATTTACATTAGAAATATTGCTTTATATTTTATGATCTAACATATGGTCTTCCATCGATAAAATGTGTTTATGTATTGTTTTGTTTCTTGTTCAGTTTTCAAACACACATTCTCAATGGCATCTTTCAAATCTTTAATTGAAGAATAATTCTTTTCATTTGGATAAATTGCCTGCGTGAGAATATTAAACATATTATCTATAGGGTTTTAATCGGAGTAATTGCCAACCATTCCAAAATACCCCTTTTTTTTTTTTTCCCAAACATAAGTTGCATTGAAGTTGAGTTAGAAGTATGGATCATTGTTATAATAACCATTTTTCTCCCTTCAAACCTTGGCGCTAAGAAGCAAGTAATTGGAAACTGTCTCTTGATAATTTTCAAGCGTTTACATGACCGCTGATAAAAGATGTTTGACCATTGAAAGAAATAGCCTCCTATACCATTACACAACCACCTCATGAAGTTGGCTAAATATACTCCTATGTTCTTTGCAGAGGTCATACCAATAGTACATAAACACATCCAAGACCATTAAGGTCCCCCCCTTTTTTCCCCCCAATAATTGAGTATGAATTTCCGCCACTTACCACCAAATGACATGTGCTGTTTGGCCCATTGTGATTTAGCTTTTTTATGATGTTTCAGACATGGTAACTGAGCCATTTTACAGTTTTTTGATGTGTTTGGATCCCAAAACTCTTCTGTCAACAATTTTTTCAATAATTGTCTCCAACTGCATGTTTTATTTGCAAAAGAGTAATTACCAGTTAAAGCCAAGTTTTTAATTTAGTGGTTTTTGTGCATATTTGTCAATCGAGGTCTTCCTGAAGGAAATTTTCATTTGAAATCATTGCCACAATCTAAAAGTTGTTGAATACCTCCTTCCTTTTGATCTTTTTAATATTCTTACAATTTCAGAAACAGACTTTAGTTTTGCTTTTATACTCCAGATATTTATCAATTCCTCCTGAAATTTTTTTCTACTTATTTTTTGTACTAACTCAAAAACAACAGACTGCTTCTTATACACCCAGAAATTGTATGCCCAACTGCTTACACCAGTTTGTAAAACTTGCATTAAAATGATTTTGTGCGTAAACTTATGACAGTTATTTCTGTTATTTTCTTAAACTCCATAGTTTGAAATAAAATTAGATAATTTTAATTAAGTATGATGTTAAAATTGCTATTAACATATACAAGACAGATATTGCAGGGTTCCCAGCATCATGGAAAGTCAGGGAATTTTCAAGTATTTTCTAAAAAGTCTTGAGGGAAAAATGATATAAAATTCATCAAATAATTGAAGAAGAAAATTAAAAAATTTGAAGTATGATTGCAGAAAAAAATTGCTAATTTTGACAAAAGATAGCAAAAATAAGTAGCAAATTTTGCTCTATGCCTGTTTGATCTGAGAATTTTTTGAGATTTGATCAGGGAATTTTTAAACATTTGGTCATGGAAAGTCAGGGATTTTTCCAGTCATATTTTGCTGGGAACCCTGTATTGAAATAAAGTGAATACTTAAAGCTCTATTTTAAAATTGTACATTACAAGTTAATCCTTGACATGAATTGGTTGTGCTTATGTTTTGGTGTCAGTTGCCCTACATTTGCAGGGTTGCCACGCCACCTGGAAAACCAGGAAAACACGGAATTTTAAAATCCCCTCCCAAAACAGGGAAAATCCAGGGAATATTTTAAAAATCCTAAAAAAATCTGGAAAACACAGAGAAATTTTTTTTTTTTTTTTGCTACTACATCCAAATAAATTTGCCCTTTTGGGTAAACTGAGTTTTAACCCACTTCTTGGCGGCGGCACACTTATTTTTGCGCACTTAACATAGAATAAACGCGTTGCAGTACAGGGAAAACACAGGGAATTTTTTTTCAAGATTAGAGTGGCAACCCTGATTTGGCTCTGCTGTGCTGAACTTTATAGGATTTATATAATTTTAGCGATAGTCATATCTGAAAAAACTAATGCATAGAATTTCATGTCTTTAAAATCCTCTTAATGGGCATAGATTGCTATTTAATTTTATGATTGTGATAGCAAATTTCGAAATTTTAACATGTATAAAATAGAAGAAAGTTTTGGGATTGCTACATCTGACTAGTTTATATCAAATTTTATATTCTCATTAGTGCACAGGAGTTTTTTAATACAAAACATTCCAAATACTTTTTTGTTTATGGTGTTATTGATAAAATTCTTTAGTTTTGTTTTTTAACTACGGTTGAATTATTAAATCAAAAGTTAAAGGGCCTGTGCAAATATAACCTTATCAACTTTTTGAAGATTTTAGACCCCCTCCTTCCTTTTAAAATCGTACATTATCATCCCTCGAATCCTCTCACACTTCGTAATGATATCTTATCAAAGTGTAAAATTTTTTTGAGTTTCAATAATGTATTTATTTTATTTAGAGTGGTATATAAAATTGATTACATTTATTTTTCACATACTTTATTGATTCAAATTGAGAGGTCAATAAAAATATCATTTTACATATCAGATAACACTTAAAAGAAATTGTTACTATTTAAAAGTATTTTATAATGGCTTTTTATTTCATAATGCATTCAACAGTAATAAAGTCTTGTTGCACTTGCCCCGAACAGGGGAGAGGGCATATAGAAATTCTTATCAACAAAGCAAATAGACAACATTCTTTCTATTTCACTTTTATTTATTAGTACAGTCAAACCTCGTTAACATGAACGCACTTAATGTGAATTACTTTTAACATGAACTGTTTTCACAGTTCCCTACAAAGGCGAATACAAAAATTTGATACTGATAACATGAGTTACCATGAACAAAATTTTGATTCCCCTTTGGGTTCATGTTAACGAGGTAATATGTTTTACATGTAGTTTCTCAAACCGTGATTATATATGCATAGATATATGAGGTATAATAGTAAGGTCAAACATTCGAATAGTCCAGATTTTAGAATTAGATCATTTTATTATAATTTAGTAATTTTAATAATTTAAGTATTTTCATAAAAAAGATACCCAACTAAAAAAAATATACTATTTTGAACCAAATATCATGTTAGAAATAAAAAGAGGAAATTGTGATTTGATCAAAAATGATCAGGACTAATCCTCCCCCCTCACCCCTAAAATAGTAATGTTATGTATGCACAGTCCCAAACTGTCTTTACTTTAGAGCATACTTACTGTATGATGAGGTAAATGTCTTCCTAATTTTTAACAAATCTTCTGGATTTTACCTGCAACTAGAATTTATTTCCAGAAAAACATTTTCGCTTTTATAATGTATTTTTCAGCTCAGTTACATTTTAGTAATCTATGTGGTATATATAAAAAGTCTTTAAATCGTATACAGGTTTATTTTTGGTGTATACTGTTTCAAACTTATCTTTTTAAACCTGTTTTTTTTTTCTTCAAATGTTAATTCTTAATGTTTGTCAGATATTGTGGACATAAAACCTACAAATATGGAAGAATTAACTGAAGTAATAACAGCTGCTGAGTTCCATCCTTCCCAATGTAATGTCTTTGTGTATAGTAGTAGTAAAGGAACTATTCGCCTTTGTGATATGCGAGCAGCTGCATTATGTGATCAGCATGCCAAATGTAAGTTTCATTGATTATGCTTATAACGTGATTATTTAATATATTGATAGATTGATTATTAATCCTTTCAAATCTTTTTCCTTTGCTTTGTGGATTTTGTGCTATAACACTAATAGGAATGCACCCAATAGTGATTTTGGCCGAATAGTAATTGTTGGGCCAAATACCGAATATTCGGCCAGTCGAATAGTAACTATTTGGCCGAATACCGAATATTCGGCTTTTTAAATACTTTTTATATTTCAAAGTTTAAAGGTATTAAAATGTTACTTTTTAAAACAATTTTACATAATATTTAATAAGAGAAACATATTTTGATAAACAAGAGCTTTTTATAAGAACATTCAGTATTGAAAAAAATGTGCCTTTTTTTTTATTTAAGAAGCATAATTATGAGACTTTTTCAATTAGTAAAATTTTAAATTTCATTTCTTCTATGAATTGAAACAAACATTTTGAAATCAAAGGGAAATAATGAAATAGTTGAAGATAAACTGTACAGTCCCATATTTGTTCTTTTTAAATAACTCAAGGCAGATTTTTTTCAATATAAAGTATAAATACTTTCAACTTAATTTTGAATAAAGGAATGTCTAGCTCATAGTTTTTTTCTTATGAATAGTGGCATTTTCCATCCTTCCTATCATATCATATTTTACAGAAATCAGAGCATGTGAGTTGAAAATATAGTTATGGTATCTTATTTATTGTTAATGCAACAAACGAAAACATAAGTTTGACCTAGAGTGAGATGAAATACAATGCATTTATGATTCAATAAATTGATTATGGTTTCATAAACAAAAAATTGTCTGCCTTGATAGCTATTACTAATCTCAAAAGTTTTCCTTTCTTGTTTAAGGACTTTTGGGAAAAGCAAGAAACAGATTATTTACTAAATAGAATTTAGGAAGTTGCATCTGCACTCGCATCATTTATTCTAAAGGAGAATCCTAATAAATCATAATTTTAATCCTTCTCATGGTTAATTTTCTTAAGTTAAACTTTACAAACAGCAAATAAATAATGTAAAAACATTCTATATTATTTAAATATGATTTTATTTCTAATTATTTTAAATATATTAATAAATTGACAGTTAAAAGTAGAAATTGAAAAGTTTTTTAAAATGTGTTTTAAAAGGCTTTATTAAGTATTGGATTCGGCCAAATACTTTGATATTTGGCCAAACCGAATATTCGGCAGGCCTTATAGTTTCATATTCGGCAGGCCTTATAGTTTCATATTCGGCTTAACCGAATAGTTTGATATTTGGCCTAACCGAATATTTGGCAACATGGCCGAATACCGAATATTCGGTACATCTGTAAACACATGTAAATTTTTTCGGAATGTATTTATTTTTCATATAATTCCACAAAATAAGTACTTCAGAATTAATAAATGCACTGTTAAAAAAAAATTGCAAATGATGTCAGTTGGTTATGAGATGGAGAATTTTATCATGAATTTTGTCAGACAGGGAGTAAATTGGAAATTTAGTCAGTCAGTCTAAGGGAAAAATTGTGGATTTTGTTAATTAATCATTAAGAAAAACACATTTCTTCAATTAGTCATTGAGAAAAATCTGTAATTTTTTCAGTCGTTCATTAAAACAAATCATGACTTTAGTTAATCGGTTGTTGAAATAAATCACAAATTTCATCAATCAATCGATAAAAAGATCATAAATTTTGTCAGTCTGATGCTAAAAAAATCATTGAATATTTGTGTTTTTAGGTGTTGAAAGAGATTGAAAATCTCATCAGATTGATGAAAACAAAGATGCCACTTAAAAAAAAAAAAAAAAAAAAAAAAAAAAAAAAAAAAAAAAAAATTAAGAATGCACGATTTTTGTTAAGCAATCACAAAATAAGTAACTTTTTTTTTCTCCAAACAATCACAAAATAAAACAGATTTTTCAAATGGCAAAATAAAACGGCTGTTTTTGTCAAACGATCGTAATATATAAAACAGCAATTTTCCTCTGACGATTGCAATGTAAAGCAGTGATTTTTGTAAAACGATCGCAATTTAAAACGGCAATTTTTGTCTAACTATCGTGATGTAAAATGGCGATTTTTATCAAACAATCACACTGTAAAAAGGTGATTTTTGTCAAACAATCGGGATGTAAAACAACGATTCTTGTTAAACAATCGCAGGGGGGGGGGGGGGGGGGAGGGAATGCAATATTTTACTTTTTACTTACAGAATAATCATTGACTATATTGCCTGGTTACCTAAATTGATATAAAAAGATGCAATACATAAAATTCTTCCCTGGATCTATTGGTGGGTTACATTAATTGATATAAAATACTGTGAACTAAAGAAAAATGCTTTTTATTTACTCTTGTAAGTTTTCATCCACAATCAATTAACAATATATTTCAAACTTTTTGACAAATGGACATTTAGAAAGACTTGTTAAAGGTTTATAAGAAAAAAAAAAAATTCTTTCTTTTAAAAAAAAATAGTTTGTTATAAATTTAGTTCTTGATTTAGTTTATTATAAACAATATAGTTTACAAAATTCATGCATAAATGTTGTGGGAAATGTCATGAATTTTACTTTACATGCAATTTCCTCTTTTTTGCTATTTTCTGAGTGGCATCCTTGTAAAGAAAAGTCTTGCTAGCTTTAAATGGTTACTCAAATTAGTTGTGAGCTGCAATGATGTAAATTGGGTTATTGTATATGTGTTTTTGCAGGCAACTCTAATCTACCATATTAGGACTGCAATTAACATTTATTCGGTTGTATACAGAATCCATGAAATAATCCTTACACATTGTTTTTGAATTTATGTGTACAAATTTATTGGTATTTCTCTTTCCTGAGCTTAAAAAATTTTTACATTTTTGATGCTGTTGTTTTTCAGTTAATATACCAGGTGAATGTGCTTTTTAAATTTCATTGTTTATTATTTTTAATTTTTTGTGAGCAGCAAAGCTATACATTTTTAATCTTTAGATATTCAGTTGTGAATTAAAATCAAGCAAATAGATTCTAAAAATCCTTTATCAGCCATTACTCATATTATTTGTGCAGATAATAAAATTCTTAAAAACACATGCCTAATTAAATTATTAATTTCTGGAATTATAAAATTAACATAAAATATTCATTCTTACATTTGTGAAATTTTTGTTAAATGGCTATTTTTTAAAAAGACAATCACAGTAATGAAGTAAAAGTTTATAAAAACATAGTAATTGTAAATGACATGAACATTGTACGGTAATGGTACCAGTCGCTTTTCTTTAGAAAAATTTGTTGACATAACAATAGTCACTGTAATTTTTGAGCTATTGGTTTCATGTACAGATTTTTAGATATATAGATTTTTAGTTTGATTTTTAGATAAGACGCGATCACAGTTAATATGCACGTTTTTTTCCGGACTTTTCTACATTACCTGCAAGACTAATGTAAAAAAAATCCTGATTAATATGTGACAAAGTTTGGTCCATTGCTGCTAAAAAAATTCTGTCACAACACAAATTTATAAACTCAAAAATGATTTTATTTAATCTTCTCCAGTATTGTCCGCTGAGCAGAATTTTTTTAATTCAAATATGTACCATTTATTTCCAATTATGTACCATATATTCAAATTACATTAATAACAATCACTTTATTTAATGAAGGAAAATGAGTGTTACTATCTGACAATTGTTAAACATTGTAGCCGAGTTGGGTTTCTGATGTCAGAAACTGGTTTTTGACAAGACAAGCGTCAAAAACTGGTTTAAACTGTCAGAAACTGGCTTAAACCGTCAAAAACATATAATGTACCCTTAAAAGATTTTAAGAACAAGGGGGAAACATTAAATAAGTCTTTTTTTATTTAACAATAATTACTGTAATTTAATAATTACAAAAAAATTAAATTACTTTAAAAGCAATGAAACATTTTTGTTTTCTAGAATGTTCACACAGAAGAAAATGATTTTATACGTTTAATAATCTGGGTCAATTTTGTCCCAAAGCTTCCTATAGCACATAACCAATTTAGCACATTTATTTACACTCAAACGATTTCTGAGTTTAGAGTGTATGAAGCCAAAGTTAATTACTGTCAATTGATGCGGAGGTAACAGAGCTTGATAGCAGAAACATTGCTAGTTGAGCAAAATTTGGAAGCAGGCCAAACTTTCGGATTTATGACAGATTTTTTTTTTTCCTTCCCAGAAATGATATTTTACAATACAGTGATAATTAATTTTTAATTTTACATCTAATGTTGTATTTGTGTGATAGATATTTAATGTGTAATCTTACAGATTAGTGTAATATTTGAGGTTTTTGGCAAGGGGTTTTGGCCATGATGGTTTAAACCAGATAAAACAGCACACTGACAAAAACTTGCCAACCCTGCATTGTAGTAATTATTATGGTCCAGAGATACGATTTTAAAGAAACACAATTCTATCACCCCCCCCCCCCCCCCCCCAATGTATCAGTTGTAAACAGGGTTGGCACGTTTTAAACCAATTGGTTTTAACCATGGTTTAAACCAACTGGTTTTTTTCCTCAAAACAACCAATTGGTTTTTTTTTTTTTTTCCCTATAAAAATCGAGTGACATTTTCTTATTTTTCTTTATAATTTAAGACGTACAAATTATTGGATATAAATATTTTCTACTTTTAACATTTTATTTCAACAATAAGTATTAGATATAGTGGGTCTAGGTCATTTTTTTATATATAGGATAAAAATCGGTATGCATTAGTGATCATACTCTATTGCTCCAAAGAAAAACTTAGAATATATTATTTTGCTCAAAGATAAAATAGATAAAAAACATACAATATTTAGTATAAAATATTTTCATTAAAAAAAAAAGCAGATTATTTAAAGCAATCTATCATAACATGCACAATGATTTTGAATATGGAACTCGATGATCTTTAAGATTTTGGTCAAACTGTAATTGAATTTTTTTTTTTTTATTGGGGGAATATTTTTATCTTTAAGAGTTAAAATTAAAATATGAAGTTGAATAAGAGAGTATTCAAAAATCTGGTGTTAGTTAAAGCATTGTAATAATACCAATCTAATTTTCCCCCTGTTATCTGCTAAATGCTGAATCTAATGACCAAAAATGTTGATTTTAAATTGCTACTCAAAAAAACTCAAAAGTATTTCAAATTTATTTATTAAAAAATTGTAGAAAAGAATATTATAGCAGGGGTTGGAGTTGTCTTATATTTCCTATATTTGTAAAAAAACCTTTAAAAATGTCCTATATTGTCCTATATTTCTCAAACTGTCCTATATTTCCTATATTTTTCATATATTTGGCATAATATTGCCACTTTGTATCATTTATTATTGCTTTTACTGTTTTGTTTTCATTTTATTTCGATGTACGGAGCAGTAGCTTAATCCGGCACACGATCCTCATGCTTTCAGCCAATCACAAAGAGATGAGGGTGTGGCGTAAGATCGCTGAATTTTTAAACACGCCTTCGGATCGGGAGGCGAAACGTTATGTCTGTGGAGACTGCGTTATCTCCTTGTCTCCATTATTTATTTATTTCTCTTCTGGATTTGGCATCAGTAGTGAATGGCTTGATGTTTTCATATCATATCAAGTGCGTCGCTTTTGCTCGCTGATACTTAGATCTGACGTTCAACGTTGTTCTGCTGTTCATAGAAATTATTTTAATTTCACGTATCCAGTATCGATTCATCTTTCTGCGATACATAGCTTTTATTTATTTTAAATTAGTTTTTATTTATTTTAAATTTTATTTTAGTTTAATTTAGCTAAGATATATATATTTCACTGCAAAATCACGATGGGTGAACGTGAGCATAGACTGACAAAGTACCGTGATACGTGGACAGATCGGATTGATATTCACGGTGTAAAAGTCGGTGAATGGTATGTAAAAGGTAAAGATGACTACCATGCTTTTTGCCTTTTTTGTGATTGTCCGGTTCCCATCAGTAACAGTGGTTATTCGCAAATAACGCAGCATGCCAAAACCACAAAGCATAGAGAAAACTCTGAAAAAAGAAGTGACAAGTCGCAATCTCGCTTTGTTTGTTCTACTGGCGGAAAAAATTCGGCTTTGATCATCAAATCAAAGAAAAGTGGATTGAGTTCTTGGACTCTTAATGAAGAAGAAAAAATACACCGATCTGAGATCCTGTGGATAATCCACGTTGCCCTAAATAATTATTCATTTTTATCGTCAGATGGCATGCAAAAGTTATTTTGTGAAATGTTTCCGGATTCATCTTTGCCACAAGGCATGCAATTAAGTTCAAAAAAAAAAAAATTCATACTCCATATCTCATGGTCTTGGGCCATATTTTCTTAAAGAAATTAGTGAAGATTTCAAACAAGAATCGCCTTTTTTCACGCTCATGTACGATGAAACTTTAAATGAAAAAAGCTTAAAAGAGCTAGATATCTTTGTAAGGTATTGGAGCAAAAAAAATGGCTGTATCTCAGAAAGATATATTTCGAATGTCCTTTTAGATCATGCATATGCTACAGATATAGCAAGTAGCATAACCAGTGTTTTGAAAGACACTGAAATCCAGCTCAAATATTTGCTTATGCTAGGTTCAGATTGGCCCTAATGTTAACAAATCTGCCTTTAAAATTTTGGATAAAGAGGTGCAGTCTATTAGAAAACATGAATTAATTAGCATTGGAACCTGCAATTTACACGTCATCCACAATGCTTTTGGCAAAGGTATCACATGTGAACCTTTCACAAATATTAGATTTTCTGGAGAACATCCATTCTTGGTTTGCGAAATTTCCATCTCGCCAAGAAGATCTGCGAGCAACAATGGAAAAATTTGATTCGGATTTCGTCAAAATTTTGCGATATGTTAGCAACCGATGGCTAACTATTGTACAAGTTTCACAAAGGGCACTTGAATTGCTACCAATCCTAAAGGTACATTTTCTTGAAGAATTGCCCAAAGAGAATTCCAGACTGGTGAAAAATGATAGATATGGCTGCATCAAAAAAGTGTTGGAATCATCCTTAACTCCAGTATATTTATCCTTTTTGATTAGTGTGGGAGGTGTTTTTGAGGAAGTTCTAACATTACTTCAAGAAAAAACTATGCTCATCCATATTTTATATGATGAATTGTCGAAATTGTTTCTGAAAATTATGCGACGTTTTGTCAATAATTCAGCATTGGACAGTAAATATGGTGAGGATTTGATAAGTATTGACGTTCGCAAGGAAGCGGTTCCTTTAAAACTGTTAAATGTTGGAAGCAACACAAAGAAACTTCTACAAAACCTGCCTACAGATTTGAAATCTGAATTTTTAGCAGATGCTAAAACTTTTTATATAAATGTCACTAGATATTTGCAAGAAAAATTACCACTGAAAAATAAACTTTTAAAAAATCTGCAAGTTTTGCACCCATTGGTTAAAAAAGAACCAGCCACATCAACATTGCCAGCTATAAGATGCCTCGCAAATATATTGCCTCAGGTAATATCACCAAGTGATATTGATAAACTTACTGATGAGTGGTCTTTGTATGTTAATGATGATGATATTTCTGAAGAATTGTATTTGAATGGATCACAGCAACTAATAGACCACTATTGGAAAAATGTCTTTTCAATGACAGATGGCATGTAACGTCCTAAATATAAGTACTTGGCAGTATTAGTGAAAGCAGTGTTAACATTTTCTCATGGGCAGGCTTCTGTTGAAAGAGGATTTTCCCTAAATAAAAGAATGCTAGCTACTGAAAGATCCTCTTTAAACTTGGAGACTATAAGAGGTTTAAGACTGATTAAAGATGCTGTTGGTGGAAAAGCAGTAGAAACAATCATAACAAAAGAAATGCTGCAATTCTATAAAAATGCTTATTGCAATTATCAAAATCAAAAAGAATTGGAAAAATCAGTCTCTGAGAGCAAAGAATCTGAAAAGAAAGATAAAAATCTTACAACTTCGAAAAAAGACAAAATGTTAGATGTTAAAATGAATATTGATTCCGCCCAATCCATGATCGATGAAGGTAACACGAGACTAAAAAATGGATTAAAAAGAAAGTGCATGCAGGAAATAGAGGCAGCTCAAGCCCTAATAGATGCAGGGAATAAAAAACTTAAGTCTGCTAAAGAGAATATTGCTAAAAAAGATTAAGAATTTCATTGTAATTATTCATACTAATCATTTGTAAATATCCATAGTTATCATCTTAATCATACTAATCATTTGTAAATATTCATAGTTATCATCTTAATCATGTGTAAATATTTATTTATCAAAGTTTAAATAGAAAAAAAAAAAAAAATCAATGTGTTCCTATTATTTATAAACTAAACAAGATCTTTTGGGGGGGAAAGTCATTGGTATGGTTGTTCATCAGTTGAAGACTTGCTATTGTAAAGGTAAATTTACTTTTAGATTTGTTTTTTATAATTGTATCATGATTAAATAACATTAATTAGTGAAAATTTATAAATTAACATAGATTATGTTTTGAAAATGTATTTTATAGCAATATATATATATATAATAACGTTATTTTCTAAATGTCCTATATTTGTCCTATATTTTTCACAAAAAATGTCCTATATTTTATGAATTGGTCACTCCTACCCCTGTTATAGTCATCAAACTGCATCAACTGTTTATTATTAGTAATCATAAGATTCATTTATTCTTTGAACACAAGACTGTTTACTATAATAACTGTCTAAAATATGATTTTTTTTTCAATTTTCTACATAATTCACTATATTTATTTAATTTAAATTACTTTCAAATGAAGTTATACTACTTATAATCCAACAATGTCTATTTTTATCAATAAATATGCATGTATATCTAATAAAGTATGTTCTTAAAAAAACCTGGTTTAAACACACACACACACACACAAAAAAAAGTTTTTTCTAAAAAAACCTGGGTTTTTTTCCAGCCCTGGTTGTAAATCTTCCAAAAAAGAAAATTAAAGCTTTTGAAATGTCCTTATCTCTTTCTTTCATTCATTAAGGCCTCAGATCATTTCTTTGCATTTTTTTTTAAATACGGTGTCAGCTTGAAATTTCTCTATAGTGAAACTGACATTACTATTTGTTAACGAACAGTTGTAGAAATATCGCTCAGAGAAAATAGTATTTGATAATAAATGGATTTCTTTTCTAATTCTACCATACTTGCTAAAAATTATGTTGAAAGGTTTTACTTATATAAACAGTGCTCCCACCATTGTAGCTTTTAAAGAATAATTTTGAATGATGAATCATTCCTGACGAATATCTTGCCCACAAATATCTTATATATATTCATGTTTTTTAGGCATGCTCATATTGGACAACTTTTAGAGTAATTTAATCACATTATTATCTATAAATAAATGTTATAAAATTTTTAGAAATAGTACAATTTTTAATTGATGTTTTGTGTGTGAATTATTAATTCTTAAAACGTATTCATTTAATGATGTTATTTTTCAGTGTTTGAAGAACCAGAAGATCCTACAAACAGGAGTTTTTTCTCTGAAATTATTTCAAGTATATCAGATGTTAAATTTAGCAACAATGGACGTTATATAATATCTAGGGACTATTTATCAGTAAAAGTTTGGGACCTTAATATGGATACCAAACCAATCGAGTGCTTCCATGTGCATGAATATCTCAGATCAAAACTTTGTAGTTTATATGAAAATGATTGCATTTTTGATAAATTTGAATGCTGCTGGAACGGCTCTGATGGGTAAGTATTTTAAGTTCTTTTAGTTCTTCACTTGTATTTTATGAGTGATTGATGATGGGTGTCAATGATTTTAATCAGCAATTAAACTGTGATTTTAATCAACTGATTTTTTTTAAAAAAGTCAGTAATTTAAAAAAAAAAAATTTTCAAATGGCATAAAATTGTTAAAATTTAAGATTAATATAATTTGGAATGTTTTTGCCACAAGGCAAAATACCTGCAAAATACCTGGAAAAAAATTAAAAAAAAAAAAGTCTAAATATTTTATTTCTGAGCTTAATTCTTGAGGTTTGTAAAACATTAAGTAGTAAGTTTGGAAAGGATTTGCGATGTCATAATTTATTTTAAGTAATCAAATTGAATTTATTCATTCTATTATATAAAATAAGCATGGCAAATATAATAAATTTATGCAAAGCAAGAGAGCAAATAAGCATAATCTTATTTTCTCATTCTATTTTTGCAATGATAAATTTATACAAAATATTGGAACTAAAGAATGGCTGTTCACCAGTTGTTGTAAAAGAATGTTAGAGAGAGAGAAACTAATTGATATGAAAATGTTGATATCTAGCTGGCTGTTCATATATTTATTCTGTATGAATGGTTGTAAATCATGCTCATTTCTTTGATTAGCATATCCATTAGGGAAGGGATGGGCATTATTTAACGTTTTAGGATAAATAACAGCGTTACTACACTGGAACCTAATATTGCATTAATATGTTATTGAGAATTCTTGTTAATTAAAAAACACATGGTTTTAAATAACAGCATCTTCCTTCACTTGTCTTAATCAAGATTTCAATTTTGTACCTCTAAAATAGAACAATATTCATCAGGGTTGGTGAGTTTTTGCCGAAGGTGGAAAAAACCTGATAAAAACCGTCCCAGCAAAAATAGGTTTTTGCCAAAAAGGTGGCAAAAAAAACGCTGTCCATTTTAATTTTTTTCCCAGAAAGAGAAAAAATATTTCACGAAAGAAAAAGTAAACTGAATACTTAATTAAAGAATCAATATTATTCTAAATTTATTTTAACTTTTAACCCGGGAGAACTCGCTATGAGAATTTCTCTCACGGTACCCAATTCTTTTCTTTTACTTTACAGTCACTTAATATCAAATTTTTTATTTGGTTTAGAATTTTTATTCAAAAAAGAGGTAAAGTAATCGAAATCCTATTTTGAAATTTTATTTAAATGAAAAGTAGTCTTAAAAAGGGTACGATGGAGAAAGAAAATCTCATGTGCGAGTTAAGTTAAAAAAGTATAATTATGCACTTAAAGAATACTAACTTTTATAACAAGATTATAAATGAAAAAAAATTCAATTTTATATAAATAAATAGAAACTTCTTTATTCATGTTTATACAATTATTAATAATTCTCATAATAGAACTGTTGAGACTGAATAAAGCATATATGTTTATAGTTTATATATGTTTGAAATTCGAAGAAACAGTTATAGTAACCTAAATTTAATTTAAAATTATATTTAAAGCAGAAAACTATTAAATTTCAAATTTTTCAGCAATATCTTCCTCACAACCTAAATTTTGCTGTTTTAGCATGGCATAGCAGTAAACAAGTTTTGAAAGAGCATCTGTTGATAGCTTATTTCGAATCTTAGTTTGCACAAATGAAAAATTTGAAAACAATCTTTCAATAGCAGCACTACTTGCTGGCATATCTGAAGGTGTGCTACTAATGAACAGAAGTTTTTTGAAATTGCACAAGCTTATTAAATACTTCTCCACCAATTACATGTACTGACACTATTTCTGCAAAATATGAGCTAAAAGGGTTTTTCTTTGAGCTTAAAATTAATAATATAAAATATAAAATCAGGATTGATTTTAGATAACCATGCTTTACAGCTTTCTTTTTGTTCATAATTTAGAAGTTCATCTCTGTACTTTTGATGTAACAAATACGATACAAGATGACATGGCAAAATTGCTTGTTCAAATATCTTTTTTAGTTTTGAAAAATGTGGTTTTAACTCTTCATTTTTCAAAAGATTTAGCTATATATGACAAGCATCTGCTATAGTGGGGGAAAGGGGAATATAATACAAAAAAGATAAAGTAACAACAAGCTACTTACTGAAAGTAAATCTAAATAGTTTAACATTTTGTATCTTTCTTGGAGAGTAAAAGTGACAGAAAAAAATCTAGTTTCCTAAAAAGCCATAACAGGCTTTTCAATATATAATTTTCAATTTACTTATTTTATCTTTAACAAACTAGTTTCATCAGATTAATAGTTATAAAATAGTACCAAAGACTTAGATATTTACATTTCTTAAGTGTCATGACATAAAACAAAAATAACAAAATTGTATAAAATCTTTTGATAATTAAAAAAATATATATACATATTAATAACTGATAAAATACATTACTTACAGGGGGTCTGTCTAGACTTTTCTCACAGGGTCCTGCTTTTGTTAAATTGGGAAGTTTTTCTTGTCTTTGTGAAAATTCTAAACATAGTTTTGGGAATTTTAAATTATCAGTGTTTTCAGGTTCTACCCTTCACATATAAAGAAACTAAGTAATATATTTTTGATGAGTTCAATTGTTTATTAACAGGGCAGATTTTATTTTTAAATGATTAAATTTGTGAAAAGTTCAATTTGAAAGTGAAATGTCTATTTCAAAGACAAATAATTTTATGAAGGGTCCTGTTTGAGGTTAAAGAATTTTGTAAAGGATCCTGTTTTAAAATAAATTATTTTATGAAGGGTCCTTTAAAGGACATTAAATTTCTTAAACATTGTTCTTAAATTCTTAAGTAAGAGTGAATCCCACCTATTTTTTAAAAATTTAAATTATTTAATATTAATTAATTAGTAAATTAAAATATTAAATAGTACACTGTTAAATTTAATTGTTTGTATCATTATTATCCTTATGAGCATGTAGATTTTATTACACATTAAAGACAAATAGGTTTTTTCCATTTTTGCTGTTTTTTTTCACTTTTTGCCACTGTCCTGGCAAAAATGCCAACCCTGATATTCATTAAAAACATCATTTCTTTTGAGATGTTTGCCCTGCAATGTTGAATTCAGACGCTTTCTTCTGGGAGGGATTTCTGTTACTCTGGGTAAGAAACATGATAGAGCACGAGGGGGTGGGGAATCGGGGAATTATATGTCAAAAATACAAAGGCAGGATGGGGGGGGGGGGACCTAAATATGCAGATTTTGTATAGGAATGTTGGAGCAGCAATGGGGCAGAAGAGGACACTGTTGAGTTTTGCAGATGAAAATTCTTTGCTGACTTGAATCATCATTCCCCCACAGGGATTTCAAGTAACATACATCAATACAGAGCTTGCCAGCATGCATTTGTGTGGAGTTGCATAAGGAAATGACTCACACACACTACACTAACAGCTCTTGAGCCTATTGAAGGTCTATCCTCTACTGTGCACAATATTGCAGCAAGAATTCTGCGGTATCTCTCAGTAACCATATCACGCCTCAAAGCATAAAACAACTTACTTGCGTGCATCTCTCCGTGAAAACACTCAAATATTTGACAAGCCAGCAGATTCTTTCCTGAAAATTGTTCCATTTACATCCTCTGAGCAGTTGCTGCATTGCCTTGTGCAGTCTCATTCATGAAATGCAAGTCAGAAGGCTTCCATTTGTGTAACAACATATTTTGCCCAAAATCTATGAGAGAATGACTGTTTAAGCCAGCAAAATGCTTTTATCAATAGCACCCTCTACTGTTTTAATGCTGCATTTCTGCACCCACATTCCCATATACTGAATCTGCCCTTCTACCTGCCTTTGCAATTTTTGTATATAGATCTGAACGGAACCATCCTGTATGAATTTACATATGCCATTTCTAGCATAGCAGAGAAAGAGGTGGTGTCACAACTTTTTTGATTTCTTATAAAAAATAACGAAACAGAAAATAAGTACCAGGAAAAACATTACTACACTACAATTTAGTAATTACATTACATAGCAGATAAAAACGATGGGCAACTACACAGACAAAAAATAGCTTTTTCTCCAACTGTCATTGTACTAAGCTTACGTGTAAGTACGGCCATGTAATTCAACTGTTAAATCAAATACATATTCAGTTAACTTAAAATAGCTAGTCAAATTGTATTCTGCAATCATAATGAACAGATAAAATAATCCAATACTTATGTCCTTTATGTTTGCAGTAGTAAACAAGCATGACAGTCTACAAAATGTCGTCACAAAGCATATTCACTGTTTCAAAGAAGGCTATTCTTCCTTACTAAAATAACAAACCTAGAACTACTGCTGCTGTGTATCCTGAAAAAGTGGAGTTGAGTGTTTTTGCAAATTGCCATTAGAATATCAATAATATTCACTATGGAATGAAAGTGTAATGAGTGATTCTTATAAGTACTATCAGTAGATATAGGGTTTGTCTTAAACTTTTTAAATTTTTCTGGTAATATCTGTGCAAATCGTTCTACCTTCACAGCATCTTGAAAAAGGCCTAAGATTTTTCCTATTTTATGAGTAATGACATTTGGTCCTGTCTTTTCAAGTGTTGTCAAGAGTGTTGAATAAATCTGAAGCCATCATAGTTGTCTAATGTATTAAATCTTGCAGCTCAGCAAAACAAACTTCACAATGTTCTAAACTTAAATATTTTGACTAGGTATAAAATTTCCTGTTGAGATTTTACCTGAACCTACCTCTTCAACTGTCTGTCTTGTAAGATTGATTTTGATTGTTCTACAAGTAAATTAATTAAAGTTCTGAGTTAAACTAGAAATGTATTTAAATTTCTAGTTTTATGGTTTTATTTCAATCATTTATAGTAGTTAATAAGCTTCAATTCTCAACCTTTCTTATTGTATTATCTAAGGTTTTCTATCTTTTGGGGGGGGGGGGGGGGGAACAATATTTCACACTAAAAAATAATTTATGTGGGTTACTTTTAATACATCATTTCCACTTGAGTTAATTCGCAGTTAAACAAGGTTTATAATATCTTTAAAAGCTCTTAAATCTTTCAGAAATCTTTTTTGGTCCTAAAAAAATTCGGCATTTTGTCAAAGGATTGTGAAAATTTTTTTTATTTCAATTAGAGGGAGGGAGAGGATGCCAATTTTGTCAAAGGATTTGAAAAAATTGCAAATTTCATCAAAGGATCTGAAAACAAAAAATGTTAATTTCATCAAAAGTTCCTGGGGAAAAAAAAATTAAATTTGATAAAATTTCCTTTCTCCCCCCCTCCCCCCCCCCCAAAAAAAAAAAAAAAAAATCACACACATACACAATTTTATTAAAAGAATAGTAGGCTAAAACCAGAATATTGTTAAAAGAATCAAAACTGTCAGTTTATCTAGAGACAGTGAAAAACAACCAAAGGTTTGTAAGGGGGGGCACATTTTTTCAAAAGGACACTAATTTCATTACAGGATTATTTTGTATTCGCATTTGTTACTTAATGAATAGGTAGACTTTTCAAGACTGTGTGTAATTACTTTATCTAAATATTAGACATGTTTTTGTAAGACATCAAAGAAGTGTCCTTGAAAATTCTATTAAAACTTTTGAAGGATATATTTATTCTTTTATTCCTCGTGAAAACATGTCTAATATTTAGATATAGATTTGTCAAATGTTCTGACTTTTTCGACTAAATTTTAATCTCTGGATAGTTGAAAATACACTCACTTCCAAAAGTTAAGCACGAAGATGTAAAATGCAAAAAAATCAACAAATACTGCTTTGATTGACACAAAATTTGGCAGGAAAGTAGCATATATATTTATGTATAAAATAAAATCAATAATTATACATAAAAATGAAAACAATATTAAATTTTTATAAGTTATCAGATAATGACATACTGGAGACTTAGACAGAATTATGTATAAAGTGAAAATAAACAGCATGAAATGAAAAAGACATTAATAGAGTATGTAATCCCCCCTCATCTGTATACAAAGCCTACACCTTGTGTTCATGCTTTCAATTATGTGGTCAACCACCGCAGAACTAAGCAGTCATCATTTTTCTTGTAGAGTAGTTTCCAGCTCAATAAGAGTGGCTGGAGGTGGGAAACGTAAACACACAGCAGCACCAAGAGCATACCAAAGATTTTCAATGGGATTAAGGCCGGGCGAATAAGCTGGCCACGCCATACGCGCAATCCCTTCACACTCCAGGTTGTCATCGACGATGCCAGCTCTTTGGGGACGTGCGTTATCATCCATTAAAACTAAAGTAGGGACAACTGCTGCAGCGTACAATCTCACAATGAGTTCTAGGACTTTATCTCGATACCGGACAGCCGTCATAGAACCCAGCTTAAAGATGTGAAGGTCGGTGCGGTATCCTAATGAAATCCCTACCCACACCATAATGCTTCTGCCTCGGAATGCATGATGTTCGGTGATTTTTGGGGGCTGATTGCGTGTTCCTTGTTCACGCCATATCCTTATAGGCTTGTCATCTGGCTGCAGAAGCAAATCTTCGACTCATCAGTAAACATGACACTGCCTCAGTCAGACACAATCCAATTGACATGTTCCCAGCACCACTTTAATCGTGCTTCTCTTGATTGGACAGATAGAGAAACACAAACTCGAGGTACCCGAGCGTACAGCCCACTCACATGTAATCTTTGGTGTACAGTAGCTGCAGATATCGCCTTACCAATGGACGCTGTAACCATAGATGTCACACTTGTGGAGGTCGCTCTGCGATTCCGCTTGGCTACAGTAGCAATATATCGATCTTCTGTGGGGGTTGTAACCCTTGGGCGACCGACTACAGGCCTTCGGACAACTGTCTGTGTGGTTTGGAATTGTTTCCATAAACGTGAAATTACAGATTGATGAACGCCGAAGAAAAGAGCAACGTCTGTGATCGACTGTCCTGCTCCAATGCGCCCCATAGCACGCCAGCACTCAGAATCTTCCATTCATATTCTGGAAGTCATAGAAACACTTATGTCTTTAAACCAAATTGTAAGAAAGCTTCTATCAGCACTTACAATCAATTTCTGTAACCCTTCATAAAGCTGTCTTCTTATAAGACTGCCCTTTTTGCATATTTCTGGACATGAAAGCACGATTGGCTGTTACCTAACATATTTGCATACTTCTATCTGCCTCTACAGTGATTCGCATCCTCTTCAATTCTGATTGGCTTCAGGAAATTGGCATTTTCCTCTTTGTGCTTAACTTTTGAAAGTGAGTGTATCTCTGATTTTAAAATTTTAGACATGTAAATTTCTTTTCCAATCTGCAATGTACATAGTTGCCAACTTGTACGGTTTGGCCGTACAATGTACGGATTTTGTTCTAAGTGTACGGATGAACAGTACAATTGTACGGTTTTGCGCGCGGAAAAGACTATCACAGAAAAATGCAAATTTCGTGAAATGATCGCCAAAAATGCACACATTTCGTCAATATTTCGTGGAAAAACGACAATTTTGTCAATGTTTTTGTCAACAAACTTTCTCAAAAGATCGGTGAAAAACGCTGATTTCCTGTGCAGATCGCGGAAAAAACAGCAATTTCACCAAAATATCGCAGATAAAATGCTGATTTCCTCTGAAGACCGCGGTAAAACGTAGATTTCGTCTAAAGATTGCGGATAAAATGCCAATTTCGTCAAAACATCGCGGGAAAAAATGCCGTTTTCGATAAAAGATCACTTAAAAATATTTTGTCAAAAGATCATTGAAAAAAATGTCAATTTCATCAAAAGATCACGAAAAAATGCCGATTTTGCCAAAAAATCTCGGGAATAAAACACCATTTTCGAGAAAAGATCGCATAAAAATGCAAATTTTGTCACAAGATCGTCGAAAAACTCCAATTTAATAACAAAAATTACGGGATAATGCCGATTTCGTCAAAAGATCACGGAAAAATCATAGATTTGTACAATCGATCACAATAAATAGCCGATTTTGCTAAAATATAGCAGATTTCGTAGACGATCAGTAGACGAAATCAGCGATTTCGTCTACTGATTGTGGGAAAACGCCGATTTCTTCTGAAGATCGCGGATAAGACACTGATTTCCTGAAAAGATCGTGCAAATTTTGTGAAAGTGTCGCAAAAAAAGGGAAATTTTGTCAAAGAATTGCGGGAAAAATGCAGATTATGTCAAAAAATTTTTTAAAAAACTGAATTCAACAAAAGATCGCGTAACAAACGTGAATTTTGTGAAAGGATCGCTGAAAAAATGTGCATTTCATCAAAGATAACCTGTAAAAATACATAATTAATGCCGGTAGGTATACTCTCTTTTCCATCCCCCTGAACTGCTATAACCTTTCAGGAAACTTGTTGTGAATTTAATCTGCCTTATCTATTACAGATTATCATGCAGGACAGTCTTTTGGGAACACATTCCCAAAGTACAAAATTGGGAAAAACATTTCCTTGTCCAATCTCATGTTTTTATTTTTCAAAATATAAATAGAAAAATAAATTTAAAAATAGCATAGAAAATATTGTTATGAAATATTACTTTTTGCGTTGCATATGTGTATGTTATGCATTTTTAAGCGTGTAAGAATAGAATGCAAAATTTTAAGGATTTCAAAATTGACATGTTGGCAGGTTTTAATGTACAATTGTCACTATATCAGCTGTATCCCCCATGCAAATCAAATAATATTCATTCTTCCAGTGAGTGGATTTCCTCTTTTTTACAGCACTGTGCATACAGACATACATCGTACATAGTGTGGGTCTTTTTGTACATCTAAGTAGTACATTCTCTTCAGAAGAGAAGCAATTGACATTCACCCAATAATATTAAAATTCATTCTGATGCAGTATATTTATCTGTGTGAAACAATGTGATCAGTCATTTGGAAGCATTAGGACAGCAAGGGAAGGGAAAGTGCTAATTGATGGGATGAAGAAAATCGCATTTTTGCTTGTGTCATCAGAAGCACATGTTTCGCATTATGAATGTTTAATTTTTGTGAATTTTATCTTTTTGTTTCTTTTATAATGTAAAAGTTATTGAGGAATTTTATTTATGTACATTTACCATCTGTTCAGTTAACCTACCTAAATCAGAAAATTCTATTTTCTCCATTCTCATCATGATCATGTTTTGGACACAGATTTTAAGTGAGTAATTGGGAATAGAGATACTTGAAAATTCTTTTTACTGTCATTCTGAAACCATACACACTTCAACCCAAAGCTGATATGAACGAACATTAATCAACATTTTACTATAATTATTGAAAGATAGTTTGCAATTATATCTTTAATACTGATTTTTTCTTTTGTATGAAAAGAAACATGGATACACACATAATATTTTAAAAATATAGATTTTGTGTGTGTATGTATGTGTGTGTGTGTGTTTAATTGGAAAGTTTACAGTTTTTTTGAAAAATCAGGTCATTAGTCATTTCTGACTGGAATCAAAACTGACACATAATGAAAAAAATTTTGCATTGAACCACAGTTAGGTTAAGGTAAAATTATGTTACCTGATTTGATGCAGGCTTCTTAGAATTTCAGTTATGGATGATTTATTTTGAGAAAAAGAATCATTTTCTTTAGTATGAAGCCAAATTTATAAAATCCAAAATTATTGCAAAAATATTTTGCTATTATTAAGGTCAGTCTGTTTCGTCACATGTTATTTCTTTATTATATATTTGGCCAATATATATTTTATAGGAGTTTTTTTTATGTATATAAAGTTAGATTTAAAAGAATGCTTAATATTTTCATAAAAATCATGAAAAAAAAAATCTTATTGTTTGCTTTTTTTTTTTTTTTTTTTTTTTTTTTTTTTTCAATTTGTATTCTAGATATTATTTACTGGGGGCTAACTACTTTTTAGATTTAGTATTTTGAGTTTTCTTGTAATTGTAAAAATTAATATTGTGAACATCAGTTTAGATATTTCAAAGTGTACTACATTAACCCTGCTGTTCTGTTCACATTTACTACACGTATGTAGTGTTCGGGTCAATGTGACCCGAGTTAGAATAATACTTTTTCTAGCAGTAAATGAAAATAACCATTTTAGAAATAATAAAAAAAATAGTAAAATAAGCTTAAATGTATATCAAATAATACAAAACACCAATAAAATAACTTAAAAATATTTGAATACTTACTTTTATTTACAATTTGGACAAAAATAGCTTACGTGAAATTTGCAAGTGTGTTTTTTGCAATTGTAACATAATATATTAGTTTTGTTGTCGTTGGTTGATGGGAAGAACTTTCATCTTGCACATTTAGTACACAATGAAGTGTTCTCATCTGATTCCGAGGGTACGTTTGCACTTTTACTACGCATTCTTTTCACAATTTTGACTGAATCTTCGCTTCTGGGAAGATGCTGTCTTACTTCAATGTGTGGAAAAATTAAGAGATTTCCCCAATTCTTCTAAAAAGAGCCTTCATTTGGTTAATTTATTTTCATTCCATCTGCTGTTTATTGAAATCCACAGAATAAATGCATTATAAGTAGATGTATCAAGCATATTATAGAATACTATCATAAGCCAGCGATTTGTTTTTCTCTTGCAATTGTATGTACTCAAAAGTTGATCAAGACTATCCACCGCCTCTTTAGTTGCATTATAATCTAATATCATTTGTGGTTTTTTGTCAGGTCTGTCGCTAAGTTCATTTTCATGATGGAAAGTGCTCATAAGAATAACATTTTTGTTCTTTTTAGGGATGTAGTTTACAACTGTTGTATCTTCTGTAAAATAAAATGATGAGTTGTGCACTTCTTTGTGTAGCATTTTCTCAGGAAGTTCGGGCTTTTTTTTCTAATGGTACCAAGCATAGTCATTTTCCGTTTTAGAAGAAGTTTTCCCAAGTTATAGGATGTGAAAAAGTTATCACATGTAACATTGTGCCCCGAATACACATAAGTAAGGTCATTCACTACCCGCATACCCTGACTTTTCTCTGGCTTTGATCCTTGATTTTTTCCAGTATAAATTTGTGCATTCAGTACATACGAATTTTGCTATCACATAAAGTCCATATTTTTATCCCATACTTGGAGGGTTTACTAGGTATATATTGTTTGAAAGGGCATCGTCCACGAAATCCTACTAATTGTTCATCTATAGTAACATTTTTACTTGGATTATACAATTTAGGTTGAATTTCTATCCACTTTTCCCAAATATCTCGAACAAGATCTAATTTATCTACAGACCTTCTTTCTTGCCTGGTAGATTTATTGTCAAAACGAATAACACTCGATATCACATGAAAGATTTCGAGGGACATTGTAGCACGAAATATATTTCTGCCTGTTTCTTGATTCCACAAACTTTTTGTTGATTCTCCATATGATTTGTACACACCAGCTAATAATAATAATCCGATGTATGCTTGAAAAGTTTCAGTACTAATATCTTTCCACTCTTTTTCATACACTTTTCTTCCTTCTATATTAGTCATTTTTATGATTTCGTTGTCGATTGTAGAATTGAATACCGTCGCAAATGCGCTTTTTATGTCAGTTATCCTTATCGTTGCATATCTTGTGACACCCAGAGTAGCTTTTATAATATTAGCAGACGTTAATCGACCAGAATGAAGAAGGGGATTCAATTTCCATACTATATCATGATTCTTAGGCTGAATATTCTGTATATATGCGTCTTTTGAATATCAATATCAAAATCGTTGTCAGAACTTTCACTTTCAAATTCCTCACTTGTATGATTTTCATACTCAGACGCATTTTCCTGTTCGCTGTCAGAGGTTTCCATTAATTTAGCAATATCAGCGTCGCTCAAATTTCTACGATTCGCCATTTTTTCACTAATACTCAGACAGATTATAAGAAATTGAAATACAGCTAGAAAAAAGAAACGCTACTAATGTTCTACTACTGCAATTTTTTTCCTTCCGCCAATGATATCATCATTTGACTTTGCTCTCATGTCACGTGATCTAACACCTGTGCCAACGAAACAGATTTCGAAATAGATACGTTGCAGTAATTATTTTTATTGAATGATTCCAAAAAAAAAAATTAAAAGTGCATGATAAAATTATTTTTTAACTCGGGTCAATATGACCCGAACAGTACATTAGGACTAAGTTAAAAAATATCTCTTGGAAATATAAATAAACGTAAATACTTCTAGGACTATATAGTTATATTACTAATGAACAAAGTCAAAAAGTTTCATGGAAATATCTCTGCGCTAATTTTTTTTATAAGTGAACAATAAAATTTTCGGGTCAAATAGACCCGAACAGAACAGCAGGGTTAAGTTTAAATTCATAAATGATACTTTGAAGAAATAATATTATACCTATAGGGTAACATCCCCAGTAATTGGCACATTAAGGATTTGTCTTTAAACTTCTATTTTCATTACCAAGAAATAAAATATTTACTTGCAAATATTTTTAAATCAAAGAGTGTATATCTGTGCATCTATTTTGCCCACTAAAAGCAAAAATATTTGAAAAAGTAAAAGTTGCTGTAATCACCAGTAATTGGCACTTAGACTTTTACACAATTAAAGTAACCCTTTTCAACTAAACAAAACTGTTGTCAGTTAAAATTTAAAATATACTATAAATCAGATAATAATAAATTGAAATAAATGCCTTTTTTAAGCCAGAGAAGAAGCATTTGCAACAAAAATGGCTAATTTGATACAAACCATACTTGTTTCTCTTTCCTAGGCACTATTGTAATTTAGTAGCATAAATCAAAGTTACAATCTGTAAAGCAACTGAGCGTATAACTGGTATATGGTCTTGCATTTTTAAAAGACTGGATATAAATCTTATTTTAGGATATTTGTAGGATGTGCCAATTACTGGTTATGTTACCCTATCAATCTATTTCTGCTTGTTCATTAGTTATGAAAACATCAAAAAGAAAAAAAATCTTTTAAATTGCTTGTTATGTGGAGCTAGAAATGTCAGTATATCAATAAGTAACTAGTTAAAAAAACTCATACTCTACATTAGGAAACTTGGTAAGTCTGTATACAGTATTTTAATGTAATAACTTTTTGTTGACAAGCTATGATGAAAATGCAGGGGTACAGAAGTGACTTGCATGTTAGTCATGATAACATCACTGCAGGCATGAAATCTATGTGTGCATATCATGTTTGTGTGTTGTTATGATACTTGCATTCTGAGCTCTTATTATTTTTAGTTATGTGAAATACTTGCAATAACAATAAATAATTATTTCTTGTTATGACTCTTGCCATGGTGTTTTCAGAGTCTGGAAATCATAGAAAAATCAGAGAGGTTTATTTGGCAAAGTAAGGGAATTTTGTAAAAATACCCGAAAATTGGGAAAATTTGTCTAATACAAAAATATTTGCATATAGAACTTTGCCAATTTGTCTATTTTATATACTGTATTTTTCCACATGCTGATTCCCAATTTTTTAAAGCAAGTTCATGTGTTTATGTTTAATGTAAATTAAGGTGATCAGATGTTTCTATTTTCTGTGGATAGTAATTATATTGAAGACAATGTATCCATTTTTGAAAATTTTAAATTATTCATTTGCATAACCTAACCAAGTGGCCAATTTAATCCAATTAGCTACCCCATTGGATGCATATGTGTCATAGAATTGAATATTTTTTAGAAAATGAAATTTTTCTTGTCATTATGTGGGCAATTCCAAGCTACAGAGGACACGTTTAAAAAATATATATATCATATATAAATACCATTTTGTTCTCATCCTTATAAAAAGTGTGTATTTTCTTATTCATTATGTTAAAATTTAATAAAAATATTTTACATATTTTTTCTAAAATAATTGTGACATTGTTTATCTATGTGAAGAACAGTTTTACAAGGAGAATGTCTCAATTTTTGCTTAAAAATCAATTATCAGAGTTTCCCCCAGAGGGTTTCAGGAGGGCGCTCCGCCCCTCCTGCCCTTTAGTTTAAAAAATAGCGCCCCTCTTGTCATTCATTCAAAAGAAATAGCTCCCTTCTTGCTCCACATTTGAAAAAACGCAGCCCTCCAGCGATGATTCCGAACGCGCTACAGCGCGTAAATTATGCAAAAAATTGCCTCATACATGTCCCGTGAGACGGGTAATTTCGTCAAAAAGAAAAGGCATGTTTGTTAAAAATTGCGAAATAACGACTAATTTCCGGCAAGATTTGCAAAAAGAGGACAATTTCGTCACAAAGCAGTAGATTTTCTCAAAAGATCGTGGAAAAGTGACAAATTCCTTCCAAAATTGGGATAAAACGGAAAAATTTGAAAAATGAGTTGCAAAAAACGTCAACTTTCGCTTAAAAAAAAAAAAAAAAAAAAAAAAAAAAGCGATAAAATGGCAGATTTTGTCAAAAGATTTGCAAAAAAAAAAAAAAAAAAAAAAAAAAAAAAAAAACGGCAAATTTTGTCCAAAAATCACAATAAAACGGAAAATTCTGTGAAAAGTTCCATCTTTTCGCGATATTTTCATGAGATTTGTCGTTTTTTGCGATATTTTCATAAAATTTGACTTTTTTTTTTTTTAAATAGCAAAATATGCCATTATTTGCGATCTTTTAACAAAATGTGCTGTTTTTGCGATCTTTTAACAAAATTTGCTGTTTTTTGCGATCTTTTAACAAAATGGCATTTTTTCTTCTTTTTTTTAAACAAAATTTAGTGCCCTTAAAAATGAAAAAGTGCCCTCGAAAATGTAAAAAGTGCCCTTTTAAGAACAGTAGCGCCCTGCCCTTTTTTAAACCTGGGGGAAACTCTGCAATTATATAAATACTTTTACAATTTATTATTTTAACATGTTATAAGAGTAAATAATAAATAAGCTAAAATTTATTTCATTTTGTTTTTATTTGGCACTTATAAATTAAGTGTAAAATTTGTGTAACACCAGTCTCAAAAATGTACAATTGTTTCTATTACTCAAAATATTTTAAACTATAAAGGGTAATAAAATATACTCTCCTTCTTTGTAAATTATTAAGGATGTTGATAATTTAAATGGGGTATAACATAAATATATTTAAAATGTGTAACGTCAGTCACACTTATTTTTTTGTTCTTTTTTATATATTATTTTAAAGAAATGATATTTAAAATGGCCTGACTACAGCAGAAAGACAGAAAATAAGAAGGCAAAACTTAAAATTAGAAGAAAAGTATAAAGAATTAAAAAAAAAAAAAAAGATAGCTTGTTAAAATTACCAAACTAGTACAGAGAACAATAAGAAAGGAAATAAAATAAAATGTTATGAAAAGAGTTGAAAAGTGCAGAAATTTAAAACAAAGTATATAGTTCTGAGAATTTAAATTTTCCTTTTAAAAATAGTAATGCTTGTGGAAAAGCCACAACCTGTATGAAACACAGCTTGCTGTCTATGCCTAGGTAAAGAAAAGTTGTCATAAAATGATTGCTTCGAATAGAAATAAAGATGGCATCAACGATTGTCCACCTGATACTAAAACCAGAAGAATGCCTTTAATAATGAAAGATTTTGTTAGTATTTTATGAGAGCTGTTGTATAGCAGTTGCTGCAACAATTTCAAACATAAAAGTGTATGAAATGTTTCCTAGAAGAATAATATAAAATCATGAAATTAGAAAAAATCTTTTCAAATGCAACTTCATTCGAAGGAATAAAACTCAGTCATTTCAGGTATGTCAATACCAAATTCTTTCTCTATCATCCACAATCTGTGGCGATAATTTCCGGCTACTCCATTCCGTACATTCATCATGTTTCAACTAGAGGCAGGTTACTTTAGCGATGCATGCTGTAGCTCATTTTCTCTTTAAAAATCATAAATGTTTTAAAAGGGGACGTGTAAAAAATCACAAATTTTGCTGGATGATCATAGAAATAAAATGCCAGATTTTGTCCGATGATCACAAATTTCTTCGAAAACTGCAATTTTCATCAAACAATTGCAGGAATTAATCGTAGCTTCATCAAGTGGTGGTACCATTAAAAAAAGAAAAAATAATAAAAAAAAAAATCCAAAAATTTGGGCATAAAATATATTACAAATTTTGACAAATGAATAAAGATTGTGGGAAAGACGAGAATTTAGTCAGAGGATTACACAATAATACAAATTCGGATCACAAAAAAGCATAAGTTTTAAGCCTAATTATATATATATTTGGGTGACTTAAAAATGATTAATATTAATATGTTTAATTTCTTTTTTTTTTAAATTTTGTTTCATATGCATGCTCAAGGGTGGGTAAATTTTGCTCGCCAGTGGCGAGTGGATTTTCTCACCAGGCGAGTACATTTTTAATTTTTGAAAAACTGTAGGCAATAGGCACATTATCAGAAACACTTTTTTAATCTAGGTATTTTAACATTCCAAATTATTACAATGTAAATATGGTACTATGTTCTATCTAATATTAATCTTACCTCTGTTATATATATTTCTTAATATTATAGAAAAAAGAATTATGAAAATGCATTGTAGTAATAGTAATTTTGTCTGTAATCGCGTGCAATTTTGTCATAACTATTTTCAACTGCGTGTGTGTTGCATCTTGCGGGCTGGTAAGAATTTGGAAAAATTTCCTCTGTGCCTCTGTGCATGCTTTAATATCTTTAAAATAATTATGACTAATAACTTATTCACTTTCATGTCTTCATGTCTTATCACACTTTCATGTCTTGTTATACAGAAAAATAGACAAATCTATATTCTTTAATATTTGAAAATAATAAAACTATCTTTTTTTTTTTTTTTTTTTTTTGAGGAGGGGGGTGATATGACTTTCTTTCTGCTGGTCAGGTTCATTTTAGAATGTTTCTTATTGGTCATACTTAATTTTTTTGCAAGTAGGTTTGTTAGGAATTTTTTTTTTTTTTTAATTGAGCAGAACAATCTTTTTACTGAGAATAAATATGTATGATGAATGAATATTCAATTTTTTCTGCATAAGATAAAAATGTATATAAGAAATGCTGTTCATAGATTATTCTTTCTTCAAGAATCTTTTTTATGAAAAAGAATATGAAAAATATTACCAACGTTCAATTTCTGATAAACAGAAATACACATGTATCGCATTTGTGATAATTTATGCATACATATCCATTAGGGTTTTCATTTTTCTAGGGATAGAGACAAGTAGTGCAGTAAAACAGAATAAGAATATATGTTTGGCTTATACTTTTGTTTATTTCTATCATGAAAACATTTGGTTTCATTTGTTGTTATGATTCCTTTTCTTAGAAACTGCATTACTGCGTTTAGTTATGCAAAATTGGATATTTGCTTGTTTTTGCCACTGTCCCGAGTCTCGACAAAAATACCTTTTTGTCCACAAAATGACCAACCCTGAGTTGTGTCCAAATTAACTGTGATACTGCTTCTTTTGCTTATAAAAAGCATAAAAATAGGAATATTTAAAATTTTTAACCATTCTTGCCATATAAAAATTCAAAAAGAATATTTGAAAAAGTAACATTGAAAATTGAAATATGCTGTAAATGTGTGAAGGAAAGACATCAAAACTGCAATGCAATTTTGTGCTTTCCCACTTTGAAGATTAATTTGTGATTGAATAATTTAATTTTCACTTTTCTTTTTTCTACTTTTAGATATATTATGACAGGTTCATATAATAATTTCTTCCGAGTGTTTGATCGACATACAAAAAGAGATGTCACATTAGAAGCATCTAAAGAAATAGCCAAACCTAAAACTGTTCTAAAGCCTAGGAAAGTAAGTTTTGATTTTTCTTCTCTTGTAATTGTAAGAATCAAAATAATTGTGATTTTATTTGAAATGTTTAATAAACTGTTTCATAAAAAAAAAAAAAAAAAAAAAAACTCATTGATTTAGTTATCCATACATTTTTTAATGCATCTTTATATGCAGAATTTGTTGATTTGTATAACTTTTTTTTTTTTTTTTTTTAAATAATTGATTTAAATATAAAATACTTAATTAGGAGAGTGGGGTGGAATGGGGCATTAGGTTTTTCTCTTTATTTCTCATTCTAAACATTTCATCAATCACACACAAGATAAAATAATAGCAGCCCAATCTTCAGTTGGGAAAAAAAAAAAAAAAAAATCTGCTTGCAGTGGTATAAAGGAAAAGATTATTTCAAGAATCAAAAGTAAATTTGCTTCCCATATTTTTTGTGTCTTTTGTATATTAATGACTTGGTTATGCATAAATGCAATAGCTTCCCTATTTATGGAACATTACACTGAATATTATCCATACTTTAAAATAAGCCTAAAAGCAACATTTTTGTTTATAAAGAAGTTTAACAAAGCAAGGAAGTGGGGAAGAATAAAACATGTCCAATTCTTTTTTTATAAGATGTTTGTAAATTTTAACATGCAAGCATTCTTAGAGGATAATATATTGATTATAACATTCATAATGTATTAATTTGCTTCAAAATGTAATTAAATTGAAGTGGTAATCTTTTAATGTTGTCTATAAATGACAATAGTGAATTTTCATTCCAGTTATGAAGATGCTGGAATTTTATATTGTGGCATGTACATTATCAACTTACAATCTTTGTTGTATATCTAACTGAGACTTGACTATTTGTGCATTTATAGTTAATTCTGTCCCACATTTCCTTGTTAGTGTGAAGGTATAAGACAGATTTTGAAATTTACAAATTCTTTAATTATAAAATAGCTTTTGTATGTTATGTTTCTATATTGTTCGGGTAAATTAAAGTGTTTCACCTTGCCCTCTATAAATTGAAATTTTTGTTTTGTGTCAAATAATGTTAATTTTCTTACTTTTGTAAAAATTGTCACATTCCTTTTTTGTTGTTGTCAGAATTTTCCTTTTAAATTTTCTTAATTCTCTTTAAATTTTAAATTTTCTTACTTTACTAATAAAATTTCTGGCCAAATCCAATTTCTCATTGAATCTGATTGAAATAAAATTTCTCTGGGGGGGGGGGGGGAGGTAAATTTTTATATGGAGGATAATCCACTCAGTAAAAAAACTAGCTGAAAGCAATTTCTTCAATTTTTTACATCCAAATGCTTCCTCAGAAGAGTATTTTTCATCTTTGAATTAGTTCAGTCAACTCAAGGAAAGAGATTGGGAAACTAAAAAGCACAAAAGTTTGTGTCATTTTTTAAAAGACAGAATAAGAATGAAATTTTTTGAATCCGCAGTTGTAATTTCCTTTGTATTAATACTCAAATGTTTACTTTATTTCTTCAAAAAATTGTTTAAAATTTTTTAAGTTATCAAGTTAATGTATTTTCACTTATATAGTGAAAATGCAATAATGAAGAACCAGAAGTTTTATTTTAAGTAGATAGCTTTTAATCTTAGCATTATGTGTATGTTATTCTTTTTGTCAGGGCCATACAATTTTCCTTTTAGGGTTTTGTCTTTCATTTAAATATTAGTGGTTTACAAACTTATTTTAATAAATAGAATTGTGTATGCCAATGATGAAGAGCTTGTTCTGCCAAGTACTTAAGCAGAGTTTCCCCCAGGTTTAAAAAAGGGCAGGGCACTTTTTGCATTTTTAAGGGCATTTTTATGGAGTTGAATCAAGAAGAATCTAGCGGTTCAAAAAGTCATAAAAAAGCAGAAATTTCATAAAAAAATTGAAAAAAATTTAAATTTTGTTAAAAGATCGCAAAATATAGTACATTTTGTTAAAAGATCGCAAATCACGGCATATTTTGTTGAAAAAATCGCAAATCAAGGCATATTTTGCTTTTTTAAAAAATTACAAAACGACGTCAAATTTTGTGAAAAAATTGCAAAAAAAATGGCAGATTTTATTAAAAGATTGCAAAAACAGCAGTTTTTTTTTAAAGATAGCAAAAAACGGCATATTTTGCTTTAAAAAAAAATTATGAAAAAAAAGGCAAATCTCGTGAAAATATCACGAAAAAACAGAACGTTTCACAGAATTTTCTGCTTTTTTGCAATTTTTGGACGAAATTTGCCGTTCTTTTTGC
Organism: Maratus speculifer; assembly: GCA_964019185.1. Taxonomy (NCBI): domain Eukaryota; kingdom Metazoa; phylum Arthropoda; class Arachnida; order Araneae; family Salticidae; genus Maratus; species Maratus speculifer. Next base: position 256,738,150 of record OZ025301.1, read on the forward strand.
AAATCTTTTGACGAAATCTGCCATTTTTTGCGATTCATTTGACAAAGTTTTCTGTTTTATCGTGTTTTTTGGAAGAAATTTGTAGTTTTTGCATGATCTTTTGAGGAAATCTACTGTTTTGTGATGAAACTAGTCATTTTTTGCGAATCTTGCAGGAAATTAATCTTTATTTTGCGATTTTTTGACGAATTTACCCGTTCCACGGGACACGTATGAGGCTATTTTTTGCATTCCGTCGGTTATTTTTTGCATAATTTACATGCTGTAGCACGTTGGATCATAGCTAGAGGGCTTTGTTTTTTACAGACATGCTACTTTTCTGCAGAATTCCGCTTTTTCGGTGACGAATTTTATTATCCCTGGGATCAATGCAAATATGCATTAAAATTTGATGACATTTATATGTAGGGGGGGGGGGGGTAACGATGAAATACAACAAAAACGCAAGTCAAACGGCACTAAATTAAGAAAATTTCTTCAAAGGATTGCAGAAGAAACGCAAATTTCTTCAAAGGATCGAAAAAAAAAAAAAAAAAAAAACTATAAAATCTTCAAACAATTGCAGAAAAAATACTATTTTCTTCAGAGGATCGTGAGAAAAAACACGATTTTTGTTAAATGATCACAAACAAGACGCGATTTTCGTCAAAAAATTGCTGGGAAAACACGACTTTTGTAAACAGTTTGCCCAAAAATACTCTAATTTTGTCAAATAATCATGATAAATAATCGTATTTTATAGAAAGAACGCGGAAAATGCTGCAATTTTGTAGAAAGATCGCAGAAAATACACATGTCGACAAAAGATCGTGGAAAACACACAAATTTTGACGAAAGATCACGAAAAATATGCAAATTTTGACGAAAAATCGCAGAAAATATGCAAATTTTGACGAAAGATCCCAGAAAATACGCATATTTTGATGAAAAATCGCGGAAAATACACATATTTTACGAAAGATCGTGGAAAATGCGCAAATTTTGACGAAAGATCACGGAAAATATGCAAATTTTGACGTAAGATCGCAGAAAATATGCAAATTTAGACGAAAAAGCGTGAATTTCGCTAAAGGATTTTGGAGAAATGCAAATTTCATTAATTTCATTCATTTCGTCAATTGGTCGCGGAAAAACGCTAATTTCGTTAAAAAAAATTGCAGAAAAATGCAGATTTCGCCAAAAGTCTGTAAGGCCGTGAAAGTTCAGCTTTTTTCTTGCTGAGCCTGTAGCATGTCTGTTTTTAAAATGTGGGGCTAGAAGGGTGCTTTTTTGAATGAATGACAAGAGGAGTGCTAGTTTTTGGATGAAAGGCGTTATTTTTTAAACTAAAGGGCAGGAGGGGCAGAGTGGCCCTCTGAAACCCTCTAGGGGAAACTGCTTAAGTCTTATTTTTTTTTCAATTTTTGATATTAACTGACGGGATATTATCTGTCGTTGCCATTTACAAGAATTTCTTGTTAAGGGTGGAGTACTATGGTTTATATGTTTTTAATACATAATTTATTCAGGGCCCTCGCGAAGACTTTTTTTTGGTGGGGGAGAAAACCTAAAATTGCCAAGTCAAAATTTAGTATTTGCCAACTAGTTTTATAATTTTACCAAGTTATCATAATTTGAAAATGTAACATAGTTTTTATTTGTAAAAAGTTTAATAATTTTTCTAATTATGTTAGTAACTTTCGTCAAATCTATCAGAAATGGTAGTTTTTTATTAAAGTTTTGAACTAATTTGCCAGTTATGTTTGTAAATTTGCCAACTGTAACAGCATGTGCAAATGTTTGGGGAAGGGAGGCTCCCCCCCTGTCCCCCCCCCCTAGCGAGGCTCCTGAATTTATTTCATGTAAGTACAGCATATTCTCATATAGTAGAACCTCAATTATCTGACTGTTGTTTACCTAAAACTTTCTGTAAACCAACATCAGTTTCCTGAACCTTTTTTAGTTTTTGCCTTTCTGAACTAAAAGTACAGATAAATATTTTGATTATCCTTTGTTTCATTCGAAATGAGTGTGAGCTCCCCAAGTTCTGATCCAGATATAAGTGTACTCTCCTCCCAACCCTCTGTGTACACATCTCTGTTCTAAACAAAAACACTAACCAGTTTGAAATTTGGAAAGCCATACTGCCATGTGCTACAGCAATCAAATGTCGCACTATCTAATTGTAAGCAAGCACAGGGAACGAAACCCCTTTTGTCATCTCTTTACAAAGAGAAATTTTCATAGCTGCAAAATTTTAAAAGGAGGAGAAATCAATGTCCTATAGCAGATATTTAGCGGTTCATATCAAACAGTTCAATAACTATAATACATATTAAACTAGACAATCATTGATAAGTCCTTGACGATCCACTGTAGGTTTGGTTTCAATTACGTTGGATAATAGAGGCTGTAATTGAGAAAAGAAAGAATGACAAAAATTTATTGAACAATCATAATAAATAAAAAAATAAATCTTTGTGGGGGAAAAAAAAAAAAAAAAAAAAAAATCCTAATGAATATAAATATACAGGACACATTTCGAGCTGGAAACAATAAGAGCTCGTCATCGGCCAAAGTAAATGTGAAAGTTTCATTTCATTTGTGACATTGTCCTTCTCACGGATGCGTGTTTACTTCAGCTGATGACGATCTGTTAAAAATTTCAGTTTGAAATGCATCCTGTGCATTTCATATTTGTGGTGATTTTTTACAAAGATTTATTATTCTATTGTGTTTTACACCAGATTTGTTGGTGCTGTTTCATTTCATAATGATAAATATAACATATACTGACTCATTTTGTATATATAGTCAAACAGAAGTTAGTTTTGCAACCCTGAATTAGTATTTGCAAATTATCTTTGCAGAGTTGGATGAATACTTGTATTAAATAAACTCATTGTCTTTCTATTTTTAGGTATGTACTGGTGGAAAACGAAAAAAAGATGAAATAAGTGTAGATTGTCTAGACTTTGGCAGAAAAATACTCCACACAGCATGGCATCCACAAGAAAATATAATTGCTGTAGCTGCAACAAATAATTTATATATATTTCAAGAAAAATTGTAGTACAGGTGTGTAAGGATCTAAGTGTTTTTATGCATGATTTCAAACATATTTAATATTTTTCAATATCTCTTGTTACTATGTAAATGTATCCAATTCATTTTTAGCTCACAGGCTATCATAGCCTGAGAGCTTATCCTTATGTGCCCGTCCATTCTGTATGTACGTTCGTTCGTGCATAATGTGATAACTCATGATAAAAATATCCGATCCACTTGAAATTTTGTATGTAGGTATATCCTGACAAGGCGCTTCCCTGATTAGTTTTTGGAGTTCATTCGATATGTGTAAGAGGGGGAACGGGGGTCTCATGCCCCTTCCCTTAGTTGATATAAATGGGATTTTCATGCAGAATTAAGTTTTCGTTCAAAATTTAGATTAGGATAATTCTGATGAGGCGATTCCGTAACTGTTATTAGGTGTTCATTGAATAAGTATAAATAGGGGGAACAGGGGTTCTAATGCCCCCTCCCCCTTAATTTATATACATGGGTTTTTCAAGCAGAATTTTCAGATTTCGTTCAAATCTCTGAATAGTTTTGGAACTTTAATGGTTAAGTATAAAAGAGGGGGATAACTCCTTTTAAATTATATAAATGCTAAATGGGTTTTTATTAAGAATTATCTCATTTGCTCTGAATTTTGGATATAGATTTTTTATATGATAAAGCATGTCTTTGATAGTATAGGAGGTTCAATGATTAAGTATAAAAAAAGAGGAAAGGGGAGAGCTGTTTCCCCTTCTTAATTTTTTTTTTAATGGAATTAACCCTTGAAAATATAAGGCTTTAATGTACAATTAGTATTTGTAGCCTGTGAGTTCAATGCCATCAGTTTAACTGGGCAATATTCTTTATTTAAAAAAAAAATTTATAGGACTCTTAAACAATATGAGGACGAATTTTATGTAGCACTGTCATGGATTTGGCTATAATAATTCATGCTTTTAATTGCCTTTTTAATTGTAATACCATTGCATTTTTAAATGTAAATTAATTAAATCACTTTATAATTTTTATGTCTGTCACATCACTGATCAGATGCAATATTCAATCAAAACAATATCTTAGTACATTTATGAGAAATTCATATTATAAATGGACTTGGAAATTGTTTGAAAATATACCTCGTTTATATTCAGGACACTGGTAGTTTGTGTTACCTGATAATATTAAGGTATGTTATTGCCCCCCTGTGAAGTTAATTAATAAACCAGTCTTTTGTGTAGCATTCTTTTCAATTTGTTTCTTAACAAGGATTATTAATGTTTTGTTAGCATGATTTGGATATCTATTAAAATGTCGATGGCCTGATTCTGAAGCTCATCAATACCTTACTTGATATAGTTCCAATGAATTTTAAATTAATTTAAATTTATAATTTTATTGATTGCTATTATTTATAATTTGATTGAATGTCATGTGTGACAACATTAATAAAATAGAAGGTTCAAAACTAATCCTCTTTTACTCTTTGCAGATACATTATAGTTTAAAAAGAATCATTTTAATTCCCCTTTCCAAAATTTTGGATTCCTCCTCCCACACACTTCCTTTTGTACACTAAGCTTATTATCTTTAAATTTCTTGATTTATTGCTGTATTTGTTGTTTTGAAATAGCCTTTTAAATATCTACAGCCACATACTGATCCTCCCTCTCACCTGGTCATCTGAATTTTTTAAACTTGTATTTACAAAATGTAAAAAAAGGTATTTTTATTGTTTTATTCAATTTGTGGATCCTTAAAAATCCTTGATTTTTATTGAAAGAAATGTATATGAAACCTAGAAACAAGAATAGTACAATGCACGACTAGTACAAATAACTTTCTTTTTGAAGAAATTAACCTTTTTCAAAAATCTCCTCCTCACCAAATGAATATTATGTTACTACAATATGTTGCTAAGTGTAACTTACCTTTTGATTCACCCTTAAATTAAAGAATTGTGTGATAACTGTGAAATGTTTAAGAATTATAATCCAATTGCTTTACTTTTTTTAGATTTAAAGAATTAAAAAAGAAGTCTCATCATGGTTTGAAACAGCAGAAGCATACGGAATCATCTGTGTGTCCTCTCTGAATGAAGACTGTAGCAGGTGTGCTCTGCTCAGTACTAGTGCCACAAACATATGCAAACTAATTGCATCCTTTATGCTTCCTCAAGCATATTTCCTCTTGATTGTAACCAGAGTGTGTATGCCAAGAATTTGGAAAAGAAATCAACCAGTTGCTCATCCCAGCTCTAAAACACTTGTTTTATCTGTACTATGTTGTTCATTTTACTCCGCTGTACCATTTTCATTTTATTGCCTTTTCACCACAGATGCAAAATGCCCCGTTGCTTGTGATCACCATCTGTACATTAAAAGGTGTGTGGCACCAGAGGCCTCGTTGATATCTGATTCATTTAAAAAGACTTGTATATAAGATAGTAGGCAGCATCATGCTGTATATTTTTGCTGCAATCTGACATAAGATACATTTTTCGTTGCATGCTTCAAGACCTCAACTCTGTAAGAAAATTACAAATTTTCAATTGTATAAAATCTTTTTTATTAAATAATAAATTAAAAATTTCCTGTGTATCATGAATTTAAATTGCTTGTAATTTTTCTTCCATTATTTTTTTTTTCTTTTGAAATTCAGAATTTAAATAACATTTTTGAGGTCTTCTTGGTATATGCATTTCTGTGCATCATTATTTAAAATGTTTAACATTATTCATTTAAAATTTTCATTATCGTTTTTGAACTTCATAGCATTGAACAGCTAAATTGAGCAGCTTTTACATCTGTTGATTGTTTTTTTTCCTTTCCTGAAATTGTAATGTATTGTTGTAAAGTCATTTTCTTAGCAATATGTATGTATTTGAATCTCAGACTAATAATTACTGCTCCACATTCTGGGAATGATTTTTAATTAATCATATTTACCCTTCAATTTTTCATATTTCAGATGCAATTTTATTTTTTATGTGTTTTTACATTTTTAGTCTCAGGAATGTTACCCTTTATGTAAATAATTTACTTTTTGCAATTGTTAGATTGCCTCACTATTTAAAAAAAGTATGAAATCATTATTTGTTATACAATTTTGAGGATTAAAAGAATTATAATTAATACTAGTAAATGCCAGTTAAATTCTGAATGTATTCAAAACCTTTGAATACGCTTTAGAACGTAGATAAAAGGAAATGAATTTTTATGTTGCATATCAAACATGTAAAAAATAAATAAATGGTTTTCCAATTTTGCTCTTTTATGACGTGTAACTTGTTGTTCAATGCTATGGGCTGCAGTTTTGATTTTAATATTATAAAAGTTTTGTTCATGTTTATATTAGTTCTGTTTTATTTATTTAAAAAGTCACTTAATGGAAATAAAGATTGGAATATACTAAGATGTAATACTAATAACAAATATACTGACAATCATACTTATTAATGTGTAATGACCCTTCCTCCCCTCCTTGAAAATTATATTAGTATGGGGGGAAAAAATTTTGTGGTTTATGTTGAAGGTTAATTTTTATGCACTTAAAAATAGAAACTTTCAAAGTATTGATATTTTATAAAAGTTCTAATCTCCTTTTTATTCCTTATCTACATTTGCAAAAACAATAAATCTGATGTTTTATGTATGTTTTCAATCTTTATTTTCTTTGTTTTTATTAAATCTGGGGTAAATTTTACTTTTCTTTTGTATATCCCAGTTTGCAGTAAAATGGTGCAAATATTTTAATTTTGTAATGACATTTGAAAAAAAAAAATCAATAATAAAAAATCACTATTTTTATATAATGCATCTTCAATATTTTGTAGCAGTTGCCTCATACCAAACTGAACATGTTTGCCATGGATTAGAAAACTTCTGGCGTGTCACTCAAACTCAGGGAATACAAAGTTTTTGTATAAAAGGAAAAAAAAATAATTTTTCACAGTGAATTTTTAATTGAAAAATTTCACAGGATGTTTACAGAATGTGGAAATCGGTGCAATTTTGTAAAAATATTCGGTCAAGGAAATTTGTCTTATGACAAAATATTTGCGTTTTCATTTTGCCAGTGAGACTTATTTGTCTATTTTATATACCATATTTCCCCCTATGCTGATTAGCTGCTCTCACTATTAAAGATGTACAGAATATGAGTTTTTGATATTTAACTTAAATTAAGGTGATTATATTTCCCCAATTTTTGTGAAGTGTGCTTATATTCAAGACAATTTACCCATTTTTTAAATGGTATATCAGCATATCTTGAGGAAGTCACCAACTTAATTTAATTAGCTATCTTGTTAGATGTAGATGTGGAAATATATCCTCTATGGTCTAACAAGTAAGGCAAAGAAGAAAGGGAAAAAATGTATTACGAAAAAATGCTGAGTTGTGATATTTTGAATATCATGTATTTTCAGTGGTTTTTTTTTGTCCTGAAAAAGAAAACTAGGATCAGATGGGATAATTATGACCAGATAGGTAATTTTGACTACCGTCATAAAGGAGAAAACTGTAAATGGTAAAATTTTGCTTCATGCTTATGTGTTATCCCAGAGATGCCAAGTATTATGATTTGTCTGTAATTATTACGGATATGCAACAAAGGTTACGACGTTACGGGCATTGGATAGAAATTATGGATAAAAACGTCACGAATTTTCATCAAAGGATGGCTTGAAAAAACAAATTTCAATACAGGATCTGGGGGGGGGGGGGGAAATTGTGTAAAAATAAGCGCATTTCTTCAAAATATCATGAAAAACGTGCAAATTTCATAAAAAGGTTGCGAGAAGCGTGCAAATTTCGTCAAAAATCACTTTAAATGTGTTCATTTCATCAAAAGATAACGAAAAATGCACACATTTCGTCAAAAGATCGTTGACAACACCATTTCGTTAAAAAAAAAAAAAAAAAAAAAAAAAAAAATATTTGCTCATTCTGTCAAAAAATCACTTAAAATGCACTCATTTTGTTAAAAGATCGCGAGAAACTCACACATTTTGACGAAAAACGTGCATATTTCTTCCAAAAATTGCATATAACGCACAAATTTCATCCCAAAATCATGAAAAATGTATAAAATTTCGTCCAAAAAATGTGAATTTCGTCCAATCATCGCAAAAAAAATTCTCAAATTTCCACAAGAGATCGCGAAAAAAGTGCACATTTCCCCCAAGAGATTGAGGAAAAAAAGAAAGAATTAACTTTTGAAAGTTTGCTCCACCCGCTCTTCTCTGAACTCTGGCTACTGATAACTTTTATTAAAACTTGGCACCTCTGTTAACCTCATAATGTATTTTTCATTTTGGATATTCTTTATCATTAGTCTGAAGCATTTTTTGTGATCTGAAGAACAATTGTAATTTTTTTAAAATGTTTGATAAATTGATTTGTCAGTTTGGCGTTCTAATTTCCCCACTAGTGGGCTTAATTACCCCCAAAACTTTTGTGATTTTGATGGGGTAATTATAAACATCGTTTTAACTTAATTTTAAAAAAAGGGGGGGGGAGGCTACGATAATTAAAGCTTTTAATTTGGTCATAATTACCCTTCCTGACCCTACATTTTATAGTACCAGAAAGCACTAAAAGATCATAAATTTTAAGACATCATAGCTTGATGAGTTTTATTGAAAAAGAACAAAATCATATTTGTTCATACTTCTTTGAGTATGGAAATTAATTTTAATTTATTGGATCTAAGGACTATAAGAATTTATTCCATGACTTTTACAAAAATAACCATTTATTGTTAATACAGTACACTTCCTCAAATCTGCACAGCTTGGGACCAGACGTTGTGTGAATTTTAGAATTTTGCAGATTTCTGGTTATTCTTTGTTTATATTTTTTAAACATTAATTTAAATATAATTAATAATCCAATCGAAACTATAATAAATGCTTACAATGTAATAAAATACTAAAAAAAAGTAATAAAACTTTAGATAATTTTTAAAATATTAAAAGCAAAGCCAATTTAATAATCAGTGTATGATTGAATATCCATTATAAAGATTAAATGTATTTTTCCTAAATTATTCTGTAAAACTTGCCTCATAAAAATACAATACTAATTCCCATCAAAATCATAAAATAAAGTTTTATTTCAGGTTTATTCAGACTTAATAACCAAAAAAGCTTGATTAATACATAAATATATTTAGTAAGAAGATTGTGATTACCAGTAATATCAGCAATATTTTGAATTTTTTCAAAGATTAATTCATTCTTCCTTCATGAAAAAACACAAATTCAATAATATTATCAAAAATTACAAATTAAAATATGTATGGAACTGATATAAAACTAAATTTTGTACCTATATCTGAACTACCGTATATACTCGCGTATAAGTTGAGAAATTTTAGACAAAAAAAGAACTTCAAAGTGGGTGGATCAACTTATACGCGAGACCTAAAAAAAATCTATAAATAAAATATTGGAAAACAGTTTGCTAGCGAATCAGTGCGGCGGCCCCCCATTGTGTTTGTAAAATCCAAAACCCGGAACCCTTTTAACCACGACGATTCTGAATTTAAGATCATTTTTAGTTTATTTTTCAAAAAAAAAAAAAATAATAATAATAATAATAATCTACCTTACCCTGTTGAAAAAAAAAAAAAAAAAAAAAAAGTGCGATTTATGTAATTTCGGAATGATTCAGAGATGTTTTTCGGAACGATTCTCAGGAATCGTCCTTTTCAGAGTTGTTTCATTTCTGAATGAGTCAGAGGAAATCATTCCTTTATGGTTAGTGCTTTTTTTTTTTTTTTTTTTTTTTTTTTTTTTTAAATTTAAATAAGGCTCCCTAATGTCTCAGACGCTTACCTCTAAACTGGATGTTAAGTTTCCTTGCAACTTAGAAATCCATTGCGAAGCCTTAAATTGTTCCTTTCGGACAGATTCATTAGTCCTTTTGGGAACCGTTCCAAAACAGAGCGATTCCGCGAACTCATCCCTTCCGAAAAGGATGAGTTCTTTTTTAGAGACTGGAGTTGTTCCTTTAGTTCCACTGCCAGAATCCCTCCTTTTGAATCGTTCCTCAACAAATAACACATTTGTACTAAAAAACTGATTACAGTTAATATTAAAACGACTTATTCAGCGAAAAATAAGTTTAAAATAAATAACATGTTATACTGTTGTTTTTACCCTCTCCAAATCAAGAGCAAACTGCGTTCGAGCGCCATTATTCCTCGCTGCCGGCAGGCCGATATTTCAAAATATGCGACTGCGTAATGTTCCTGATCTGTGATCTTCAGATCATCGGTTATTTTGCTATTCACAGCAGTTAAAGGGAAGTTTCACGACATGCTTTCAGTACTTTTCAGTCAATGGCGTTTTACATAATTTTTTCTTTTTCAATGCAGCACTTATGTAGAAATTCTGTTTGTTTGTATAAATAAATTTTATTTTTTGCATAAAAAAAGAGAAAAAAAATTGAATTTTTATTTTATTTATTTTTATTTTTTGGAGGGGGGTCGACTTACACACGGGTTTTGAATTTTTCCTTATTTTTAACAACATAAGTTAGGGTGTCGACTTATACACGAAGTCGACTTATATGTGAGAATATATGGTAAATGTTCCATTGTTTACATCCATAAATTATGTTTGGATTTTAGAGAGTTGTGGATTTTAGGGTTTCAGATTTGAGGGAGTTTACTGTAAAGCAATTTCAAATAGGTTAGTGTCAAGGTTTTTCAAATATTTACGTTTATTTCCATTTTTCTTGGGGAGAAGAAAATAAATCATTATTTTTATGTATAATTAAAATTTTGTATTATGTTTTCTATAGTTCATAATAAAAACTGAAGAATGAAATAAACCAATGCGAATATTTGAAGGGATTTTTTATTTAATACAGTACAGGACCTCTTAACTGGAATCCTCAAGACCAAAGACTTTCTAATTTCAAGTCCTTAAAAAGTTTTTTTTTATTATTATTATTTTCCCCTTTCCCATGATAATTTTTACAAAATTTGCATTTTTTCCTACAATTCTTTCACAAAATTTGCTTTTTTCTTTGCAAAATTTCCCCATCCATAATCTTTTTTTTTTTTTTTTTTTAAATTAAAAATTTCCCTCCACAATTCCTTGACAAAATTCGCATTTTTTTTTTTTTTTTTTTTTTTCTTTTACAGTCTTTTGAAGAAATTTGTGGGTTTTTAAAATTATTTGATAAAATTCACTTGCATTATTTCACTGTTAGAATTTCAAATAATGGGACCTATACTGTATTTACAAATTCAAGCATAACACTAAGATTTTTTAAATAATTACTAGGAAATCCATTTGTTATTAACCTTGCTTAATTTTGAATTTCAAAAACTATAAAAATAGTAAATATTCATAATATTGATTTCTGTTTTTTGATGGATGAATGCATTTTCGGAAGACCTGAACATGATTTTATTATTTTTGATAAATTTCTGTCTGTCTGTTGATCTGTGTGTACACAATTTTTGTGGCTGTTAGATATCAAGAACTAATGCACAGAATTTCATAAAATTCCAAAAGTATAAAATCTAAAGGAGGGGGGAGGAGCCTGAATTTTTTCCCAGTTGACTATGAAAAAAATTGTATTCTAAAATACCAAAAAAGAAAACAAATGAATTACACAATATAAACAATTATATACAGTTAAGAAAAATATTGCCCAAGTTCATAAGAATACTAGCACTGAAATGCTTAAGATCATTGAAATCAGTGAAGTTTCCTTTTATTTCAGGTTCAGTTCAAATGTTGTGAATAAATACTTAAAAAATCAGTAAAAAAAAGCAAAACTTGGGAAAGAATTTTATTAAATAAAAATATACAAACTCTAAAACATAATTAATCAAAAAACAAAATGGAAATACAAACTCTTAAGAAAATAAAGTGTTCAGTAAAATGATTATATCAGCAGAAAGTTTGTTAAATTGAGCTGAAAGTAGAATACATATTAAATTGAGTGAAAATGTCAAACAGAAGATGGTTAGATTTTTATGGAAGAAGTCAAAACAAATGTTGAATAAAGTTTTGTTTTTTCATTTAATTTCGCTACTACTCCGTTAATGCCCCCCACCTTTAAAAAAAAGTTGTTAATCAAGCATTATTTCTTAAATAAAATTTAAACTATTCTAAAAATTCCTCAAGACAATTATGTATTAAGTTCTGCTGTAAGATCAGTTCATCTGAGAGGTATGCATCGGGAAGGGCAAAGGGATAAATTGTACTAGACATTAAACTGAAGGTTGCTGTGAGAAATGATAGCTTAAATATATATGTAGAGGACCCATAAATATAATCACTGCTGTCCCTCATTATTTCTGTCCATGTTTGTTTGACCTGCTAGATAACTGCAATTCATCCGTTATGGTTTACTAAGGTGAAAGATGATGTCAGAGTAAATAATTTGGAAAACTCTCAACACATTTTAAAATATGGCTTAAATGTTAATTTTTTAATTATTCGTAAAAGAATCTTTTATAATAAAATTTAGACATACAAATATCACTTGGCATATTTCAACTGTTATGCAAGCAAAGCAAAAGAGTTTGCTAGTTTTCTATTTTTTTGTCATAACCAAATGTATATAAGCTATTTTTTTTTTATATATATATAGAGAGAAAAGAAAAATCTTTAACTTGGATATGGGAATTGAAGGGTTAAATGTCTTAGTATTTAGTCCTTTAGATCTTCAATTAGTCAAAATTAATTATAGATAATAATTTTTCATAGAATAAAATTTTAAAGAAATGTGCAAAAAGTTGGTTAAAGGCTAAAAAATAGGCCCCAATAAAAATATGAGGGTGTTGGTCTTAAGTGAAGAGTCAGGGACAGAAATTAGTTGATGAAAATGCATCACACGCAAAAAGTTCCCTGGATCGGGACATGGAAGAGCCTAGGGTCAATTGGGGAAAAACTAAATGGAATATGGATCTCTCAAAAATGAAAATCGGGGGAGGGGGAATAAATTTAGGGTGCAAAAATTTCAAGGTGTCCTGTACTGGTCCTAGGTGGTCCAGAATCTCTGAACTGTAACATAGAAATGGTTGAATAACAAAATCAAGTATTGGCGTCAAAAACAAAAAAAATTATTAAAAAGGAACAATGTATTAACAATTAAAAGGTTTTACTTACGCCACTTTACAAAATTGAAAATCTGAGCTTCAGATGCACGAGGTCTTGAACTAGCCTCACCTAAATTTTCTGACTTCTACGTGCAATAGATTTTGCTAGCCATGCAGACACACACACAGAGCAAAACTTTATTTTATTAGTATAAATTACAAGCACTAATTCATTCATGTAGTACATCTGTTAGTGTAGCAACGGAAAAATTTCAAATTAAATATTTTTGTTAATTCAATTCTTTTGTCTAAAGAATTAAAACAATTACATAAATTAGAAAGGAAAAAAAAACTTTGAAAACAATTTACTGATTTTATTTAAATTGCAAAGAAGATATTCACTGAGAAATTAACATTATAAAGAAAAAATATTTAAATATGAAAGCAATGTCTTAAAAAAAATTTCTGTGGAAGAAATTGCAATTGAAACAATATTTGGCAATTTATCATTTACTCTTGGATAAGAAAAAAAAAAATGGGTACTTTTACGTCTGCCATGTGCAAATCTTGCCAATACCATTTTTTAAATTCCCAGTAGTAATAGTTACATTCAGGGTTCGTTGATTTAAATCAGCTTGATTTTAATCATGATTTAAATCGAAAGAATTTTTTAAAAAAATCATCAATTTAAATCGGTATTTTTACGTTATTTTTTAATAAATTAAAAATTAAACAAATATAATGTGCTTTAATATAATTTAATTTTATATAATATATTTAATCAAACAACTTTCAGAATATTAAGCTTGAGCTATGTCAAAAAGTAAAATAAATGTAAAGTTAAAAAAAAAAAAAAAAAAAATGCTTTCAAATTTCATTTGAATCAAATTATAAAATAATCTTGCAACAGTAAAGAAATCTAAGCAGAAATTTATTAGATATTTGAATATTTTTTCATTAGTATTGGTGGAAGGTATTTTTGTTAAAGTTATCGAAAATGTTGATACTAAAAAATTTAGAGCATTAATGATCAACTAGCTTTTTACTACAATAGATTTATCTGCTTCAGTCGAACAAATGTTTTCTCCTTTGGTTTGGTACTTTCAAAAATTAGAAATCAACTGATAAAACTGATAAACCACTGTTATCCAATTGCTCAAGGCCAGAGGACACAAATTATGATGTATTTACTAATTGGCCGACTTCTCACTAGTGTTGGAATTCACACTGGAAAATTTTGAATAGCAATTTTCTTTCATTTTATTTGTGGAACATCTATCATCTCATAAAAGAATGAACTTACTGATTAATTTATCATTAATTACTTCATAAACATACTGATTAAAATTCGAAATCCCCCAATAAAAAATCAGCCAGATGCAACAACACTGTAGCATTCTTTTTTTTGGCTGAATTTTTATTTAGGGATTCTAAGCTCTCATTAGTAAGTTTAAATAGTTATTGTTTTAAAAGATGATAGATATCCCACAAATAAAATAAAATTGCTATTCAAAATTTTCCTGCGTAAATTCCAACATCACTGATAAGTCAGTTCAGTAGTGATGAGATGACATCTCAATTTCATGTCCTCTGGCCATAAGTATTTTGATGGCATCATCTAAACTCATTTTTCTCAGCCAGCACTTAAACAAAAGTAAAAAAAAAACTTAGTTTGTTGCCAATTTTGTTAAAAATTTTTATGTTGTACAGATGTTTTTATTTTAATTAAAATACTGAAGGTTGAATTAATTGTTGACATCTGATTTGTAGTTTTTCATGCATTTTGTGTAATCAAGAATTTTTCATAGCCTAAAATTTTACTTAGAAATAATTTGAATCATTTATGTAAATTGTGTAATATTAATAATAGGTAATACTTATAACATGCATGTCTATGTATGTAAAATTTATTTTTAAATTAAACAAAAAGTCATATAAAATAATAATAAAAAAATCCGATTATTTTGATTTTTATTAAAAATAAATCACGAACCCTGGTTACATTTTGTGTAGGTAAATTAAAAACAATTCATTGTTTTGAGTTATGTCATTATTTCCTATTTGTTTTGTTTTATTTTTTAAACAAAATTAGTTTAAGGCACATATTTTAAACAAAATGAGTGAAAGGTTTCTATTTTAAATGAAACTTATGAAATAAGAATATTTTATGAAAAAAATCTTTGTTGATTTATTATCTGCACCTGGCTAATATAAATTATCACAAAACCATATATTCACCTTTCTTTTGAAAATTCGTGGGATTCTGCTTACCTTTAATGGGATACCTCACTATTTGGTACACTAGCTGCAAGTCTTGAAAGCATTAAAGCAAAAACTACACAATGAATTCTGTTACAAAAAATCATATCTACTATCTATATTATAAAGGCCTAACGCATCTATGCGTAACGCGTACGTCATTTTGCAAATGGCAACACTTTTAAATTTTAAATGAATTTCGGTATTGCAATTTCTGCTACTAAAAGTTTTTAAACTTCTTAATGTCGCACATTTTCAATTTTTACACCATCGTGTAGAAAAAAAAATAAATTATTTATGGGGCTACACTGTTGAAAATGGCAAAACCCCCAATCACTTGTATGGAATGTGTTGTATGGTATGTGTGGAAAAAATAGATAAAGAAAGCCTTGTTAGTTCAATAAATAAATAACATCATTATCAAACATCATTTTATTTTTCACTGGCAAAAAATACAAAAAAAAAAAAAAAACATTGATGAACATTATACTTTGTCTTTTTGTGTTAATTTTGTAGATTAAAGTTTTGAAAACTTTCAAAAGAATTTCAATACTTTATAACAGCTAAAACAAAATCAATCAAATATAAATATGTACACCAATTAACATTCACTTCTATTTCAAATAAAGCAACTAATCAGGTATAAAAGACTAGGGATAAGCTGCTACATGATGTCAATAAAATGTGTGACAGGAAATATATTTTATAATACATAGATCCCAGAATGAATTTTTGTGTACGTATTTTTTAGTTTTTATAAAACATCCAGATTCTTATAAAATTTTATTTACAGTATTCTAATCATGAGCAGCAAACAAATAGGTAATTTGACAATTAGGCCTTTAAATAGGCTGATTGTACCTGTTTGAGACACATGCAACAAAAAAAGAGAAAAGGGGATGGGGGTACAATTGACAACAAACAGAATATGACAAAATTGAATTCTTTTTTGAAAAACAGATTTTTCTTTTGAGAGAGAAGTGGAAAAAAAATAATTATAAATAAAATGAGATTGAGTAACAGTTTAAAAATATTAGTTTTAGTTAATTTACAAGAACTTTGACTCACATACTAATTTTTTTTCGATAGTTTTAAGTATTTTAAAGCTTACATGATGCACAATTATTAAAAACATCCAATTTAAATTTTCTTACTCCTCTAAAAATGTCTAAATATCAGTCTTTTTTTTTCTTTATTGTACTAAATATACATATAATACTTGCTTGTGCTGTATATAAATTGCTATTAGCAAGGTATTTGATCTAAAAAAAATTCATGGTAAATGATTAGTTGTTTTTAATTGATGCAAAATCCAAAGGAGAATATATTGTGTCATCTTCAATGGCAAATGATTTTTGAAGCAAAAAAAAAAAAAAAATCTTTAAAATGTCCACTTTTTGAGCATCATATGGATATTTTACCTAATAAAGAAACAAAATTAGTAACTTTTTTAAATTCATCTATGTTTTAGAGAAATATCGGTTTTATTTCAATTTTGTTAGATATTTTATCAAAAGCCTGTAATAATGTTAATAAAGTTAAATGAAATTAACCTCTTTATTAACATTATTTTAAATGTGCAACAATGCATCGTATTTCATTTCTGATTGGATACATAAATTATTTTAAAATTTTTATGCATTCAGTATGGCCAGAATTAAAGTAAATAGTGTCTCATTTGAAACAGTACATGTAGGTCAGCCTACTTCAACATTTAAGTAGAAATAGCAAAATATATTCCAAAAATAATACATCAAAGAAGGGGGGGGGGGGGAAGAAACATTAACTAGTTTTATATACTTTAAAAAATATATATATTTCCCAATTTACACTGATTTCTTTAGAAACATGTTTAGATTCTATTCAAATATTCACCTACTATCCAATTAAGTAGCAATGCTATTTTCACAAAAACTATCACAATCAGTCAAATTTAGAGATGTATTGTAGCGCTTAGTATTTAAGTTTACTGAGGTACAAATTTACATTTTATGCAAACATTATATAGACTAGCTAAAAAATAAAAATTAGAAGGAAAAAGAATAAATTTGATATATTAAACACAATTGAAATGAATCATAAAAAAATGGAACAACAGAATTAAATTGGGTGAAAGGGAAATTACATAATTCTGATTTTTTAAACAAAGAACTATGCTGCTATACTTCTATAATCTGAGATTCTTTGGCACAAAGACATTTCTAAAACATGGATCCTCTTTTTTAGCAAGAAGACTATTTGAGCATAGTAATGTAAAGTTAATGTATGGTCATAAGAATTGATTTCTTTTAACTATTCCCGTTAAGATATATTTTTTTATTCCTTTAAATTTGAAAATTACATATCCTGATTCCTGACACAAAGTTATGTAGTATTTTTCTGGGATTAGGGATGGAAACAAGTATAAGGTTGTCAGAAAAATTGTATAAACCTTAAAAATTCACAAGAAAAAGAACAAATATTGATAAAGAAGAACAGTTTATATAATGAAGCTGTGTCAGGACATGTTTTAACAGAGGTAGTAAAAAAGTTGGCAATAGAGGATGCTTATGGAAATGTTTCTTTTAAAAATATGTAAATGATAAGAACAAACTAATGAGTGGATCTTTTATTGAATGAAATCATCCATTTGTAAGGTGAAATTCAATAAACAAATCATTAGTATTTTCAGGACATGTTCATTTCAATTCTGTTTCTTTGTTTATGAAAACCGCTTGGATAACAAATATCGATTTGTTATAGATGACATTCACATAATAATTTGCCAAAACACAAAATTGATGATTTAATCAGAATAAAACAAAATTCTACTGAATAATCAGTTCCATTATAATCAGACATATGTGAATACGGTTCCAGAAGATTCACCTTAGTCAAAAGTCCTCTACTGGTCACGTTTTGAACTGCAATTATTTTTGCAGTGAAATAAATTCTAGATCCTGCATTGGTTTTTAGTGCAAACTGAACTACTGTATCATTATTTGTTCTATACTACAGATTGTTAAAGTTCATATGGATTTCTTTTTCATTCTGTATTTTAAATATGCACTACTGAATGCAATGCATGATAAATTTATGAAGGCTTCACAACTATTTTTAAACAATTCAAAGAAAAAGTATTTCTGATTTTGAATTTGATACAGTATAGATACAGTCGAACCCTGTTATAACAAACTTCAAGGGACCGAAGGTTTTGTTTGCTATATCGGAACCGTTAAAATAGATAACATTCACATAGTAACTTGCCAAAACACAAAATTGATGATTTAATCAGAATAAAACAAAATTCTACTGAATAATCAGTTCTATTATAATCAAACGTATGTGAATACGGTTCCAGAAAATTCACCTTAGTCAAAAGTCCACTACTGGTCACGTTTTGAACTGCAATTATTTTTGCAGTGAAATAAATTCTAGATCCTGCATTGGTTTTTAGTGCAAACTGAACTATAAGTGATAACCGTTAAAAAAATGTTTGAGTTCACAAAATGTGTATATTATCAGCTGCTATCTATATCTATTCAATAATGATGTATTAAGAATAAAAACGTAAAATCTATTAAACATGATCATTAATGAATTAAATTGACTGAAATCTATTACATTAAATTGACGCAATACTAAATAAAGAATGTATTTCTTCCTACCCTTTAATAAAAAGACTTATCGCTAATTTGCACTATGTTTCACTAGCTAGATTGCATTTTCGCATTTTCTTATAAAATTAGAGTTGAAATCCTGTTTTCACAACTGCGAAAAAAAAAAAAAAAAAATGGTTGATTGGGAAAAAAAATTCATTATAGCCGGTTTTTAAGATTTCGGAAGTTTGCTATAAAAGGATAAATTAGCATTAAATACTTGGGTTGATAGGAAGATGGTGGGCCCAAGACTTTTGTTCCTTATATTCGTTAGTTCATTATAGACCAGGTTTGTTATAATGGAATTTGACTGTATATTAAGATGAAAGATTCTACCAAGTGAAATTCCAAGCTCTTTTTCAAAAAATCATAAATTATGATACTTTTAATTTCTGCCTTATATATTTCAAGATTATTAAAAATACTTATTACAAAAATTACCATTTTCTTGACATTTCATGGTGATTTACACTTGATGGTTATAAATTGGACACACATTAGAAATGAGAGTGCTTCCTAAATACAAAAAGTTACTGAAGTGCAAGTTTTTAAGTATTTTAATTAACCTACACAACTTTGGAATTAACAATTTTTTTTTAATCACATGAAAGTATGGTTGAGTCATTTATAAAAATATAATGCAGTGTAGAATAATAACATGTTTTTAAAAAAAATTGTGTACTTCAAATTATGAAACATGCAATAACTACCAAAATTAAGTTAGTCTACAGTTATTCCAAGGTTGATAGCATCTATTTTCAATTCAATTAAAAAAAAGAAGAACCAATGAACCAATGCATGATGCTCTGAAGTGCCAAAGAAGTCGTCATGCTTCAATTTATCTTCCATCGACAGTAATCAGTCAGATTAATAAGAGAGCTTATAAAGATGTCAAATGAACATTTTTGTCTGTATGGTAAGTAAATGCACAGATGTTCCAATTCTTTCATTTTCTTTTTTTAATATAATAAAAAGGCTCTTTTTTGCAGTTATGAAAAGCTTTATTCTGGTTTTATTTTAGTTATTTACATTACCAAACATATTTGCTTTTAAATGTAGCATATTCATTAGAACAATATGAGACTGTTCCTTTATTTAAAAAAAATATGTTTAAAAGATGCAACAAGATTTTATATTGCATTTCAAAATTTTAGATTCATATAAAAAGCTTTTAGAGACATAAGCTAAAAGTTAGATTTAAATTAACTTTTAATGCACCAAAATTATATGTTATTATTATCACATCAATAATGATTATGATATAAATTTTACTTATTTCATAAAATTATGTCCATTAGTACTAATATTATGCAGTAAATTAAATGAGCTTGATATGTTTTAAAATAAATACTTGTAGCAGTTGATTTGTTATAGCATAAACTAACATTATCATTGTTGTCAATTAAAATTTTCAGCAAGGTCTTGGACAAACAGAAAGTTCCCAACACTCTGCAAAAAATCCATTTTATAATATCTTTAGATTAAGGGTTTCAAATGACTCTCACAATGCAATGAGCATAGAAAAGAGAGAATGTGTGAAGATATTCACAATACTGAAGGTTATAATGTAATAATATTCACTACTTTAAACAAATAACGGAATAATTCTTTGAAATACTGATGATTATATCCTAATACTGAATGTGTTAGAAGATTTTTTTTTTTTCCATTATCAAACGTTTCATTTTACAAATAATGCTTAAGCTGCATCCCCCACAAAAAGTAACTGTAGCATAATGTGACAAACTTATATTTTCTTTTGAAAAATTGTTAATTTCACAAAGAAAAAGATAATATTAAAATAGCATCATTAAGTGACGTAACAAAAAGAATATCGGATATTACTTAAAGTTGTTATAATGTAACACATAACACGCAACAGTTGAGGTATAAGGTTCTTTTTTTCTATCACTTTATATAAACTAAAATACTCCTAATAAAACTTCTTCAAAAATTAAAATATATTACATATTAAAATAAGATACAGAGCTGTGATAGTTTATGTGCACAAAATGAATAACATACTTAAAACATGAGTTCTAAAAGAAATAAAAGACAAAGTTAATTTCAGCTGATGTAAATGATGCACTCGCATACTATTTATTTGCTTCTAGTTAATTTACATTTACACAAAAATTTGGCACTTGTACACTGGCTCGGTTACACACAAATTAGGATACAATTTAGGACAGTCAACTTCAACAAATAGAAAAAGAAAAATTATTACACAATTAATTTACATAAGCAGGAAGACTAATATATAAAATCTATAAAACAACTAAATTAGTTAGTTGTAATAATACAGGTACAAGGAGAATAAGGTACAGGTAACAGGTATAAGATCCAAATTACAAAATGTAAAACTTATGACTTTTAATACAGAAGGCAACATCATATTTTTGAAAGCAATTTTAGTGATGCTGCATATGATAGGTTAGATGTACAGATAGAGAAACTATAAGTCAACTAATGTACCAGTGGCTTTTATTCTAATTATGAATGACTGCTACCAAGTTGGGGGTAACATCTGTCATCAGGATACTGTATATTTACCGTTACAGTAACCATGCAATGATGCTATGCCAATATCTTCCAAAGTTGTATGAGCTGATTGGCAATTATATTATCGATATCATCTAACCTACCACATTTATAAAAATCAGCTATTCTAAAATTGCTTGCATAAATTAGATGCTGCCTCACAGATTAAATATTTGACTATAATTTAAAATCATTTTGAACATTTGTTGATGATTATTAATAATGATAATTTTTATTATTGATTTTATTGCATTAGTAAATTAATGAGTAACAATTAAAATAATGCAAAAAATGTAAATTTTTAAAATTGTTTATTTTATTCAATATCAAAAGTTTTATGCACAAAAATATTTCTTAAAAAAAATTCTAACAGATATAAAATCACACTTACAAAATAAGTTCTTATCAAACATAGAAAAAAAACTTTAGTTTTTTAACTTAGTAAAATGTAAATGAAAAGTTTAACTTTAATGCAAGAGCGTCATTTCAAAATTTTCTTAAAAAAGGATTAAGTTTTCCTTGAAGATGCAAAAATTTATTTTGATTTTGAGAATAGCTGAGAAGCAATTGTTACAGTTTTATACCCACATACTTTTTAAAAATTAGCCAAAGCATTCAATGATAAATGTACCTCATTTTGTGAATATTGCAACAGCAAAGATTTTGCAAATATCATTGATAAATGCTATTTTTTTATTCTTAATCCGTTTGGCATTGGCTTCCCACACACAAATTTTACTCAGATGTCATCTCTTTTTTTTAAACAATTAACTTTTACATGATAAAAAAAAAAATGCTCTAATTAAATAAAGTAAATTTTCCTTCTCTTTATTAAAAGTATCAATAACAATTCATGTAGGCACCTTTTGAAGAAGTATATAGATACTCATGGCCACAAAGAAGTTTTGGAATTAATTGCTCCAAGTGTATATTTATTGCTAATGTTTCTATTGCAATCAAATCTGACAAATTATTTTAGCTTTTGTATAATTTTTGAAAAAAAATATTCAGTTGTTTGACCTATGATGACTGATACATTCAATATGAAGCTGAAATATATTTAAATATTAAATTAGTTGAGGATGACAATTGTCCCCTTTAGCCTATTCCAAATGACAGCCCTGCTTTGAAGAAAATTTCCCCTCATTTAATAAATTAGAAAATTAATGAGTTGATTTTTTCAAACAGATTATTTGGTTCAACTATATACATATATAAGAATAAAGCAAATCATTCACAAAATCACAGTTTAAGAAAACACATGCAAAGTCAATTTAAAATTGTAATTTTTTGTTATTTCACAACAGTAACATGTACCTAATGTATGAAACTGACGATGTCAAAAATGTATGCACACTTTTGTAAACAATCAATATAAGGATGATGAAGTTGGCGCAAAGTATATAATTAAAGTTTGACTGAAATAGCATGCATCAATTAAAATTCAGAATAACAAAATTATTTTTATTCGGATTGATCAATTTAGAAAGCAAAATTGCACTTAAAAAAAAAATTGAGACAAAAGGAAGACAAACAGAGGTAATAAAAAAAATGCTTTTTGAGGAAAAAAAAAAAAAAAAGCATAACAGTAATAAAAAATTTATGAGATTCATTTTGAATTTTTATAAGTACACAAGCATTTGATTTTCATTTTCTAGCTACAATTTTTTTTATTGCATAAATATAATGAATTTAATAAAAACTACAAATGATTATGTCAATATAATTTACATTAGTTTATATATATTTAAGAAATTTAAAATTAGATAAGTCATTTAAAAAAGTGAGATTCAACATGAATATAAAATATTGAAAAGCACATAAATTTATATTAAAATATTAGGATTAAATTCAAAAAATGTGTAAAAATTAAATAAAATAAGAAACACATAAAACTGATATTTACAATCTTTAAACTGATTCTTTTAAAAAATTAAGAGCAATACTTGGCAACTACCAGTTTTTAAACTGTAGATCTGAAAAATTCTTCTAATTCAGAAGAATTTGATTGTACAACATATTACATGAATAAAAAAGCTGTATCAATATAACAACTAACAAAGAAAAATAATTAACAAAACAAACAACCATTATAATTTTTTGTAACAAATTGAGACATGTGACCTAAAAAGTGGCACAGTGAGATTTAATAAAGTATTTTACACACATATATGTACAACTATATATATATAAATGTCTAAAAAAGAGACAAAAACATATACACATAACTTAAAAAGCAACCTGAACAAAAAAATTGTGAGAAGGGCATGAAATATAAGAATATATTTCAATGAGACATGGGTTTTACACATGAGTACCGGCAGAGAGGAGAGTAGGTAATGCCCCTTCCTAGATTTTTGAATAATAACTGTTAAAAGTTTTTCTCCTCTTATGATTTTGAAATAATAATTATTATAATAATAATAATACATTTATTCTTCTCATGAGGCTTCAAAGAATTTAACTCTAAGAGAATAGACATTAAGACGTTTCATCAGGAGAATGATGCTTGCCTTAAATCCCCTAAAGCACTTAAAAAACATTTATGTGTTAAAACAGGTAGTCTCTGTTGAACTCTACCTTACTGTTAAATAAATATATATATATTTGAATTCTCCATTTTGATAAAAGTCAATAGAAGCTTAACTTTTGAATTTTAAATATTTAACATTTGTTGCATTTCTGTATCATGTTACATTACTTACAATTCTGTGACACATTCTGTTACTTTTTTTTACTGATGTATTCAAAAATAATTTTATACTAGTATTTTGGCCAAAGAATTCTACCTTTAATTTATTTCACGTTAATATTCCAACTCTTAAAAAAACTTGGCTTTGGCAGCAGACTACAAAAGCTTGCCCTTCCTTAGATTTTGTTCTGTCGGCACCCATGGTGTTGTATATGATCAGATTTAAATCTTGAGCAAATACCACCAGCTCTTACAAAATTATAGAAAACATGGCAATTGACAATGTAGCAATGAAACTGGCTTTTGATCTACTGAAAATAACAACAGATTACAACCAAAGAGAAATAAGAATTATGAGCATAAAAAATATTCAGGGTTCCTGTTCCATGCAGATTAAAAACGCCCTAATTTCTCCCAAGTTACTTTGAAAAAGAAAATTATAATTATGTTGATAAAAATACAACCTAATGATTAAAGAATGCCCTAAATTTCTCACCAAGTTATTTGGGAAAAGAAACTTACACTTTTAACATGAAAAATACAACAGTTCAACTAATGTTTGCAGGCGAGTTTATAAATATTGAGTCGAAAATAAAAAATGAGTAGTTTCTATTATAAATTCAATGCTATATCTATAGTCATTGAACTCATTGCTACACACTTTTATTAATGAATTAAAAACAATTACTTTTCTCTCTGACTGCTGATCATTATTTCATTTTACATTGCATGACATTCTTATAAAATGTTCATTTATTTTACACTTTTTTCAGTGCTTTATTTACACACAAAATTATGAAGTTTTGTTTTTCCTTGACGATATTAGAAGAAAAGATGAAGCACTATGACTGAGAAGCATAACAAAAAAGATGGATCAGTATATTCAGATTATTATATAATAATGATTCTTTTAATATCTTTTAATATTAATACAATGTTTAATTAAATTTGTATTCTCATTAGCTATTTTAGAATACATATCTGAGACAATGTGCTCTTCTGATCCATTCTTTTCTGTTGAAGCAATGATATTGGCTCAATTTCTCTTAATCTATTGTGAACATCTGAGAAAACACAAAAGATACTGACATCTATATAGAAAGGGAAGAACTGACATCATGATTGCAAATTATCTTATTGACTTGATACGCCCTATTGTACACAAGAATTCAGGTGATCTGATTGATTTTCAATTAAGTTGTCTAAGATATGATAGCACTAAATAGTCATAACCATTCCTCCAATGATCACTAAAGCAAAAGTCTAGTAGATAGGTTAATGGGAGTATTTATTTCTAAACATACCCTTTTTTTTATAAGTACAAATAAACTATAATTTGTTGCTTTTATTCTTTACTAAGCAAACTTCCAATTTCTCTATAAATCCTAGTATTTATTCATGTTTTTAGGCATGTAACAAACTGCAAGTAAAAATCTACCAAAATAATTTAGCACATACATTTTCTATAAAACTGCATAAACAATGAATTTGAAATTTCTAGGTACAGTACAAAGTCCAAAATCTGGAACCCTCCGGACCCAGCGATTCCAAATTTTATATCATTTTCAGTTTATTTGTCAAAAAGAATAATAATAATAATAATCTACCCCTCCCTTTCACAAAAAATAAAAAAAGTGGGGGGAGGGGGGAAAGCATGATTTATGTCAAGAACACATTCTCAGAACTAAAAAAACAATAATATTAAAACAGATATTTTTATAGAGAATAAAAAAAAAGGAAATTATTCGCATTCACCCCATTTCCCTGCTAAATATTTATGGTAGAAATGCATTTACAATATTGAAGAAAGATGCTTAAAAATAATAAAACTAAATTTGAGATGATTTTTTTTTTTTTTTTTTTTTTTTTTCATTATAAAAGCTAAATATAAGTTTTTAAAAAAGTATCTTTAGTTCAGGAGTGATCCTGTTCCAAATTTCCTAAAAAAATAAAGCAATAATTTTTGAAAATTAAAATTAAAAATATATTGGTTATAAATATGAAAATTTAAACATAAAATTTATCGCGAAATTCGACAATTGGTCAATCATTCAAAGAAAAATTGCTAATATCGTCAAAGAATTGCGGTAAAAACGTGATCAAATGATTATGAAAAATTTCAAATTTCATCCATGAGTCACGAAACAAATGCTAATTTCTTTAAAATATTGCAAATTATGTCAAAAAAATTGGCAAATTTTATTTTTAAAAAATGTTACATTTTTTCAAGCAACAGCGAAAAAACAGCAAATTTTGTCAAAAGATCGCAAGAGGGGAAAAAAAATTAGTCAAATGGGTGCAAAAAAATACACATAGTGTTGAGAGTGGATGCTTCCCCCCCCCCCCCCTTCCAAGCCTCTGTTAAAAAAAAAATTTTGTGAATTTCAGAAAATATTTTTTAATCAGAAGTGTTCCTTAAAATCCCCCTTACTTAAAAATAAAAAATTATAAATAAATAAAAAAGAGTCTAGCCATGGTTCCTTTCTGCATAGCAAAACATTATCCTCCAAAGTTTTGATGATCTGATTGAGTAAACATTCAATATCCAATTTCACTTAGCAAGGTCTTTCTTCTCAGTTTCTGTATATTGGACATTTTTGGCAAGCATTGTAATTTTTCAAAAACTGGTTATTTTTTAACAAAAATTTACTATTTAGTCTAACTTACTATTATTTCAACTTGCTGAAAATTTTAAAGAAATTGGTCAACAAATAACTTTTGTCCATATATTATTTTTAAAATAATAGATGAAAACAATCATAAGGCATTAAAATATAAAATTCCAAAGAAATTAAAGAAATGCAGGAGAGAGGGGGAAAATATTTGCTGCATTCAATGGCTTGACGCTATGTGCCAAGCACAATAAATGCTTCATTAGTACCGTCAGTTATTATTAATTATTATACACCAGCGATCATTGAAAAAATGGATGAAATTTTTTGCTCAAATATTTAACAAAGTTTCTGTGGCATAATTTGTAAATAAAACACTAAAAATAGCGAGAAAAAATATAAAGATATTATGTACAAAAGTGTACAATTTCAGATCAGAAATTGGTGATATTCCATACAAAATACATTCACAGTCTCTCTGAAAATTTCAGAAATTACAGATTATTATAGAAATTAGACATAAAATTTGTGTTACAAGTTGTATCCCTTTTTATTTGCACAGTGTATATGCCTAATCCATTTAATTTATTTATATTTGTTAAAAATGGTTATTAATAGCTACCTTTCATGTTTCACAATCTATAACAACATTTAAGATCAGTATCACAGCATTTTATATTAGCTACCACAATAATGGCTAAATTTTGAAAGCCCTTTCAAAATAGCCATTTATCAAAAATTTGTTATCTTTCATAAATGCAAGAAACAACAAAGTATTATAAATCAAATTATATAGTTGTCAAAAAGGTATTACATTATAAATGTAATCAGTTTTACTTGCATAAATAAATTTCACTTTTAATTCTTCAAAAAAATTTTAGGGTACACTACTTGTATTTTACTGTATTACCAAACAAAACAGGAACCCTGTCTAAAATCATTTTGCTAGTTGCCTTAAAACATAGTAAACTGTTGTAGCACAGTAATAATTGAATCTTACAGCCAGTGACCATACAACAGATCAAGCAGAATGACTAAAAAGTGAGTACTTTGTGACACATACTTTTAACAACAAAATGAAGTTTTTTTGTTAAAAACTGCTGAAGAATGCAGCTGAGAATTCACACACAGTGGATGGAAATAGAGCTCGTATTACTTGCTCTTTTTTCAAGCAAGAGGGTGCTTCCCTTCTCCTAGGGAAATGAGAGTCGAGGAGTGTGAGGGTCCCCCTGAGTGTCCATCTCGGAATTCGACGCTCGCATTATCACTGTGCAAGAGTCCCTTTTTCTCTTCTCCCGAAGATCCAACAGGATACAATGAATCGTACACAGGATTCGTAAAATTAGTAGCCTGAAAAGAACACACTCACTTTACTCATTTGTAACACCAAATAAATAAATACAGTACAGAACCATTTATCTGGAATGGTTGGGGTTATAGATGTATTCCGGATAACTGGTTTTTCCGGTTAACTGGTTGGGCATTAAAGCAGAATCCATTTGATAAGTTTTGTGAAACATATGTAGTTGTGGAATTACTTCTAATTTTAAATTGATTATTAGATTACTTGAACCAAGAATCTAATGCAAGTAAGATCAATTTGAAAGAAAATAATTTATGGGAACTTCTTGAACAAAAATTCTTCTGTTTTCTCGGCATAAAAATGAAAACATCTATAATATTATAATATTATTTATTAATCTATTATATGATTATATGCTTATATTTCGAATACTAGATGCTGTTATCAAACTATACAATTGTTTCAAGCAATGTATATGTCAAACTGATTGTGTATGACACTTTTTTCTAAAAAGTTCTAACATCAGTCTATTAGAAATATCATTCCAGATAACTGGTTTTCCGGTTAACAGGTTTCCGGATAAATGGTTCCATACTGTAAAACAATAGGTATGTAAAAAAAGTTATCATTCACATTTATTATTCAGAGCAACAAATAACAGTGTCACGATTTGGTGATGGAAACTTTTATGACAGGCCATGTTTTCATAGCATGTCCCAACTATGTTGTTTTTAACTGGAAGTTTGGTTTCTGTTCCAAAAGGTAGTCGTGGTCAAAGAGAGACTCAAGAGTAGGCATTCTAAATTTCTTGGGACTAGGTTTACTATCTTTTTTTTAATACATCACTCCTTCTGAAATCAGCCCAGCTGGATTGTTTAAAGTATTTTTGAAAATGCTCAATAGAGCGACTTAGGTTTGATTACAAAGGTAAAAGGGTATGCCAAAAAAGTTGTTCTTGCATATATAAATGGGATAATTAACATTATTTTTGGCACAGGGCATTCTTGCTCTAATAGGAAGAAACTTTAATTTATTGTGAGTCGAGCTGTTAAATGACATATGGTCGCCTTGTATGATTCTCAGGCTCGCTGATGTACCCAGCACTAACCAGAAATGCTTGCAAAAATCCTTTAGACAACAATTTTAATCTTAAAGATAGACTGCAAATAAAATCTGAAAGCAACAGATGTACTAATGGAAAAGAAAGTTACCAGGGACAAAAAACTGTAAGTACCAGAATTAAAGTAAATATATATAAAGAAATAGATGGAGATTTTGATCCTAAGGGGAAGAACCATTTAATCACAAGATTAACCAAAAGACTAAACATTATTGAAGCTTGAATGGCTGTTTTTGAAAGCATTGATTAAGACAAGCAAAATATAGCAACAGATAAAAAAAAGGTTAGAAAATTTACTCTGCTGTTACTAAGAGTTTCTAAGTGAGAGAGAGAAAAAAAAAAATTGTAGGTTCAAATTTTCTTGTACGATTTATTCCCATGTTCAAAAACTAGAACGGGGGAGCCAGAAGAACAATAAATTGTAAGTTAACAACTTGTAGATTTATTTAAATTTTTTGCATTTAATTTTTTTTTTTTTTTGGTTAATGTTAAATGTATGTAATAATACCAGAATACAATAGAATATTTTCATTTGATTTTGATGATCTTTTATTACTTAGTCCTTTTTTGGTTCATCTAAATGTACTTTAACTTATGTTATTAGTCTGTTTAGTCTTGGAACGAATTGCTCATATGTCATGGTATTACTGAATACACAGTTCTATGTTTTAGTAAACACAATGTGCAGCATTTAGCTTAATAAAACTATCAAAAAAGTTGAAATGATGTCATATAACACTTGTAATTACTCTAAATCAAGGTGATCAAATGTGATATTATTGTGCCTTTTAACAGCTGCAATGAAGGTTTCTGACTCTTTCTTCCCTCATGAAATTTTCTGAGATAATTGGTAATAAACTAATAATAAATATTAAACAAGAAATAGTTGAAACAAGGATATAATACATATTTTAATACATACATCATCTATGTCTTGTGATACTGAACCATTCAGAGCTTCACTTGCTTCATAGTCATACTCTTCCTTGAGGTACATAGGGTTATTTATTTCTACATTGGCAGAATCCTGCATTCTCACATGCATGAATGGCATGCCCCTATAAAAATGTAAGAATATACAATAGAAATATCATCAACTGAACTTGACATACTATTCTCCTATAAAATGTAATCTTTAAAGCACTTTTCCCCTATCTACTCTTAAGAAATTTATTTGTTATAGAGCAGTAATTAATAATAAAATATGAAATCATCAATAAATACTTTACCTCTTTCTTCTACAGTAAATAATAACTCCAAAGACAACTATTAGAATCAAAAGCAAAACCACACAAAGAGGAATGCCAACAGCAGCCACCACTGTGGAAAAGAGAAAGGTGTAATTTTAAACACGTAACATTAAAAGCATAAATACAGAAAAATAAATATGGACATTCAATAAAATATTTTATATATATATAAAACTTATTCAAAATTAAAACCTTATTATTTTCAACAATCACATGCAAATTATTTCAATCCCCACAAAGAAAAAAAAATCAGTTGAAATAGGCAAGTGAGACTGAGAAACCTAGATTTTTATTTTAACAAATTTCTATTTCCCAAAATCTGTAAAATTTCTTAAGTCCTATATACAGAAAAACAATTCTAAGTTATAGAACTTATTAAATACTCTAATACCATAATAATAAAAATAAAAAAATGGTGATATACAAGATAAATAAAACATGAATTTATTAAAAATTTACATAAAAATAAATTTAATATAAAACTGTTTGAAACAAAAGAGATTTTTACAATAAAAATTTAAATTGCAAGATATTAGAGTAAATGTGTCTTATCTGATTCTTTTTTTAAGTGATAAGTTTTTTAAAATTTTACTTATGTTATATAATTTCTCCATATAAGGGAAAAAGGAAACATTCTACAGCAAAGAAAAAACAATCTTTGTTTCTTTCTCTTCTCACCAACTATAAATGTCAACAACTTTATAAACATACTGCACCCTAATATTCCTGACTTAGCTGAAAATTGATCTTACACTTGAGTAACATCTAACTTAATTACTACATTTTAATCACAGAGAATTGTTTTGATAACACAGAGTATAGAAAGTGGTCATTTAATTTAAAGAAAGTATTACAATCATGGTTACTTGAGTGCAGAGATATACATTTTATGCATAGATTTTCTCATGATTGTGCTCGATTAAAAATGTTAGCGATATTTTAACTGAAAATTTAAATTTGTCACATGATAGATCTGACATGTAGAACTGAAAATAACAAATTTAGGAGTAGAAAGTATAGAAAAGCTAAACAAACACCTAAAAACAATCAAAGAGGTGATGTGTCATATGCTTTTTCAGGAAAATATAAAACTGTTTACAGTAACAAGTACAAAAGTTTTGTTACTTCAAACTCAACTTAAATTGATGCAATCATTTGATTGTGAATTGCTAAAAAGAAATATAAATACACACATCAAATAAACTAAAGTATTGAAGAAATAGCTTCAACAACTCTTGTTCGAGGTATGATGTTTACATTATAGATTTTATGTTTTTTGAGTTTATCTGTGATTAATAGCATTTAATCTTTATCAAAGCTATGAAAGGTTGTGCTAGACCTGTTAGTCATAATTTATTTTGCAGAACTATGGTTTACCATTGTGCCTGTACATAATCATATTTTCCATCTATATATACCAGTTATTTACAATCCTGATTTTTTTTTTTTTTTTTTTATGATTATGTTTCATGATATGTCAGTGTTTCAACTGGAAATAAATATATATATAGAATGGAAAGTAGATAAAACATTGCTGAAAAGCTACTTACTTTCTGTTGGGAAAGAAGAATTTTCCCGAGATCTTGGCACAGTCATGGGTTGGCTGA
This sequence comes from Maratus speculifer, assembly GCA_964019185.1. Lineage (NCBI taxonomy): Eukaryota > Metazoa > Arthropoda > Arachnida > Araneae > Salticidae > Maratus > Maratus speculifer. The sequence goes on from OZ025301.1 coordinate 256,770,276, forward strand.
TTTCACACCGTAAGCCAACAAAACCCTCTTGACAACTGAAATCAATTTTGAGTTAGCTAAATTTTACATGTATGTTTATACAAACACGTATTTCATTTTACAGGATGATACAAAGAATGATATATATAACAGGTTTTATTTTTTATCATCATTTCCAATACATTTATCTGAAATCAAAGAAATCCATTTTTTCTACATTTTTCCAAGAATAAGCTATTTTTAAAATAAATAGTTTGAGTTTTACCATAAGGGTTTTCAAATATTATTATTAAATCAGCTGATATGACCGAGCTATGACAGTTAAAAAATAACTTAATAGAAAAATTAGGAAATTATTCATGCAATATTTAACAAGTTTTACAACTGTAACATTACAAATATTTTCATCCATGCCAGGCTAAGGCCTATGCCGTGTGAGTTCTGGAGAACATGAAGAAATGAATGGCTGCTCTCGAGGGTGTAGTAATTTTCTCAACTGTACACGCAAATGTTAAAAATTTCAAGAGGGAAAAAAATACAGAAAGCTTCACACCAAGTACTCATGTTTCTCCCAAGACATTAGCATACTGACATGTGCTTTTAGCTTTTGTTTCTTATAACATGTTCACAGGAGCTGTGACTTTCACTATGCATTTTGACTATGAGAGATTTTTTTATTTGTTGTGAATCAGTATTGAATTCTCTCTCTCAAATTTTAAATGGATCTAATAGATTTATAGTTAGTAATTCCTTTTGAATGCAATTATTATTACCTGTAGGTCTACACAGGCCAAAATACCCAAGTCTTTCTTGATCTGTAAAAAAAATCATTTGGCCCAGCTAGCTGGATATAAAAGTTAAAAGTTCAGCCAAAGCTTAGCCCAGTATAAAAGTTAAAAGTATGGCCCAAGAATGTCTGTTCTGCTTTGCCAGGAATGGAGTACTACATAAAAAGCATCTATGTGACCATTGCAGTGCAGGTGATGCATTTTATTCAGAAGCCATGAGTGTAGAAATAGTTTATCTGATGGCATTAGCGTAAAATACTTGAATTGGGCAAAAGACTGAGGTATGAGCTGAAACATCTGCTTTTGAGGTATAATTGAGGATGTTTCCTATTTCAGGTTAATAATTAAACAAAAGAAGAAGTATAGAAAATGGGATGAAAAATATTAAAAATAAAAGATTAAAAGATGTTTTTTCAAAATAGAAGCATCTGATTCTGAGAAATATTTGCTGATGCTTATAAATTTATTTATGTATTAAAAAATAAAAAAAAAAAATAAAAAAAAGAACAGAAGTGATACAGAAAATAAATAAAATAGACTAAAATAACAGAAAATGATAAAAATATCTAAATTCTAATTCAGCGCTAGAACATCTTGTGATAAGCTTAAGGAATTCCCTTTGCATACAATTATTTTCCTATTTATCTATTTATGAACAAAATTATAAGCAACAGTAATAATAATAAAAAGCAACTTTGTTTTTTAACTGCTTTGTTTTTATGACTATATTTTTACAGATAAATATATTTCCTAATGATTAAATATTAAATATAAGACAGGTTAAACTAAATGTTATGCATATAACAGATATAAATATTTCTAAATTTTCTTCTCATTAAAAACAACTGTCATGTTAAATAAAAGTTTACATGCGACTTATTAAAGATTATGTGTAAAATTAGTGTTGATTGTTATTTTTATTACTCTATAGACTTTTAACAAACAAAGATACAGAAAAAAAATATTATAGTAACTAACTTCATAAATAATTAATGCATTTCACTGTTCATATATCTTCTGTCTGTATGTAGCTGGAGATTAAATATATGAGGATTTCAATGCCATACACATAGGACACATTAAAAATTTTCTTGTAAAATTTCTTATTAAAAACAACCTTTCATTTACATAAAAGTTTACATGCAACTAACTTGTAGATCTATGTGAAATTAATGTTGTTTCCTAATCTTATTTTGTTTGTCTTTATTGTTAAAAAATAAAGACACAGAAACAAATTTAATCCAGTAGCTTTGCAATTATTTATTTTTTTTAAAAAATTATTTGTAATTTATTTATTTACTGGTAGGGTGACACTTCCAGCATTGATCACAGTGTTTTTATTATATTTCCTTTCTTTAAGGTTTTAGAAGTAGACTGATGATTGCTGCAGATTAAAGTATTAGTATTTCAGTGCCTAATGCATGCTATGATGAATAGTACATTGAATATAAAGTGAAAAAAATAATTTTTTGATTGAAATACATTTAGAATGAATGTCTTAATCGACAAAAATGAAATCCACTCAAATTAAATAGCAACAAAATTATAAATAAATAGCTTTTTAATTGCATTTTTCCTAGTGGTTGATCAAGTGAAAGACGTCAATCGAAAATCTAAAGATTAATCTTTAAAATATCATCCTTGATCTGTGATTAACAATAATCTGTATAAAAATATTAATTGAAATAAACAAAATGGAAGTGGATTATTCTAACTTACCATAATTGTCTCTAACTAATCAAAAATTAAATGTTTACACTTTCTTTAAAAAAAAAAAAAAAAAAAAAAAAAATCATAAAATGTATTTTTTTACAGCAGACAGTGGCTAACAATGTGACAACAGGTGCACTAATATTAAAAGGAAAAAAAAATGTCTACTGCCATATATAAAACTCATTTCTGCATAAAATGGTGCATTATTTTAAAAAATTGGTCAACGATTGGTGGGTTCGCCCTATGTAGCTGAAAATAAAATATAAAGAATCAAAATTATTTCTGAAATTGTTGAAAAAAAAAAAACTGCTGACACTATACAAAAGATTTATATGCAACCAACTTGTAGATTATGTATAAGTTTAATGTTGTTAAATTTTATTTTGGTTAGATTGATTTTTAACTAGCAAAGATATAAAAATAAATTAATGATAGTAATTTGATAAACTTTAGATTATCTTGTTTGTATGTATAGTTAAAAAGTATAACTCACAGGCATGTTGGCTTTTCATCATTGTTTAAAGATGGCACACAAGTAGCATGATTAAAGCAATAATTATGACAAGATGTGCTAATCTCACAACGTTTCCCAGCACGGCCTCTTGGACAACTACAATGAAAGTAATACAAAATTTATGATACCACACATAGTATTTAAAAAAAAAAAACATGTATACAGTAGAAAAAGAAAAAAATAATAATAATCATTAATAATTAAATTTAGTAATTTATCTTAATCTTCAGGTTCCCAATATATATCCTAGTGTACTGTAATTTAAACATCACCACAAGTAAGCTCAGGGTAATTTGTCCTAGGTAAATAATGAAGGTGTCCATATCTCATCAATACTAACTATTACAACCTGATGCTTTTTACAGCCTTCCAACTTTCCTTGTGGCCTTTTGACTCACAACACTTCAATGTGGCCCTAATTTTCTGTTTACCATACATTAATACGTTCGCAGCTGCCCACGCGAAAGTGCATGATGTCCAACAGCCAGTCACGCGCTGGCGTGGGAAAATCTTTCATCGATTCTTTGTTATAAAAAGTAAATCGGCTTCTGGGAAAAACCCACTTCTACAGTGCGGCATTGACTATCATCACATCTTCATGTAAGCGGCAGTGAACATGCTAATTGTGCTTAATATTCAATTTTGAATTTTAAACCTAAAATATATTTTTGATAGTTTGTGAGTGTATCATGTATTTGAAATTAAACATGCATTATTTCATTTTTCTTAAATATGACATTGAAAGTGTACAAATCATTTGTAAACAACATTAATATATATTTTCATCAAACACCTGAATGTCAAAGGATAGAAATTACATTACAAAATATATACAGTAGACTCCCTCAAATCCACACTCCTAAAATTCCCTAGAACTCCCTACTCTCTAAAATTCACACATATTTTAAGGATGTAAACAATGAAACATTCAGTTCAGATGTAGGTGCAAAATTTGACTTTTTTAGTTTTATATCAATTCCATATATTTTTTCATTGTAATTTTTGTTAAGGTTATTGAATTCATGTTTTTTCATGAAGAAAGAATAACTTATTTCTGAAAAAATAAAGATATTGCTGATTTCATTGGTAATTACAATCTTACCAAATATATTTATGTATTAATCAAGCTTTTTTAGTTTTTAAATCTGACTAAACTTGAAATAAAGCTTCATTATTTTATGATCTTGATGTGAATTAGTAATGTACCTTTATGAGGCAAGTTTCATTGAATAATTTAGGAAAAACACATTTCATCTCTATAATGAATATTTAATTGTACATTATTGATTATTAATTTGACCTTTGCTTTTAGTATTTTTATCATTTTAAAAACTATCTAATTTTTTATTATTTTAGTTTATTACTTAATTTAATATTTTAGCATATTGTAAGCATTCTTTATACTTTTGATTTCATTACTTACATTCAAATTACTTTTTAAAAAATGTAAACAAAGCAATGACCAGAAATCTGCAAATTTCTAAAATCCACAAAACCTCTGGTCCCAAGCTGTGCGGATTTAAGGGAGTCTACTGTATTCAATTTTGAATTTTAAACCTAAAATATATTTTTGATAGTTTGTGAGTGTATCATGTATTTGAAATTAAACATGCATTATTTCATTTTTCTTAAATACGACATTGAAAGTGTACAAATCATTTGTAAACAACATTAATATATGAGGATCCCAGAAGCCAAGGGGTACAAAAGACAAAATGTCAATTTGGAGTAAATTGAGTTTAAAGATAATTGATGTTATATTCGAACATCAATAACAATTGACTAAATTGAAATAGGAAATATCTGCTTGTTGCATTCCTAATCTTTGAACTCTCATTTCAATAACTGTTAAAAAAATAGAGTACAATTTTCTTTAAATGTATAATTAATCAATATTGTTTGTTTTTCGAAAAAAGTGTTTTGTTTTTCTCTATGACTCCTCAAATAATCAGAAAATGACCTATATTTCTTTACCTGAAATGAAAAAAGCATATTTCCAGGTACCCTGTGCACTTAACTCAATTTTTTCAATTTTGTCACTTATACCCCTTGGCTTCTGGAGTCCTCATATATTTTCATCAAACGCCTGAATGTCAAAGGATAGAAATTACATTACAAAATATATATGTACTAAATAAAATACAGCAATAATTTTAAGAATAGTTCTTACTTGCACATAGGTGGACCAACTCCATTTAATGTCCGGCATACACCTCGATGAAGACAATAGCCTATACATTTGTTCCAATTATCTGATTGCATGTCACAAACTTGGCCAGCCCACTGAGGTAGACAACTAAAATATAAGAAAACTCATATTAATAGCTGTACAAACTAAATAATGCCAGAATATGCTAAATAAATAATAATAAGAAAAAAAAAAGAATTGAAAATTTGAACTGATAATGAAAATAAACCTTCAAGCAATTAGTCAAACTTAAAAAATCCTTTTCAGTTTTGTCTACATGCAGAGGAAGATTTGGAAGTTAAATACTAATTTAATCAAACTAAATCAAAATTAGAAATAAGCGCAGTTTCTTCACAAAGAATGAGGTCTAGAGATTTAATTTTTTGTGAAAACTCTAATGTACACGCATGCATGTATGTGAAATATTTTTAAAAATAGCGAAAACAAATTCAGAGAGCCTCAAAATGTTAAAACATGCTAATATTTCCATAGTCTCTCTTTTTTTTTTTTTTTTTCCCCTTGTGTCTCATTATGTTTTTTTCAAATTCACATGACGCATGACGTTATGTATTCACAAGGTGACACTTGCGGTATTTTCAATATGACATAATATTCACATTTTAAAAGATTTGTTAAACTATTTATTGCATTTTCAGTTTTCACGTGGAAATCTTGCTCTAAAAAAGTTATGATCGGGGATGTAGTAGGGGGTATATGCTGTATAACTTCTGAGTTTTTTAAAGGAACACCATATACTTTCTATTTTTCAAGAAAGTTTATAGTATACACACTCTAGAGTATACTCTCTGCCTTGAACATATACCTTCTGCTTAGAGCATATATCCTTTGTTATTTTGACAACTACACCTCTGGTTATGATGAAATATTCTTTTTTATTATTATTATTTCAACAAACTATTTATTTTATTTTCATTTTTTTCACATGGAAATATTTCAATAGAAAAGTAATTGTTGTGGCAAGAATTTTATTATGTTTTTATTTTTAATTGAAGGCAACTGATATAACGAAAAATGTCTATTTTTTCCAGTGATTTTCCTATAAGTTCTGATTTTATTAAAACCATGTCAAGGCAGCATTACTAACTTTTAATCTTCCCCATTTCCACCCCTTTGGACCTATTTTACTCATTTGAAATCGCCACAGAGATATTAACCACATCAATGTTTTTTTGGCGAGTTTGAAGATGATTTGTGCATAGTTGCAGACAAAATTTAGTAGATATGTACATACATACATACATACATATAACTTTTTAGGTGGGGTTGGTTTTGTGTTCCTGGGGTCACACAATGATAAGTTAAGAAGAAATTTTTCAAAAGTCATATTATGGTAAAAACTGCAATGGGTAGTATTTCTTACAAAATCTACCTGAAAACGAATGCAGTCTGCACACTGGCAGCTTCTAATGTATATCCTTAGAAAAAACATTTAAATTCCTATGTATAGTTTTTGCTACTAAAAAAAAAATTTAATTCGAACAATTTTGAGTGACTTTAACATTAAATAACACATTTAAAATAATTAGATTTAAAAAGTGTCTAAATCAGCATGTTTATCAAACATTTTTCTATAGTTTTACCAATTTTCACATTTTTGTGTGCAGCAGCTTTTTAGGTGCGTTCATAATTATGTAAATACATAGCACCTATAGTGGTCGTTCAGTCCGTCCGTCTGTATGTCTGTCCGTAAAAACTACCCAACCGAATCGTTTGAAATTTAAAATACGTAATTATTACATAATTTTGTCAAGTCATTTCAAATTTTATGAAACTCGGATGCATAGATCAGTTACAGGGGCAATCAAAAGTATTCAATTACATTATGGTCAATGGGGAAAAAGTTTCAAATATATTCTATACATTTGAAATTTAAAATACATAATTATTACATAATTTTGTCGAGTTATTTCAAATTTTATGAAAATCAGATGCATAGATCAATTACAGGGACAATCAAAAGTATTCCGTTACATTACGGTTAATGGGAAAAAAAATTTCAAATGCATTTTAATCGTGTTACACTCATGCGAACTTAATAAAATTTATATGCAACTATAAAGTACATATTATAATATACATTTTACATAATCTGTGGTGCAAAGAACATTTGTTATTGATATTTACAAGGCCACACAAAAGTATTCCATTACATAATGGTATAGGGAGAACATTGTTTGATGAGCGTTTTAATTGTAATTCACTATTTACAATTTTATGAGATTGATATATGAAAGTAATATTTTTAAAACTTCATTATCGTACGAACGCACCTAATTTGCTACGCTTCACGTGCAATTTCCAACTTGTTTAATATTAGCGAAGAAAGACCCTAGATCACAAAAAATTCTTTTACATTGACAGTGATAGCATTAGTTTCTTTTTTTTTAGAACACAAAGATACTTTAATTATTGTAATGTTAGAAACAAAAGTGCAGGTTCAGCCTGGAGTAAGACATCCTGAATTTTTAATTGAATAAAATAATACAATCAAAAGCTAGTCAGTCATGCCATACAAAAATTATTTGTTGTTTTGTTCTCTGCCCATCTGTAAATTATTAATCAGTTGTTCTCTCTGTACTCTCTACATAGCACTGTGTAATTTATCCCAATATAATATTGACAGGAAAATATCAGCTCAAAATGTCAAAAATTAAAAAGCAAGGCAATTAGTTTTGAATAATAATAAATTCTAGAGAAATATAATGTGAAATTAAAGTTGCCATTATAAATGCATTGTTTAATAATCTATTTTTTTTATAACTTTTTGTAATTTTAAAAAATTTAAATTTACTATTTTTTGTACGTATATATATAATGTATTTTAAGTACACATTCATTTGTGTATATTTGCTTTTAGAAGTCAAGTTAATTAAAATAAAATTACCTATCTGTTAACTTAACTGGCTAATATAAATAGCTTTCTACATTAATTTCATGAATATAAAAGTAGTGTCCTGCCATTCCTTTTTTAAAAGCATTTTAATAGAATAAATAACTCAATGTTCTCATCCATACTAAAAGGGCTTATTTAACATTGTAAATAAAAATAATCTATAAAATTCAGGGGGAAGAGGGAATGTAAGTGATATGATTGATGGTAAATTTTATCTACAACCCATAAAAACTTTATTAATATCCTTATAACAAATCATGTGGGAAAATATAATTGAAATAAAACTCCCCATAAACATTACCTTATTTTTTCTTACCCCAGACTATCTAAAGAATGTTTAAATAAATCATAAATGCAGAACAGAATCAATAAAAACAAACAAAAAATCTTACTGATGAACACTGCCCTAGTCCTACCCCAGATTAGATGAAATGTGCTCATTCAGAAAAGTAACGGAAATGAACAGCAGGTGTGATGACCTTACATTCAAATCTGAGACTTAAGCAGCTGAAAACACAGCTTTCTTTCATGAATATTAATATCTATCAAAGAGCTCTTACAATATAAAAGTCAGTAGAATAAAGAAAAAAATTAATGTATGTTTAATGAAATTCCATAGGAGAGTTGTTTATATTATAAGATAAAGAAGAGAATAAGAGAGGGGTAATTTAAAATTTTTAAAAAATCATTACAAATTTATTCCAATAAAAGAAAAGTTGTGGTCTGAAAATGCATTTTTATGTAGAACTACTTACAAAAAACAGCTGAACTTAGATTTTTTTTTTTTTTTTTTTTTTATCTAACTAAATTATTTTTTACTTATGTTCAAATACTTGCAAAGGCATGAAAATTTTGACTCCCCCCCCCCCCTCTCTCAGAGCATAAAAAAGTTAATTCCCTCTCTCCCCTGCATAAAAAAAAATAATAATAATAATAAATAAATAAAAAAAAAATAGAAAACTAAAAAAATATTATGTATGTATATATTTTATATACTTTAATACTAGTACATAAGGGGAAAAAAGATTCTGGAATTCAAAATGAAAAATATTTATTTATTTATTATTTAATTTTTTAATTAACCCCCTGACTGTCCAGCAAAAAGGTAAAATTGTATTGTTGTTTTCTCTGTAATTTATTATAAATATTGAAAAAAGATTTTTTTTCCCAACCTGATACAAAATATGTTATTATGTATAGGTGTATAATCTTTGAGAGTATTAATCCTAACTTAATTATTGAAAACTGGGTTTTATTTGTAGAATTATATTAATTTAAATATTGCTTATGCTGCAGTGAAACCTGCAGGTTAGTGTACGAAAAAATCAGCCAGTGGCAGTCAGGAGGTTAAAATGATTGGTTACTTTTATAATATCAAATATGAACACACAAAGCTTATCATTGATGCAGCTGTTGTAAAAATCAATCACATCAGCTTTGTGTTGTAATCTGTGATCATTCTGTAGAGTCATATAATAAGTAGATAGAAAATGCCTGCATTGAAAAAAAATAAATAAATAAATAAATAAAATAAGCTCCACTTGATGCATGTGAAAGAAAAAGAAAAAACTAACTTAGTACACAACTGATCAACTAAACTATATATTGAAAGATTAATGATCTTAAAAGATAGAGCGATTTTTTTGCTTAGTGCAGTTTCAGTTATAATTTTCAATTAGTATAGTAAATATTTTTTAGATGCTCTCTCAATTAATGCAGAAATTTTTTTTATACTATGGACACTAGCAATAAAATGGGTGATACTTTTTTTTATATTATGTCATCCAATGATGAAAAAATAAGCTATTGCTTTTATATTTTTGCAGTTTTCAGAAAGTGCTACTGTAACTATTTAAGAGAAGTTATAATTTTATTTTTATTTATTTACTCACTTGCAGATAGGAGCTCCATTGGACATTTGGCAAGTCCCACCATTTTTACACTCAATATCATCACATGAGTTCGGATTGAATGTTTCACAGTGAGCTCCAGAGTATTTTGCTGGACAGTGACAGGCATAATCAATGCCACTTTCAGTTTTGGTAGAAACACATGTTGCACCATTCAGGCAACCACAACGGTCTTGTTCACATCGTTTTCCTTGGAAGCCTCTGGGACAGATACAAGAAGGTTTCTTTGGACCCCTTCTGCAAGTACCTTAAACAATAATGCGCACAATATAAGGGTATTTATAAACAGTTTCTACGAAATAAGAAAGACAATAGATCCTATTAATATGTTTCAAAAATATGCATTAAAATATTTAATTGCTATAAAGGACGTTAAATACTAATAAAAACATTAAAAGATCTTAATAATTTTTTACATGTTTCGATTGAATTTACTCAATCATCATCAGAAAAAGAAAATACAAATAAACACAAAGATGGAAAATGACAATAAACTATTACAAATGAAATTTAAAAATTTTTAAAAATAAAAATATATAAATCACGCACGTTATATTTTAATTATGTATCACGTTGCTTAATTTTTAAATTATTTAACAATTCAATCCAAATATTTGGGATTTGAAATGACAAGGAGTCTATGATTTTCAAATCCCAAATATTTGGATTGAATTGTTAAATAATTTAAAAATTAAGCAACGTGTTACATAGTTAAAGACTCCTTGTCATTTCAAATCCCAAATATTTGGATTGAATTGTTAAATAATTTAAAAATTAAGCAACGTGATACATAATTAAAATATAACGCGCATGATTTTAATTTTTATTTAAAAAAATTTTTAAATTTCATTTGTAATAGTTTTTTTTGTCATTTTCCATCTTTGTGTTTATTTGTATTTTCTTTTTCTAATGATGATTGAGTAAATTCAATCAAAACATGTAAAAATTATTAAGATCTTTTAATGATTTTATTAGTATTTAACGTCCTTTATAGCAATTAAATATTTTAATGCATATTTTTGAAATGTTTTAATGGACGTATATGAAAACTTCTATTTATAATTAATACCTATTAATATGAACAATTTTTATATTGGAAAACAGTACAGAATCTGCTTATTCAATAAAAATTATAACATTTCTTACTTTAAGCTGAAAAGTTTTTTTATAATTTTAATAACTATAAAGAGATTTTAATGAAATTTTCAAAAGATTTTTGATTTACGTGAAATGTTACAATGCTACATATAATATAAGAATATTTGAAAACAGTTTTTACGAAATAAGAAAGACAACAGACCCCATTAATATGTACAATTTTTTGTATTGGAAAATAGTACAGAATCTGCTTATTCAATAAAAATTACAGCATTTCTTACTCTTAACTGAGTAGATTTTTTTAAAAATAACTTTAACAACTAAAAAGAGATTTTAATAAAATTTTCAAAAGACTTTTGCTTTATGAAAAATGACACGAGAAGTGCTGTAAATAAAAAATGTGCATGCTTGTCAGCAAACTGGATTGTTATGTGGCTACTTAATGTAGGCAAAAATTTGAACTAAACTTAAAATTATTCTAAAATGTTCAAAATTTTCACATAGATATAATATATTGTATTACTATGGAACTAATAATGCATTAAAAGAAATAAGTTATAAATTACTAACTCTGCCAGAGCTGTTATTTTCTGTCATCACCAAGTTGAGAAGTTTGTCTTTTTTTCTGTGTGCATGATGTTTTACATTATGTATTAACACAGTCGCATGAAAATAATACTGAACAAGATGCTTTATAATTCAGAGTGTAGTGGACAATTCCATAGCAAAGTTAGTCTTTTGAAAATTTCACTAAAACATCTTCATTTTTGTTAAAATTATAAATGAATATCCAGTTTTGTAATAAAATGAGACAGCACCTATTTTTTCACTGAATAAATGGATTGTGATCCTGGTCTGCTATGCATAAAGGATCTGTTATAGTGCATTCAACAATCTCTCAAAATTTGTACTGAAGTTTCAAGACACCCTAAATGTTTAATGATATTAATAATAATTAAAAAACCCATGTGATATGGCTTTTATATGTGTTTAGCCTCTTTTTTTCTTTATGCCATAAAAATGATAATTTCTATATAATTCTGTGAAAATTTTTCAGGCATTTATTTTTCATTTGTTAAAGAATAAATAAAATTAAATACTGAAATAAATAAATTAATAACTATTCTCCAGAAAATAATGTGCAGATTATAGTAAATAAAAATCTGCAATATGGGTCTCATCTCAATTTTCTGTTATCAAGGTCGCGCCTAAAAACTAAACCTACAGGGCTACAATTCATTGAAAATCCTGACCTAGTAAATCAGTATGATCCATTATAGTAAAATATAAATTACAGTACTATAGCTATAATGGGTACTTCTCTATTATCCCGTCGACCAATTTTGCCAAATTATACAAATCGCCAAAACTAACAGCCAAATTATACAAATCGCCAAAACTAACAGCCAAATTATACAAATCGCCAAAACTAACAGCCAAATTATACAAATCGCCAAAACTAACAGCCAAATTATACATATTGACATAATTTTTATTTTAAATAACAAAATAAAAAAAATAATAATTAGTGGAATATTAATAAAAATTCAAATAAAAAAACGAAATTAAAATCATTTAATGGCATTTTAAACATGTGAATCTTATTTAATGTCATTGAATGTGACATTCACGATCATCCATTATTGGCATTTAATCTTATAGTTTAGCAATAATTTTTTGGTCAATGGGATAACCTAGAAGTACCCTATAATGTTATATACATTTAAAAAAATCCTAATTTTTTTATTTGTGGTGTGATTGTGGGTAATCTTCAAAACTATATCAAGCAGATTTCAAAAGTATCGGTGGCAAAATGATGATGACGATCTCTGCTCTAACATATTATATGTTATAGCAGTCTATATTATATGTTAATACCAGTACATCCTAGCACTGGCAGGAGCAAAAAACATGCCAAAATTGAGATTTTTGTGATACAGAAAGAGCTTAGAAACTAAATTTGGCATGGTGTTTTACTTTTTAAAATGTATATACTCACTAAAAAGGGTTTCTAAAAATTTTGAAATTTAAAAGTGTGAAATGAGTTTAAAACATTATAAAAACATTTTAAATTAAGATTTTTTTTGGCTTTGTTGAGGGTAGGAACAGTAAATTTGACACAGCTGTTATTTTTAAGATGTAAATACCTGTGTACATAATAGTTTCTTAAAAATCTAAATTTAGAAGAGTGCAGTACCAAAAACATTCAAAACATTGATTTTTGTGGTGCTATTGAGACTAGAAACTTGAAATTAGAAATGGTGTTACTTTTAAGATATAAATGCTCGTTAAGAAAGGTTCCTAAAAGAAAATAATAATTAGAAGACTGAAATGAACAGAAAATATTCTAAAATAATATTTATTTGGAATGCTTAGGGACAGAAACTGGAAATTTGACATGACTGCTACTTTTGCCATACAAATGCTTGCACAGTACAATTAAAAATAAAAATTTAAAAGATTGCAAAAGCAGAAACCATTGTAAAGTTGTGATTTCTGTAATACTGAGGCTAGAAATTTGAAGTTTGTCATGGTGGTTGCATTTAAGATGTATGCAATTGTTAAGAAGTTTTTCTAAAAATGCAAAATGAGTGGAAAACATTCTACATTAGAATTTATTTGTAATTAAGGCTAGAAATTTGAAATTTAACATAACTATGATAACTATTACTTTGGGTCTACTGAATCAATTTCAAATCTTCTCTCACAATAATACTGATGATAGTCTCTGCTTAAAAATAAGTTTTATTTTATTTCTATGCAAAATACCTCAAAAGGCAATGCAATAATGAATAAGCTCTAAAATTCAGATTTCTTTGACTCTGTTGTTGTTAAAAACACAAAATTTGATATGATGCTACAAACAAGTAATGGACACATGCATTAGGTTTATACAGTTAGTATATAAATAAGTCTATTTTAAATAAACTATAACTGATTGTCAAAATAAAATTACTGGAATAGAAATTAAAAACAAAGAAGTTTCCATACCTCCATTCATACATAAATGGTTACATAAATCTTGCTCACACAGTTTTCCTATATATCCAGGTTCACATATGCATATAGGAACTCCATTTGCAATAGTGCAATTTCCATGTTGACAATAACCTGTACACCTTGATAACTCACACAGAGATCCATTATAACCAGTCATGCAAGAGCATGTGTAATCTCCAGTACTGTCAAGCCTGCAAACTCCTCCATTCTGACATCTGCAAAATTAAAAAATATAACGAGACATTACCTAACAGGTTTCTTTTCTTTTTCATACATAAACTGACATCTGTGCATCAATATATTATAAATCTAGAGTCAAAAGAAAAACCATTGGTATTTAGCACTATTAAAGTTTTAAATAGATAATAAATAAATATTATAACATGAAATATTATGTAAAAATATTGATCAATTACAATTGTCTTATATGTACAGTCGTGGAAAAAAAAGTAAACACCCCCTGTTAGCTCTCCAAAAAATTATTGTAAAACAAGGTTACAAGTACCAAATGAAAAAAAATAGTCTACTTTTATATGATGCATACAAAATTTGCTTAGGGGGCCATCTACATATTAAATTGCTAACTTTGTTTTTTATTTCAATAGCAGTACCCAATTCTGACAGAATAAATGAACGTTGCAATTTGTAATATAAGTTTCAGAGAAATTAATTATTTTATTTTATTAATAATTTATTTATTTATTTTAAATTAATTATTATTGAGCATGTTTTAGGCGCTTTATCCAAATTGAAGTTCAGTACTCGATTGTTTAGTGAGATCTTAGGTGCCATTCAAGCTATCATTGAAGAAAGTTAGATTACAGGATAGCATAAGAAGTTTTAAAATATCTAGCCACTTCTATTGTAGACGACCCCTTAAATCATCATTTTGCTGTTTTTGAGTATAATTTTAAATTCTACTAGGACGAAAAATTTGAAAATTTGAATTTCCATAAAGTAGGACTTAATAAATCTAAATTCATGAAAAAAAAATTGTAGGTTGTAATTTATAATTTTTTTGAATTCCATAATTTAAAAATTGCTAATTCAATGTATTTATGTTTGGGCATTTTAGTATTATTGCTACATAAAAAATTAGAACATTAGGAGTATAATTTCAGGAGATATTAATAAAAATATAAAAGTGTAATTTAACATTAGAAGCACTAAATTTTGCATGTTTATAATTCAAAAACATATCCTTTAAATGACTTGAAATTTGATGTCTAGGCATAGTTTGAACAGAATAATTGAAGTATCTTATTAAAATTGGGTATTGCCTATGAAGAAAATGAAGTCTGGATTTGTTTTAATATGCAGATGGCCTCCTAAGCAAATTTTATGTTTACATCATTTAAAAGTAGACTTTATTTCCAATCGTTCGGTACCAGTAACTTTCTTCTATGATAATTTGTCAAAAAGTTAGTAGGAAGTCTTTCCTTTTTTTTTTTTTTTTTTTTTCAACTACTGAACTAGATCAACAAATACATATGAAATACATAAATGTATAACAAACTAATTTAAAGTTGTTGAAAATTTTAATGACAGCCCATAATAAGAATTCCATTTGTAGTAATACACTAGTGGAACATCATACAACAGTTATTAAACAAAGAAAAAAAATAGTATTAGGGATGGGACGAATAGTGATTTGGCCGAATAGCCGAATACCGAATATTCGGCCGGCCGAATAGTAAAAATTTTTTCCAACAAAGAAAATAAATTTTTATTATATATAATTTAAAAAATAGGAGCAACTTAATAATTATTACTCTTAAATGTGCTTTTAAATGTATTTTTTAATTTGAAAAACTTATTTTAACACAAAAAAATTATGAAATTGCATTATATCCTTTATTCTAATGTACATCAAATTGATTTTCAGTAAGTCAAGATGGGAAAATATTTCAATTAAATTATGAAGAATGTACTTCACTTTTACTATCAATTGATACTTCTCGTATCCAAAATCAATAATATTCTTAATCTCTCTCTCTCTCAGAACTCACAAGAACATATTTTTTGAAATAACCTTTAATGAAGTAAATTTGATCATTTAGAGTTTGTGTCCCTAGTGATAAGCAAATTTGTAAGAATGAGACTGTTCTGAAATCAAATGCCAAGCTTTAAATTACAAATTATGTTAAAGCAAAAGGTTATGCTTAAAGTAGAATGCATATGTTAACAAAATCTTTGATATTTGAATCGGCACATACAATATTCAACTTCAATATTCCACTTATTCAACAAGCATTAAAAGGATAAACAGAAATTGATAACAACATGAAGGAAGGAAGATTAAATTAAAAATATATACATAATAATGTTACATATTTAAGTCAGTAACTATGCAAATAATTATTTAAAAGTGAAAACTATAGAACGAAAAAATTATTTTGTTGAGTATTTAAAATTTATATTAAAATACAGTAGACTCCCTCAAATCTGCACTCCTAAAATCCGCAACTCTCTAAAATCCGCACATTTTACAGATGTAAACAATGAAACATTCAATTCAGATGTAGGCGCAAAATTTGACTTTTTTAGTTTTATATCAATTCCATATATTTTTTAATTTGTAATTTTTGTTAAGGTTATTGAATTCACGTGTTTTCATAAATAAAGAATAATTTATTTCTGAAAAAATAAAGATATTTCTGATATCATTGGTAATCACAATCTTACCAAATATATTAATGTATTAATCAAGCTTTTTTAGTTATTAAGTCTGGCTAAACCTGAAATAAAGTTTCATTATTGTATGATTTTGATGTGAATTAGTAATATACCTTTATGAGGCAAGTTTCATTGAATAATTTAGGAAAAACACATTTCATCTCTATAATGAATAGATTATTAATTTGACCTTTGCTTTTAGTATTTTTATCATTTAAAAAACTATCTAATTTTTTATTATTTTAGTTTATTACTTATTTTAATATTTTAGCATATTGTAAACAGTCATTTATACTTTTGATTTCATTATTAATTACATTCAAATTACTTTTTTAAAAATTTAAACAAAGCAGTAACCAGAAATCCGCAAAATTCTAAAATCCGCAAAACCTCTGGTCCCAAGCTGTGCGGATTTAAGGGAGTCTACTGTATTTATAAAACCATCTTCATAAAGCAAGTTGTGTCATCTAATGTGTATCCAGTTTGATACCAGTTCTGCTTTCAGATGTACCGTTGTAGTTGGAATGGTGATATATTTAATTTAATTTTGAAAATGAATCTTCATTAACACACCTAGTGAATAAATTTTTTTCATTTCTTACTTTATAGGAAATAAGTTATGAATTTCATAAGAGCCTTTTTTATATGTGCATGGAATTTACAGACATAAAAAAATATTTGAGCGTTTTAGAATAAGGCAGTATTTTTATAATTTGAATTGTAATATATCATTCTCTAAAGACGACATTTCCCGTACAATTAAATCTCCAACTTGGGCAGCATTTTCCAGAATATCACTAACTTTTATAGGAAATACAGAAAGGCTGTATATTTTTTAGTATCTGAATAACTCTATATTTTGTAAGTAAGAGTGAGAATGACTTCATAAATGAAGTAGCCAATTTAGATTAGAGGAAAAAAAAATTCAAGAATGAAATTCTTTAAATCCGAAATTTATTTGGCAAGATATCTTTCACTATTCGGCGAGATTTTAGCAATATTCGGCTACAGGTATTCGGCTGAAGTATTCGGTCAACAAGCCTTCAATATTCGGCCAACCGAACATTCGGCAAAAGGGCCGAATAGGCCGAATACCGAATAGTGGCCGAATATTCGTCCCATCCCTAAATAGTATATTAATCATTTAACATTAACTGTAAAATAGAGTTTTGTATTAAGATCGTAATTGCTTTGAAGAATAATTGCAGCAGACTGTATATCCAAGAACAATAATTTTATATCTTTTATACAGGCATAAACATCCATCAAGTTAGTTCTACCTTTGATAAACAAATAGATACTTAATAATGTAATTTTAATCAAGTACCTTTTAAATTCACTTCAAAATGTTATTTAACTGATATTTAAGAGTCAAATAAAATACTT
This sequence comes from Maratus speculifer, assembly GCA_964019185.1. Classification (NCBI taxonomy): domain Eukaryota; kingdom Metazoa; phylum Arthropoda; class Arachnida; order Araneae; family Salticidae; genus Maratus; species Maratus speculifer. The sequence goes on from OZ025301.1 coordinate 256,788,442, forward strand.
AAATAAGAATAATTTCAATTAGTTTCCATCTACCAATAAAAAGAATATTAAATTTGCATCATTTTATGTATAAACTATTATTGGCCCACATATTACTTACTATACAGTTTTTCAATTTATGAATGATATATCACCAGGAAACAAATCCATAAAAAACACAGATCGTTAAACCAATTTATATAGATTTTATGTTATAGACTAATGCTATATAAGCAGATATTGAAACATTTATATCAGAGAAAGAACAGATTTCTTAAATGTCACTATTTAATGACACTATTCTTTCTGTTTTTTTTTTTTTTTTTTTTTTTTTTTTTAAATAATAGATCATAATAACAATAAAGAAAGTCTTAGTCTTAGAAATCTAATAACAGGCTGATGAACTACTACTCTGTTAAGAGTGAGTTTTGTTACAAATCTTCATATGTAATAATAATAAAAGAAATGATTGGTACCAATCAATTAGTAATAACACCTATTAATTAATGCTATGCTTAAATGTTACTTAGCTCATTCACATACATAAAATATAACAAACTTTAAAATTTCCAATAGTAACCAATAATCATTAAAATTGCTATGCCTGAAATTTTATTTTTAAAAGATTAAGCAGGTGCTTATTTTAAAACTACTTAAGATTTATACATTTTGTGGTGATGAAATTCAATTAAAAAAAATAAAATACATTTATTTTTCACTTAATTTTGACATCATATCTCGATTCTTCAATAAATTTTATCAATGGATATAAATAGAAGACAGTCTTTCAGGTATTTTAGGAACTGTGCAGGTTGAAAAAATATATATTAAAAAAATGAATTGTTAATTATAATGTTTTACTACATTAATTTTAACATGTTATTCTAATTGGTAAATAAATCATGAGATGTAAATTTCCAATTGGATGAAAAATGTCCAGACCAGGAATTTCTTGGCTGAAGCAGCCAATGCTCGACCATCTGAGATATCAAGGACAAATCTGGAGGATATAATTCACCCAGCTAGCCTTATTGATTATAGAATCTGGTCTGATACTTGAATCAGTCCAACAGAATAAATAACAGATAATGGAACACCAAAAAATGCTGGATACGTAATTACACAACATTAATTTTAACACAATTATTTTCATTGTTTCTAACTGCTAAAATTTTAAAACAGTAAAATAATTTTTTTGACCATTGACCTGTTTCAACTCTTCACCAAGTTATTTTCAAAACAAATAAAAATTATATTCTAAAATTGCATGGTCTATGGTGCATTGAACTGAAATACCATCATTCAGTTTTTCATGTAACACATGTTATTTTCTTATTTTACTTGGATACTTATTTCTATTTTCAAAACCATTGAGTAACTTGTTCTACATTTTTGATGAGTTGAATGATGTTGTATTGTTACATATGGAATTTTTATGTGTTAAAATTTTTATTGCTTTTCTAATAATGGATGGATAATATTGTTTGGAGGAAAAAATTATTTGACTTTCATTGAAATTTATATGGATAATATCTTTTTGATGTCTTGCATAGATTATTGTTTTTCTATTATATTTAATATCAACAAAATGCCCTTTTTTCCCTCTACTTAAATTTCCTACTTGTCATTAAAATTATTCACTGCTTGACATTACAACACAATTATTCTAATTGATAAATAAAAAAATGGCTATGATCAATAAGTTTAGATGGGTGAGTTAGATCCACCAGTTTTGTCCAGGAGATCTCAGATGGTAGAGCAATGGCATCTTCGATCTAGAGATTCCTGGTTCAAATCATGGTCCAGACACTTTTCAACCAGTTGGAAATTCACATCTCATATAATGCTATTTGAAAATGCAAGAAATTAGTTTCTAAAAACTTCTAATATGTGAACCCAAAATTGTAATTCATTCAACTGAGTCAATTTATGAGTTATACTTAAAACACTACCAGCATTGCAATTTATTCAACATCAATTCAACATGAATATAACACTAGGATTTCTGAACTGTAATCCTGTGTAATTTCTAAACTACTTGGATAGATGACTTCCTGTTTTCTATCTGAATGTAATATTTACTGAAAATATGATGTTACAATTAGATGTTAACATTAAAATTTTTAAAGTTTATTATAATTTCTGTATGTGAGCCTAGGCAAAATTTGAATATGGTATTACAAGTAATTAGTAGATGCTTTAACGGTAACCGTCACATTTTTATATTATGATTTGTAGTACAATTTGTGGGAGTGATCACATTTTTATACAGGATTGTACTTAAATATCACAATGAAATTAACAATGTTGTAAGAAAATCAGTAGAATAGTTTTAACATTCTTTTCAATTTCATTATAAGCAATTTTCTGCATTAAAAAAAATACCTAAAATATATAAAGATAGAGCTATTTCAAAATATCAGTTCTGAAAAGCCAAATCTTACACTAATGGTGTGCATTTTTCGCAGCGTGGGCCAAAGAAGTCGTCAGGACAAGTACAGTGTCTTTCTTGATTTTCATAATAACAGGTGCCACCATTGTAACAATAATCTTCACATCTGGTTGAAGCCACTTCACATCGCTCTCCAGCCCACAGAGGTGGACAACTAAAAGATAGAAAGCAAAATTAACAGTATGAATATAATTAAATGATTAAGGTAATTATAATACTGATATACCAGCTATGTAAGGTCCTCACTTGGCAGAATGCCAAGCCGATTCCATTCAGACTTTGGGGGTAATAGCCTATGAGGCCGAGATTGCTTCTACGTATTCATGGAAATATTAAATATTGTTTTCTATTTTTTGTTCCGAGTAAAATTTTATTTTAAAATAAATAGATTGTGGACCTATTATTAGTTCTCAGAATAACCTTTCCAAAATATATATTTTCTCCTACATTTTTGTGAATTTTAATTAAAGCATTTTTTTTTTTTTTAACCTTTATATTTATGGCTAAAATGCAGTTTTAATGATTGCTTGGCATCTGACTTGGCGGCTATGCAATAAATTCGCCAATTCTAACAACCTAAATATTCAGGGCACTTGTGTGTCACATACTCATTGGGATTTACTTGACACCAAAATGGCGTTATTTTGCCTAATATGGCAACCCTGATATTGTTGTTTATTTTTTGATAAATTGTTTATTTACCTTATTTTTTTTAATTACATAAAATGTTTTTTACTCTATTGTTATTAGTTTTTAAAATTTAATATATTTAAAATATGTTTTATTTATTGTTATTTTTTTTAATAATAGAAAATAATTTAAAAAGGTATATTTAACCAGCATTCGAAAATGAGATTTTCGCCAAATTGACTTTAGAAATTTTTTTTACCAAACCTCTCGCGTATATGATATCTGAGCCATTTCATTTTCATATCCAATGTATGCAAATAATATAAATAAATAATGTACACAATAATGTAGCGAAATAATTAAAAAAAATTGCTAATCTGGCAAGTTTTAAAATCATGCCATTCAGGCGTTGATTCTAAAAAGATTAAGTTACACTATATTGCGAGGGAAAAAGTTATAACCATACCTTTAAATCATCTTTTTTATTATATTTGTCTTTCTTTAACTTATTTTAGTATAACAGAATTACAATGTAATGTTTAAAAACAGATAATTGAATTAGAGAAAAAAAAGGTATTCGCCAAAAAAATTTGACATATCTAGGATGTTTAATAAATAAACTCATCCTCGAGATGGCACGAACTCTCCCATTTTCACATTGGATTCGCTCTTTTCGCCCATGCGCAGTTCTGTCCAGGTTTCTATCAAACGTGGTTCATCAGTACTTGAAGGTTAATTTGTTCAATATGGATTGAGGGATAGTTACCTATCAAGGTGCAAATGTAATAAGAGTTTCATTAAAGGTTCTCGCTGAAAACAGAAATTTTATTTTCAGATACTTTCTGATTTTTTTTATAAATTTTAAAAATACTGCTAACTATACACTGAAAAAGTTTGTAAACAATTTTAGCATGAAAATAAAAATATTTAAAAAAAATTTGTTATACATGGTTGCATTCTACTTTATAAATAGCGATAGAGACCACAAAATATGATATTATATTAAAACAAACACAGGTGTATTCTATATCATACTTATATTAATAGCATCAATAAATTATTTTACTTATATCAAACTTCAATTTTTTTCCCAATTATAAAACTCAGTTATATCAAATGTGTTTCATTTTATAGTTACTGAACTTTCTAAATTGAAAAAAATAAACCAAAGCTGATAGAAGGCTTGAAAGAGAAATAAAAACAGAAGTCAGACTTGAAAAAGGTTATTAAAAAATAGAAATCTTCAAAAAGGATTTTTAAAATTTATAATAAGAAATCATATTATTTTAAAAAGAAAAAAATAAACTATTTCAAAATTATATAATCTTACAAAAATTAGTTATTTTCAATTCTAATTTCTTATATCTATGGTTAATTTTAATGCAGTAAAACTTAGGAAGAAATAATTGAGAAGGAAAAGAAAAAAAATATATGTTTTAGCAAATACAAATTCTGTTATAAATATATTAGATACTTTTTGCCACAAATGTGAAGGACCATAAAAGCCCCCATTTTCATAGGTTTTACAGATTTTGAAAAAGGCTAAGGAAATTCATTCACCTTCACTCATAGTTAATCTAACTTTTATAAAAGGTTTTAAAATATAGAATACAATATAATTTGATCTACCCCATAAAAAACAGTTAAAAAGAATAATAGCTGGAAAAATTCCTTACATGCATTTCAAGCTAGGTTTTTGGTAATGAGCACTGTTCTTCGAAACATCAGCATAGCATCTGCCATCATTCTGACAAAAATGTTCACAGCGGCTTATTTCACACTGTGCTCCATCAAATTCGGGCTTGCACCTGAAGACATATATGTCAATGATTTTGCAACCACAGTATAGCATATTTGATGTTACATAAACAGCATTAGCATTCAAAAAAAGAAAAATGCTTTTTTTTCTTTCTCTTTTTTTAAAGGAAAATGTATAAGCAAAAACAAGGAATATACACATACTTTTTTAATAGCTAAAATTTTATTAAGATAACAAAATGAAGAACCATACACATTCAGAAATCTCCTATATTTTTAGCTCTTTCCAACTTAATTGAAAAATTTTTTTAATTCAGTTTGTCTGACTATTAGACTGCTCTAACTCTCACAAATGTACAGTAATTGCCATGTAAATTTTATAAGTTAAAAAAGGTTCACCTTAAAGTGCTTGCTATTGAAAATAAAATTGTAGTGTTTATAGGGCCACACAAAAGAATTCTGTTGCATTATAGTTTATGGGGAAAGATCATTTGTAATTCATTTTAATCCTGTTATGATAATTCAAACATAATGACATTAATATTCATCACTTAGGAAGGTTACAATATGTTTTATGTAGAGTATAGAAAACATAGCATTTACAGTTCATTTATGGAGATGATCAAGAAAATTTCATTGCATTATTTACAAGGAATAGCATTTGTGGTGCATTTTAATGATGTTATGTGCTGCAAACAATTTGAAATTTATATGAGTACTACAACATGTTACCTATCAATATCATATTAATAGATTATTGAGCATAGCATTTATTGTTCATTTACAGAGATACTAAAAAAGATTCAGTTATAAGCGGGGCTATGATTGATAATTGCAAAAAATCAAATTTCAACTATGATATATATTTTTAAACTTAACTATTTTTTATTAATTTATACGGTATGTATAATTTCTACAGCTCACAGAAAGAAATAGGTGAGTGATAGAATCCAACACATTCCATTTTTCATGAGCATTAGTTTTTTCTATAAGGTATTCTTATTTTTGGTAGCTTAGCAATGTAACTAGAATACACTTAACTCATTTCATCATATCTCAAAATTACAAGCTAGAATCCTTCTTTTCTGCAATTCAATTTGTAAATATGATCTGATGTAATTATATACACTTTAACACTTTGTAAGTATAACTTACATTTTAAAAGATGAATTTGTTAAAATTTTGAATGCATTCAAAATTAACATATTTAAAAAGTAAAATCTCAAGAACCATAAAATTTACACATGTGAACATCAGGGAATGAGCCATTCCTTACGGAAGTTGAAAAAATTAAAGAAATATAAAATTTACAAAAAGTTACCTGCAGTAAGGTGAATTTTCTTCATCTAAAAAGCAAGTGCCACCATTATAGCAATTCAATCTACACAATGGCTCTAAAACAAAGAAAAAAAAAGGTAATTGTTAAACAGAAAGAATTTAATTCATAAAAAATACATTAATTACAAAAATGTAATAAAATTATCATAACTATATTTCAAAATATAATGGAATATATCATTTCTCTATGGAAAATAAAATAAAAATGTTTGAAAACTTTAGAATTATATATGGGTCAAACATTAATACCACTAACCTATACTAATAGAATAAAGAAAGAACTCTTGACTGACTGATTGACTCATCAACACAGCTGAAATTACTCACAATTACTTAAGTCAGGATCACAAATTTAGGATGCTAGATTGCTGTTATGGTCTAGGGAAGTAATAGGAAATTTTTTTGGAAAATTCTCCTGTTAAATTGGGGAGGGGGTGTCAAAGGTTTTAAAAGCTATTTTGCCATATCTCAGCACCAGTTTTAGGTAGGAACTTAAAACCAGCATAATTAATTTACAAAAAAAAAAAAAAAAGTTAAACAATTGTTTTTGTAATTTTTGAAATTCAACTACTACTGGGGTTAAATAGGGTGTTGAACAGGCATTCTAACAAATCTCACCAGCAGTTTTACATAGGAGTGTGATGTTTAATATAACAAATCTACTAAAAAATAGTTAAACATACATTAAAGCAATTTTAGAAATTCAGCAACTAAGTGGTTTAAATAGGGAGGAACTTGAAAGTGTTCAGACATTTTTTCTCTGTCTCAGCTGCAGTTTTAAATGGGAGCATAAAATACAGCTAAACTAATCTGCTAAATCATATTTTTTATTTATTTATTTATTTATTTATTTTTTTTTTTTGTTACATTTACGAAAGAAATGCACCACTTATAAAGCTGAGTTTTTTCCATGATTTTGTCAAAGTAAATTAATTTTTTCCAGATTGATTATAGCGATTTATGTGAGGGAATGTACCATTATTGGGATTGCCATATTATTGCACTTTTATTTATTTACTTGTAAAATCTTCATGGTTCATCTGGACAAATCTAAATGGTTCTGTAAATCATTCTGTAAATCATAATCAGTAAACAGATATGTGCTAAAAGCTGTTTAAAACATTTTGTCAGCAATATTAATTAATAGGAAATAATACCTGGTAATTTAGGAACAGGAACAATACATGGCTCTTTGTCAGAATGTTTCTCCTCACCAGCTTCATCTATTGTTTCTGAACATAAGCAAACATGAGGGGCATCTTTTTTTGCTATGCACAATGCTTCTTCTCCACAAGGATTTTTTTCAGCATTACAAGTTGAATTTACTGAGGGAAAAAAAACCTCATCATTTTAACATTTTGAATGCATCAGCAGAATTTCAAGTTATTGATTAACACCAATAAGATAGAAAGTATTTTGAAGATCAATAAAGATAAATCATTTTATACAATGATAAAACAAACAAGATATAAAACATTTAAAAATCCTCAAAATGTTTGAAAAAATGAATAATTTTAGAATAATAATTTTTTAGCTCTTAAAACTAGAAGCATATTTCTTAGTCAGAATTGTTGAAACATATTTTTTTAATAGCTGCTCTAGCAGCTCTTTCATAATAAACAAATACAAAAAACTAATTTTTCACAACAATCTTTATGCTTTTGGATACAGTTTTTATCAAAACTTTTTCCAGATATAAAATGTATATAAAAATTTAGACTTTACTTAATTATCCCCCCCCCCCCCCCAAAAAAAAAAAAGAAAAAAAATCTTCACCTTATTATTATTTTTATTTTGAATAAAATACACTGAATATAAATTTTACCATTTAAATCAACAAAATTGTCTAACAATCAAAACATAAAACGAATCTAATGTTTCCATGAATAGCACTACAGAAAAGTACATAAATAAGTAGGCTAAAAGGGACTTTGTACTCCAAAATAATTTTTTGTTATAAAATATTTTGACATTATTATAACTAAATGAACGATAAAAGCAAATTATTTAATGTATTTGCATAAAATCAGAAAAATTAAAATGCTAAGCCAGATTTTAATAACCAATTTTAAAATTCTACTCCTATCTTACATCAGTGAAACAGTCCAAATTAAAGGATAAGGTTTTGTTTAATGACAATGGTTTTAGACATTAACACTGCATCCATATGTAGCAAAAGAGATAAATGCTAAAAAAACTGGAGATTTGAATTTATTTTTTAATTTGAAAATTTGATCTTTAACTTTTTAGACCTCAATGCATCTTCTTGAATAAACCTCATTTTTTGCTTCAAAATTCTTGAAAAAATTGCCACAATCATGCTTAAGCTATTTATTGCTTGATTTATTGGCTACATACAATACATTAGAACATATGAAAATGCTGCTTGCTCTGAAATCACTGTTATAATCACATGTATTTTATAACTTTCTAAACTTCACTTTTACATTTTTTATGCACATCACTTCAGCCCTGTCTAAGTTTTATGCTTACCATCACTTTTAAAAAGTGGTACTAACATTTTTTCCCTTATGTATCATTAGTAATATAATTTTAGTAATGTTGTATGTGAAAATTACTAAAGAATAATTAACTCATTAACTACCGATGAAATCCCATTCAATCACCAGTGTCGTTTTTAATAACGTAATTTTAAAATTAAATAAGGTGGCAATTAATTTTCTGAATAAATAGTAAGAAAACACACATGTTATACATAGCCAAAATATGATTCTGTTGAGGAAAATTGTTTCGTTGTAATGAAAATTCTCTGTTTTTATAGTATGTGCAAGCATCCTCTGAAGATGTATATATACGTCCAGGACAATTAAGGGGTTAACTACTTCAGTGTGTAGCTGAGACAGATGACAGCAGTTCACTAATCTTGGATGCTTTTCAGCCTACCTCTATAACATAGCAGTTCAACTAGTTTAAATAAAACCTATTTTGATCATGTAACAGAACAAAATGAGTAGAAATATCACAGCCTGTCTTTTTCATTTAATGTGTCCATTGCCTAATACACAAAACAATCTGTGATACTATAAGAATAAAAAAGCTATAAATAAGCATATATTTGCCTTATTTAGCAGTTAAATAATTAAGAATACTTTAAACTAGTTGAGTGTGTCAACTGAAACTTTCTTAGACCTTGTACATGTAAATACTCCAAAATCTATTATTACAGTGCCAAAAACAAATGGTAATTTATGCCCATCATGAAGATTCTAAAGATATGAAATGTTGTGCATTAATTCCTGAGACAAGACTATCACTAAAATAATGTAAATCCTACTAAATGCAACATAGCAGCATAACCAATTGGGCAGTTAACACCAAAATCCTGTCAACAACAACTTATATCAACATCTAACAGAATCTGAAGTTCGATGAAAATTCAAGCATCAGTGCTTGAGATAGAGACGTGGAAATCCTGAAAAACCCCGCATTGCAGCATTACCTGTTGGGCAAGTTACATCAAAACATAATCAGTACCTATATTTATCAAGATTTACCCAAATCTGAAGTTTAATGAAAATTTGTGCAAAAGATCTTGAGATAGAGCTATTTTGGAAATTGTGAAAGATGCAGCATAGCAGTGACACCTGTTCTGCGATTTACAACAAAATGTAAACAGGACTGATTAATATCAAGGACTAACTAAATCTGAATGATGAAAATCTGTACATTAGTTCTTGCGATAGAGCTATTGTAGAAATCATGAAAAATACAGCATAGCAATGCCCATTATTGGGCATTTTACACTAAAAGCTACCCAGGTCAAAATTCATGCTAGTATCAGCAACGAAAATATGCTAGTTATTGCTATATATTGCTTTGTCTGCTAGATATCCCTGCTATTATATGCTTTTAATTGCTAACCAGCATCACGTGCTATATAGCTAGCTTACACAGCAATAGCATGGCAAGCTATGTACAAACATCTTATGCTTATTTGCTGCTTAAGCTTTTTCTAAAGCATGCAGAGGTAGGTACCTTAACATGCTATAATATGCTATTCTATGCTTACCAGCATAATATGCTATGCAACCAGTTTAGGGAGAAATAGCATGACAAGCTATGTACAAGCATATTTTGCTTATTTGCTGTTTAAGCTACTTCCAAGCATGCACAGTTAGGTACCTCAACATGCTATAATATGCTTTTTATGCTTGCCAGCATACCACACTATGCTGCCAGTTTAGGGAGATATAGCATGACACACTATGTACAAGCTTTTTATGCTTGTTTTCAATTTAACTTTTTTCCAAAGCATGGAGAGGTAGGAATATAATATGCTTTAGCATTATATGCTTTTTAATGCTTGTCATCATGAAATGCTAGGAAAACAGCATGATGCACTATGTGCAATAAAATATTCTAATTCACTAAACAAGAATAGCAACAAAAAATTATCTCTTGGTTATGAATTTTTGCTAGAATAGCAGAATCTAACTTTTTAAGCAGTACTTTGCACAGTTTTGCAAAAAATGGGAGATTGTACACAATAAATGCATAAAGATTAAATATTTTTGAATATTGAAAAAGCATACTTTTTTGTGAAAACTATCTGAATTTTTTATGCTTTCATATCAGTGCATATTCGATGTTTGCAAAATATGTGCACATATTTTTGAATAAAATAAGTGCATTTTCAATGTTTGCAAAAAAAAAAAAAAAAAAAAAAAAAAGAATTTTTGTGAAAAAAAGGGTTGTGCAGTAAAACCCCTAAATAACGAAACTCTTGAGAGCGCCAAGATTTTCCTGCTGTTTGGAGGTGTTCTAATACAGTAAAATAGAACTTTCTTTCTGTTGGGGTTTAACTATGGGGGATAGGGAATTTCGTAAGTGATTTACCTCCTGTGAGAAGTTTCTAAGGAGAATATCCCACACAAACTTTAAAAGAAAAAAAATTTCCCTTCTTTTCCTCAGTATCTATATATTTTAGTTTAACTTGAAAATAAAAAAATATGCAATTATGTCTTTGAAAACCTGAGAAAACAAAATTTCGTTCATTAAAATTAAAAATACTGGAGAAATATTGTTATCACCACTTAAATTCATGATTATCTTAAACCACCGATTTGAGATTAATTTTTAACTTTTAAACAATAAAAGAAACAGAACTAAAAATTTATTTCCATAGTGAATTTATAAGAGTAACTCTTCTTTTCCCCTATCGCAAAATTAACTCACCTTTTAACTGATCTTTTAACTCATCTTTTTCTTAGTGTTGAATTATTTTAATTTAAATGAAAATTATAAATTTATTATGTCTTTAAGAATAGGATGAAAATAAAATTTTGTTTATTGAATTTTAAAAGCTGGGCAAGGAGAAGAATAGCTGTGCACCACCGTGTGAATAAAACGCTGCCTTTTGAACCCTTTGAGATAATGCTTTAACACACAAACTTAACAAAAATAATAACAATTAATTTTTATAGGTCCCCCCCCCCCCTTCAAGAAATGCAAGAAAAATCACTGTCGCTTTCTCTTAGTATTTAATTTTTTTAAATTATTCCAAAAGTAAAATTTTTTTGTGTTTATTAAAATAAGGGAAAAATATGCTTTTTAAATTTCAAAATCAAGGGGTGGTAGATGTTCTTTTTGGACTACTACAATGTAAATTCAAAACTTCCTTTGTCCACCCACTTGAGAAAAAAATTTAACGCATAAATCTAAAACAAAATGAAAATTAATTTCCATGAAGATATTTGGGGAATATGTGCTTTCCTCATTAGGAAATTCTTAGCTGTCAATTTTCCTAGTGCTTAATTATCTTAAGTTATTAAAAAAATAATAAAAAGTGTTTTCAAAATCGGTAAAAAACAAAATTTAGTCATTTAAATTTCAATATCGAAGTAGCACTCTTTCATTTAAGAAATATGTTTACAACAATCAATTCAAAAATATGCATAATTTATTCCCCCTCTTTCCAATAAACATTACAGTCTTAAAATCCCTCACCTTAAACTGAATTTACCTGAAATTTATTATATTAAAAATTATTTATTTGATTATTTTACTTCAAAACTATTTATTTCTCTTCAAAAAATAATTCAAAACATGTTCAATTTATGTATTAAGCAAAGAAAATTCTTTTAATGATAATGATGAATTATATTAATCAAACCATATTCTAATTATATCCATTATCCATTAATAAAACTCTAACAATAAATTAACCTTATTAGTTGAAATTATTAGAAATTATAATTGCATCGATAAATTGACACTTTCCCTTATAAAAATATTAACACAGAGTTGTAAAATAATTTGCTTGGTCAACAACCACTTGCAAAATCACGTCCCAGCTAGCAAGGTCAGCAAGGACAGCATGCGCCTTCTAAGCAGCAGGTTTGAGTTCTACCCTCGTCTGAGGAAAAAAGAAATCCGATACAGTTTCTCCCCTCAATATCCGCAGTCGTTACCGGTATCATCAATAGATGGCAGCACCAGTGTCGTATTTTTCTTCTTTTTAACTAGTAATTGATGCTTGAAATTTATTGCTAGAATAGCAAAAATTAAAAGCAAATGATGGTAGAAAAATTAGACTAGCAAAAAATACAACCAAATAGTGGTGTTGGTTGCTGCTAGGCCAGCAATATATTCAAGCAACACATGCTGGATTATGTTTGCTGGTCAAGCAGTAAAGTGGGCCAAAACACACCATGACTTGCTGGTAATTCTGGTAGAAAAAGAAAATATGTTATGGTAGTTTATGCTATTTCACTAGCTGGGATATAGCAATTAATGCTTGTCTAGCAAATAAATACCAGCATGAACTTTGACCTGGGTAATCAATACCAATTTATATCAAGGGCTAACAGAATGTAAATTTTTATTTAATTCCATGCATTAGTTCTTGAGATAGAATGCCCGAAAAATTTGTGTCATATACAGACAGACAGACACTGAATCACAGATAAACATGTTTTTCAGGCAAGATCTCTGATCCTTAAAACATATAAATTCACCAAAAATCAGAAGTCAAAAATTCTCATGAATTCAATTCTTTCTTTTTGTAAAGATAAAGGAAAATAAAAATGGAAATTTTCCTTTGGTCAGTCATACATGGAACTAAATAGCTGATATATGATACAATGCTAAACTTACAAACCAACATTTTCATCAACATTAAGATTTCCCCATCCCAAAGTTGTCATTCTAATAAGAGTATGAGTAAATTTTTCTGTGAAATATCTTTTCAGGCATCAGTTGTCCTAAAATAAAAATCTTGAAAACATTTTTTTTTTCTTTTTCAAATTTCAAACTTTTTTAAACATTGAAATTCTTGAAAGATATAACATTTGTTATTAAAAAGTAATTATCTGACATAAAATATTCAAAATTTATGTAGATAACAGGAATTATAACAACTTCTTTAAAATAAATTCATGAAAATATCAAAGTTCAATAATAAATGACATAGAATGAAGAAATATAGTGTAAACAGAATGTAGATATACTGTGGTGGCCTAAAGTTTCCGGTCACTTAGTTTCTTTAATTTATTTACCAGAAGGTTTCAGCAAAAAAGAAGCACAGCTGCTTCAAAAGTTAGGAATATGTAAATGACCTCTGACCACGTGATCATTTTGATAAGTTACTGAAGACGTTTCATTCAAAGGGGTAGAATTGGAAGTTCGCGTGTGCAAAAGTTTCTGGCCACTCATCATTCCTTAGTTTTTTTTTATTGATAAAGTGTTTTTTGGTCGTGTTTGTGAATGAATCAATGTGAACAGCATAGTTTAATGTCAAAATTGAAAAGTTCAACAATTATTGCTCGTAAAGGAGTGATTAGTTTGATGCTAAAAGGCCAATCTTCTCGAGATATTGCGTCAAAGTTATCAATCATCACATCAACTGTAAACGATATTTAAAAATTATATAAAGATGGTTATGGCCTTCAGGACTTTCTGAGGTCTGGGAAACCCCAGAAAATGACTATTTTTCTGAACAGAACTGTCAGGAGAAAAACATTTGATGACTCACATAAACATTTCGTTGCAATATCCCACGATATATGGAATGAAAATATTGCTGAAATAAGTCAGTCTACCATGTCAAGATGTTGACGTGATGTGGAACTTTATGGAAGAGTCAGCGTTCAAAAATTTTTCATAGGTAAAAAAAAAAAAAAAAATGTATTCAACAGGCATTTTTCAAAAAACAAAATCTGGTCAAGTGAAAATTGGACAAAAATACTATTTTTTCATCAATCGAATTTCAAACTTTTTGGGAGTGATGATGGACACTATGTACGATGACCTAATAACAAAAGATCTGATTTGACTTATGTTATTCCTACAATGAAGCATGGCAGTCGACATGTTATGCTATGGGGAGTATTTTCTTCAAAAAGTGTTGGTCCGTTATTTGAAATCCAGGGCAAGATGAATGATGCAATGTATAAGGATATCTTGCAAGAATATTTGGAGCCTTATTAGAGAAAAAATTGTGGTCGAAACTATTTGTTTTAACACGATAACGATTTAATGAATGTACGCAAACTCGATAAGCAATGGCATTTGCACAAAAAAATTCCGCTTTTGAAATGGCTATCTCAAATGCCGGAGATTAATCCAATAGAAAATCTATGGAAATAAGTTGGCAAACAAATGTGGAACTATAAATGTTTCAACTCAGCCAAAATTTTCAAGAAGTGTGGAAAAAAATGCATCATAGATGATCTTCAACCGTTGATTGTATCAATGTCACGTTGCTGCACTGCAATACTTATTACTAAAAGTATGGTGATAAAATACTAGTTGTAAATGTTGTTGATCACTGTAATTTTCTGTTACAATATCCATTTTTTCCAGACTTGAGAAGGTGGCTGGAAGCTTTTGAGAACATGCATTTTCCTTTGTACTTAATTTTGTCAACTATATTTATTGATACTTATATGTTATTGCATAAATAAGTTCCTAACTATTATGTCAATAATATGAATAAGTATCACTTTGTGATTCCTCTTCGTATAAGAATACTTACAAATTAACTAAAAAATTTTTGCTGGCCAGAAACTTGACCGCCACTGTATATATACATACTAGCCGCCCTTGGTGATCAGTTTGGTCTCCCTTAAATGTATGCTAAGCATTGTATCATATTACTTTTATTCATAATTTGGGAAGAGTTCCATATCCTTTCCCTCCTTTTTTTTGGCGAGCTTTTTTTTCATGATGATATTTTAATGTGGTTGCAATTATATACTATTGGAACGAACTTTCTTTTATGTTCTAGGATTTTTTTTGTTACATTTATGTTTTTTATAACATTTATTAAATAAATTTATGTTTATAATTGAGGAGCCCAGAAGCCAAGGGGTACAAGTGGCAAAATGTCGATTTGGATAAATTGAGTTTAAAGATAATTGATGTTAAATTGGAACATCAATAACATTTGACTAAATTGAAATAGGAAACATCTGCTTGTTGCATTCTAATCTTTGAACTCTCATTTCAATAACTGTTAAAAAAATAGAGTACAATTTTCTTTAAATGTATAATTAATCAATATTGCTTGTTTTTTGAAAAAAGTGGTTTATCTCTATAACTCCTCAAATAATCAGAAAATGACCTATATTTCTTTACCTTAAATGAAAAAAGCATATTTCCAGATACCCTGTGCACTTAACTCAATTTTTTCAATTTTGTCATTTATACCCCTTGGCTTCTGGGGTCCTCAAATATTAAAGGGAAGAATTCCTTATTCTTTCTAGGCACAATTGGCGAAAAAAATTGAAAATGGCACCAAAAAGCCATTTTAGCAACTTATCAAATTTCTCAAAAGGTAGAAAAATATGATTTTTAAATAATTTATAAATATTATATTTATTTAGCAAATGTTATATATGGTCACATGTAAAAAAACATATACAATGTTTATATAAATAATATATAAACCTATAAATAAATATTATATATTTATATATATTTTTATAATTTTACTAGTGGACCCGACATACATTGTCCTTCCTGCACCGACTCCAGAAACTCAAATAAATGTACGAAAACATAGTAATACGCACGATAAACACCACGCTCTTAATTTAATTTCTTATTACAATTATGTAAGGAAATTATTTTTCACTTTGCAGTAGTTTTTGAAGTCGGTTCAATTTTGGATAGAAAAGTTTATTTTTTTCTTTTTAAATAAAAGATAACGATTTTCCGAAGTCGGTTAATCAAAATTATAATACAGAAAATATTATTTTAAAGCATACACGTTTTCCAGGAGTAGGGTTCGAACACGCAATCTCTTTCTTCAAGAAGCAGCGCTTAAATCTAAATCTGGCTCCTTAGACCACTCGGACATTCTGTTCTCACTTTAATCAACGAACTTATTCAACACTTTTAATTAGCGAAAAATCACTAGCTATTAGTTTTTGCCTAATTACTAAAAAAGTACTTAATTTCGATGAAATGTGCATCTAAACCATTCTTGAATCCACTGGAACACACACACAAAATTTCATTAAAATCGGTCCAGTTGTTTAGGAGGAGTTCAGTAACATACACATGTACAGAAGATTTATCTATATAAAGATATACTTCATATATTTATTATGTATATCAAGTTAAAACAAAAACTATAAACTTTTCCAAAGAAATATGCTAAATGCAAATTATATATAAAAAACAAACAAATGAAGTCCATTCCAGTAATAAAAAAGCAACCCCAAAAGCTAGAGATTGCAACCGCATCTATTCATTTAATGTCAAAAAAGTTTGCCCCCCCCCCCCCCCAAAAAAAAAAAAAATCAGAACAGGATATAGAAATTTTTCCTTTTTAAAAAATCATGCTTTTCTGTCATAATAAAAAAATGATAAGAAGTTTAAAAGGTTTTTTTTAATGCTATTTTGGATTTCTTTGCCAACTGTGGCAACTGGAACAGGATATGGAACTCTTACCCATAATTTAATTTATTTGCTTCATTTTGGGAACAACAAATTTAAAGTTTATTCTATTAACTATTACTTTCAGAATTTTTAAGCTATGTTTTTGAGACTTTCACAAAAGTTGCTCTATACATTTAACTAACACAATATGCAAATGAAATTTTGATAGCATTCACGCATGTGCAATGAAAAATTATTTAGTAAACCTGCTCATTTTTCATACAATTTTTATAATTTTTTAATTTTGATTACAAGATGTTATGTTTTTCATATTTTCAGAAAAGAACATTATTTTATAGAAAGAACTCTGCAAATAAGTAAAAAAACTTGAAAAAATTTGGGACTGTTTTTATAAAACCCTCAATTTTTCTACAAGCATACATGCTATCTGCATAAAAATGAACACAGTTTATTATAAATCCAAAAGATATTCATCCTTTTTTCAATTTGTTGACAGTCGACAATGGAGTTTCGAGAAAAAATCTTCATGAAAGTGTATGATTTACACACCAAAAGTTTCAGGATAATTCCTCATGTATTTTTCTAAATATTTAACAAAATGTATAAAATCTCAAGTCACCGGTCACCTTTGGCCATATAGTGTAGATCTATTTATATAGCAAAAAATATCTTAGAAAATTTTTATGAATTGAATTAAAACTCATTTTTATTGGATAAAGGATGCTCGTGTTTTAAATCACCGAATGAAGAATACATAAAATTAATGACCATTTCTAATTCACTAAGAATATTTCAAAATTAATGACAATTGAGAAGTTCCATATTCACAGCCAACAAACTGAAATTAAAAATAGATGCCTTCTGCTTTTTAAAATTTTTACTGGATGCTACAATATTTCAGAAAGAATTACGCTGTAATGAAGATACATGAAAAGCTTGTAACAGTAGTTTAAACCTAATTTTTGATAAAATACTTTTCTTTTTATTATAAAATTTAATATTAATATAAAGAAATTTACAGTAAAAAGAGTACATTATTGAATGAATACCAGATCAATCAAATTCGCAAAATAAATGAAGAGAAGTTGCTGATATAAGAAATTAGAGGTAACCTGCAACAGCAGGCATGAATACATATATATATCTATTTATTAAAAAATAATAATATTCTATTTTATGTAAACTCTCAAAAATATTTTCAAAATATATATCCTGCTAAAATTTAATTACTATGTGCCAAAAAGGGCTCCGAACAATTAAAAAAATAGAAAGATTTTATTAATTTTTACATAAACAATCGACTAATAAAGATTTTAAAAAATAAAATAGTAATATTACCTTTAATTTGTCGTTTTTCATGAACAATAATTATATCATTAGCTTTGTTTAAACCTCTAATCAAATAGGTCACATTGCTCTTTCCAAATTTATCTAATCGAATCACAGCATTGCTGGGTATAGTTGTCATGTAGATATAATCCTCAAATACATCCAACTTGTAGGGTTTTTCTTCAGCTATAATTAAACAGTACAATATATAAAATGTAGTTTTCTACTGGAAAAATATCTCCCTTTTAGTAAAAGGGAAAAAAATAAAGCAATACATGAAAATATAGCAAAATTAAGAATATATAGCAGGGGCAGTTAACCATGAGTCAGCAGATGCACTTGCACATACTGACACATACTTTTGCATCGAGAAAGTTCCCATGAATTTTAAGTAAAAATACATATTTTGCACTAATTAACAACAGTTGATTTTTTTAAAAAAGGGGAAAATTTTTAAGTGTGTAGTTTTTTTTCTTAAAATAAAATAAACTTTTTTACACAATATTGAAAGCTTCATTTTCATTAAAAAGACAATATCCTTGGCACTAGTTAAATTATTGTACCCTCAATGACAGATACAATATGAATATGAAACATTTCACAAAAATACAACTATACCTAGTTAATATTTATATAAATGAGATTGTGTTTGTTATACAATATGTGCTTCCACACACAAAAATTGTATGTTATGAGAAGAAAGGTGCACCCACAAAGATAGTTATGAAATTCTAATGAACTGTTGATAACAAAAATATTTTTGACCCCTGATACAAAATTTCATAGCAATTTTATAAATAAATTAAAAAAAAAAAAGCCTCATAAATTAGTTTGAGACTTTAATGTAACTTCTTTGCTTGGGGGGGGGGGGGATAAACACATGCAATCTAAGCAATATAAAAAACACTTTGTAAAGATTGTGAAGTTTTATCACATTTCTAAATATGGAGTTTTTTTAAAAGATAAACATTATTTTATTTATTATAAGCAGTATTCTTAAAAATAATAAAATTCCAATAAAATGCTTTTACTAAAATGTTTACATGTTTAAGAAACAACAATATTTAAAAACATTTTTGAAGTAAGTATTTTTTGGGATAGAATTTTCTTTGACAAAATATTTTATTTATTTATCATTCAAAATATAGTTTAATTCCATAGTAAAATTCATACAGTAAAATTTACAAGAAATATAAAAGTAAAATCAATCATCAATTTACCAATATATATATATATTTATTTATTTAGGATTAAATTAGAACATATATAATATAAAAGAATATAGATTAAGCATCATACTTGGATTGAACGCTTTGATCAAATGTCTATGTCGGCCATCTGTATTAACAGATTCAACACGAGATGCTTTTGGATCGGCCCAATAGATTCTTTTTGCTGGATAATCAATAGCAATGCCAGTAGGCCAGATGATATTTTTGTTCACAATTATTATCCGTTCACTTCCATCAAGCTGTGCCCTTTCTATTTTAGGATCAGTTCCACAATCTGTCCAATAAATGAACCTAAAAAGAGATTTTGAGAGAGAAAATACCTTTAAAAACATACTTTTTCCTTTAAAAAATTTTTTTGAAGAAAAAAAAATATCGATTTGCCAAAAGTCAATTGTACTTTAGTTGGAAAATGCTATAAAATACTAAAACAGCAAAAATAATTAAAAAAAATATTTCAGCCACCATTTTAACATTCAATTAAAGAAATGATTTTTAATTTCAACAAACTTTTGAATGACTAATGATGTAACACTGATGTGAAATTTCAAAAACATGGTTTAAAAAAAGAACAAAACATTTACATTTAAAAAAAAGTCTGCAATGCACAAAAAGAAAAAATTAAGCATTATGCCAAATGTATGAACTTGGGTTAAAGTAAAATTAGATTATATGGCTGAATTTTGAAAAATAATATATTATATTTTCTTGTCATGTATGTCGATCAATTCAATTGCAACACTAATTATATGTATAGAAGGCTCAGACAATGCATTTTGGTTTAGTTAATTCTTAATCCTTTGAGAATGTTCAGAAAATATGTTGACAAAAGAAAAATTGAGTGAGACTTTGGCAATCCCAAGTTAATGGGTTTTAGGAATGGGGAAACAACATCATTACATGCCATAAATCAAAGATTTGTATAATTTTATTTGGACAACATGTATTCAAGATAAAAAAGATCAAGCATGACATTTATTTCATGATAATGAATGTGTAAAGTAATTGTGAAGAAAATCTTGAACCACAGACAAAAAACATCCTACAACAATCAATCATTGTATCAATATCAACTATTTCCAAATTAGCAATAATCTTCTGCTCCTGCTTTAATATTTCTGCAAATTAACTTGCCCAACTTTGCACTTACTGATCTCTGCATGTTTATAAACCCGACCAATAGTCTAAAAGGAGGAAACAAATGATTTGAAATTGAGAAGAGGCAGTAAATGCTTTCTTAAGTTTTATTGAATTGAAAAATCCAAATTTCTTTAAAACTGGTATTTAAGCATCAGTAACTTATTAACAAAGGTGCATAGTTTTCAACAAAACCTAATTTGAATAAATACATTTTATTTTTCATTCATTACCTCTTTAATTCATTACCTTAAATCTGCCATCTTTTTCTGGACAATCAAGTTAATAAATGATTAAAATTATTTGAATGAACTATTTAAATCACATCTTAAGTTCATTTTACAATTCTTGTATCTTACTGAAGTATTAACACTGAAGAACTTTTCCTACCTAGTGTGACTAATAAATTAGTTTAAAGTAGTGAAAGATTAATTAAAGTATAAAAAATAATCAACATATATAAACACAACAGATTCTAGGCCAGTAATTTTCAAGCAATCAAAATAGAAAGAGGTTAAAAAAGCAGTTAAAATATAGAAAATGAGTAGAAATAGTTCAATGAATTAAAAGAAGCAAATTGGTTAAAACTTCTTACTGAACAAATTTAGATGTATTGTACATCAATGTTGAAGAGTATAATATTTTGCCCAATTATGCATATTTTCTACATAAGATGAAAAATATATTTTAAATACAATTGCTTGCATTTAATAAATATAAATATTACATAAGATAAAAAATTATCTAAACTAGTCAGATGTGCCCAAAATTTTCTTCTTTCTCATACATGTTAATATTTCAAAAAGTTGTTACATCTCTTAATACTTCAATGTTATAACGTCAATATCATACCAACTTTGATTATCATCATTTCTTCATTTTATTAATTGGAGTAAAAATGAATTAATCTTGATCATGATGTTTAATAAAATCAATATTTTGATTATTCTGTTGTATATCAGCTACTTGCAAATTACTAGGTTAGGTGGATGTGAAGTGCACATTACTGTATGATTAGCCAATGTACAAACAATAAAAATTTGAAGAAATTGCTATCACAGCATCCTTTTCAAGGGGAATATCCCCATATTCAACTAAGACCAGATGGCTGAAATTTAGTTCAATTCTATACATAACTTTGTAATTTTTTTAATGGTATAATAATGGAAATGGCACAAAAATCACTTTAAGATAACCCTCTTCTGGCAGAATATCTCCAAATTCAACTGAGATCTACTCACCATAGCTACAAAAATGTATGAAATTAAGCTCAATTCTATACATAAATTCACACTTTTCAATGATACAATTATAAAACTAGCACAAAAATTGTTATTATAACAATATATAAATTGTTATAATTGTTATTATATCCTTCTGGTGTAATATTTCCAAGTGGGATCTGATGGTCATAGTCAAAAACATACACACATAATTTGATTCAATTCTATGCATAGTTTCATACACTTTTTGATGATACAAAGAGGACATACACTCACAGACAAACAGACATTTTGTAAAAACATGTTTTTCGAAACCTCTGACTGCTCCCTGAAACATATAAATCCATCAAAAACTGGAAGGTCAGTTTGAGCATATGTTCTTTTTCCATATATTACAAAGAAATCACCAGTTTTAAGTATTACATGTGCAAGAATTGAATTCTTCTAGAATAATAAATACAGTATGGAACCATTTAACCGGAATCCAGTTAATTGAAAAACCAGTTATCCAGAATGACATTTCTAATAGACTGATGTAAGAATCTTTGTAGAAAAAACTGTCACACACTGCCAATTTGACATATACATTGCTTGAAACAATTCTATAGTTTGATGACAGCATCTAGTATTTGAAATGGAAGTATATATAGTTACATTATAGATGTTTTCATTTTTATGCAGAGAAAACAGAATTTTTGTTCCCAAGCAATTTTTATAAATTACCTTCTTTCAAACTAACATTTGATCTTACTTGCATCTAATTCTTAGTTCAAGTCTTCTAATAATTAATTTAAAATTAGAAGTAATATACAACCTCATATTTTCCATAAAATTTATCTAATGGGTGTTTTTTTAATGCCCAGTATAGTAATACCAGTTAACTGGAAAAACCAGTTATCCAGAATACATCTGACCCCAACCATTCCAGATAAATGGTTCTGTACTGTATACAAAAAAATTATCAATATACACAGGTATCTCATTGAATGTTAGAATATAATAAAGATAAAGGTACAAAATATTTTATTTATTATTTGTTTGCAACAATTTATAATATAAATATTTTGCCCCCCCCCCTTTTTTTTTGGCTGTAATGAAACATTTTATTTGTATTGATAAATATAAGAAGGTATGTGTTTTTTCAATCCCTATAATTAAAGTGTGCCAAAGAAACTTCTCTGTGAATTTAAGTGTGTTGCATATGTTTAACTAAGGGTTTAAATGAGATAGGAGATTAATAAAGACTGAAAAATATTAATTATTATAGGATAAAATAGGAAGAAATCTGGGTTTCTATTTGATCTAAGGTCATCTCCTTAACAAATCGAAAATTTAATTTTGAACCTATCTTTAATAATTGTTATGGAATTAAAAAGTAAGGATTGTATACTTGCTAATCTCTGGCTGTTTGTAAATCAAGAAAACATACTTTGAACAGAAAAATTTGTTAAATTAAATGTATATTGTATTAAAGGTGGTTTTCATTTGCAATCTATCTAATTTCATTTGCTAAACAAATTTCTGATTCAAAGCATATTTTAATTAAAAAGAAAAAGCCAGACATCAGCATGTATAAGACTGTATTAAAACTGTAACTTACCCTGCTTCAGGATCAACAGCAATGTCATTTGGTTGGTCCAAATTGGCAGATATAACTGTTTGTCTCAAGGTGCCATCGAGAGAAGAAAGCGAAATAGTATATGTGCCAGAATCAACCCAGTAAATATGATTGTTCACCCAATCAATAGCTAAGCTTTTTGGCTCAGACAGATCTTTAATCTGAAAATAATAATAATTAGGATGAGCGAAGCGAATCCTCTACTAGGCCACCCAAGTTACACTTTGTTGTACACTTTATAAAAAATCTATTCAGTATTTTGATTTGAAATTAAACATAAGAATAAATTATGATATGTAGATTTGCAGAATGTTATTTTTTTTACAGAATAACCTTTAAAAAATATTATTTTAATAATTAATTTATTCTGCATGTTTTTCTATTATGGATGCATTTTTGCAAATAAAAAATTGAATGCGTATCTTTTAATTTTCAGAATGAAAATAAACCATGGGGTTAGTAATTATAGATAGAATCATGATTAATTAATTAAATAAAATATATTTTCATTATTCCTCCAAAATCGTTTGCAAATAAAAAATTGAATCCGTATCTTTTTATTTTAAGAAGGAAAATAAACTATGGGGTTAGTAATTATAGATAGAATCATGATTAATATATTAAATAAAATATATTTTCATTATTCTGCCAAAATTATTTACACAGTTTATACACAGTTTCGCAGTTTCGTATTTACGCAGTTTATACTTATGGATTAAAAAAAAATTACATTATGATTTATTTATTTAGGTATTTACTTCTGTAAAGTGGCAACAAAAAGAATCGTAAACAAGTAAAATTAATTCTTATATTTGGTATTTAAAGTGAATATTTTGTTAAATTTGGTAAGTTTCTTAAGTCTGGTATTCCAAATGAAAGATTAAAAAATAATTTAAGAATATTTTAATTGATTGAAGAATAATAATAATTTAATTCAACCAAATTAAATATATTAACTACGTTTATAAATAATTTCTGGAAGGTATTAGTAATTTAAAAATGTCGAGAAAAAGAACACTTGGCCAGAACGAACGCCGTTACTGGCCATTGGAAAATGTAAATACATCTTTAAAACTTTTAGTTAAAAATAAAAATAAAAATATTTTGTAAAATTCTGCTTCGAAAATATTTTTATTTATACCAGCCTTATATCATAAATAAAAAATTCCGAAGAAATTCTTAGTTATTTGGCTGAATTTACATTTCTAAAATTTAAATGCACCAAAACATGAGATAACGTTTTTGCTTAATAAAGATGCAAAAATAATATAAAAAAGTAATGTTCCTTTCAAATATTTATCTTATGAAATAATGCTTCGTGAATCTAAACAAAGCACGGCTTTTGCTAGTAATAATAATAAATAAAATAATATTATAAAAACAAAATAAAGTAAAATATTAAAGCTATTTTTTAAAAAAAATTGCTTTCCTCAATGTCAATAAAAATGAACATAA